>JAAFCE010009041.1:68489-79564 GCA_013389805.1 Trigoniulus corallinus
GCCAGTAGGTAAAAAAGGCGGTTTTTTACACTTCTGCTAAGTTTTAAAGCTCTATCTTTAATACTTTTTGAGATATTGCAAAAAAATTTCTCCCATAGAAAAGAATGTGAAAATCATGATTTGTGCGATATTTTCTCTTCTATACATTACAGAACGATAAATTTTGACCAGAATGTAGAGAATTTGGTACTCAACAACGTTACCAACCGGAATGTGTGTAGCGTTTATAGTTTTTGAGAAAAAGAAGCATCTAGGTGACATGCTTACACATTGAGGGAAAACGAGATTTTTTCTGATTTCCAGCACTTTTTGTCATTACACTTGTGTTGTGGAATTTCTCCACTTCTATGCAAACCACACGTGTAATACTTTGCTAGTAGATAAAATAGGCGGTTTTTTACACATTTGCTTAGTTTTAAAGCTCTATCTTTAATACTTTTTTAGTTATTGCAAAAACGAATGTTTTCCCATAGGAAAGCATATGAAAATGATGATTTGTTCGACATTTTCTCTTCTATACATCACAGAATGATAACTGTTGGCCAGAATGTAGAGAATGTGGTACTCTTAAACGTTGCCATATGGCATGTCTGTGGCTTTTGTAGTTTTTGAGAAAAAGAAGCATCTAGGTGACATGCTTACACATTGAGGCAAAAAGAGAAATTTAGCGATTTCCAGCACTCTTTGTCATTACACATGTTTTGTTTAATTTCTCGACTTCAATGGATACCACGTGTGTAAATCCTAGCCAGTAGGTAAAATAGGCGGTTTTTCCAATTTTGCTAAGTTTTAAAGTTCTCTCTTTAATATTTTTTGAGATATTCCAAAAACGAATGTTCTCCCATTGAAAAGCATGTGAAAATCATGATTTGTGCGATATTTTCTCTTCTATACATCACAGAGCAATAAATCAATGCCAGAATGCAGAGAATGTGGTACTCTACAACGCTGCCAAACGGCACGTCTGTAGCTTTTATAGTTTTTGAGAAATAGAAGCCAGTAGGTGACATGCTTACTCTTTGAGGCAAAAAGTGATTTTTGGCGATTTCCAGCACTTTTTGTCATTACACATGTTTTGAGGAATTTCTACACTTCTATGGAAACCATGCATGTAAAACTTTGCTACTAGGTTAAATAGGCGGTGTTTTACACTTTTACAAAGTTTTAAAGCTCTATCTTTAATAGTTTTTGAGATGTTGCAATAACGAATGTTTTCCCATAGAAGAGGATGTGAAAATCATGATTTGTGTGATATTTCCTGTTCTATGCATCACAGAGCGATAAATGTTGGCCAGAATGTAGAGAATGTGGTACTCTACAAAGTTGCCAAACAGCATGTCTGTAGCTTTTATAGTTTTTGAGAAAAAGAAGCATCTAGGTGACATGCTTACTCATTGAGGAAAGAAGTGATTTTTAGCGATTTCCAAAACTTTTGGTCATTACACATGATTTGCGGAATTTCTCCACTTCTATGGAAACCACACGTGTAAAACTTTGCCAGTAGGTGAAATAGGCCGTTTTACTCTTTTGCTAAGGTTTAAAGCTCTATCTTTAATAGTTTTTGAAATATTGAAAAAACGAATGTTTTCCCATAGAAAAGCATGTGAAAATCGTGATTTGTGCGATATTTTCTCTTCTGTATATCACAGAGGGATAAATCTTGGTCAGAATGTATTGAATGCTGTACTCTACAACTATGCCAAACGGCATGTCTGTAGCTTTTATAGATTTTGAGAAAACGAGGCATCTAGGTGACATGCTTTCTAATTGAGGAAAAAAGTGATTTTTCGCGATTTCCAGCTCTTTTTGTCATTACACATGTTTGTGGAATTTCCCTACATCTACGGAAACCACAAATGTAAAACTTTGCCAGTAGGTAAAATAGGTGGTTTTTTTACACTATTGCTATGTTTTAAAGCACAATCTTTAACAGTTTTTGAGATATTGCAAAAACGAATGTTTTCCCAAAGAAAAGCATGTGAAAATCATAATTTGTGTGATATATTCTCTTCTATTCATCACAGAACGATAAATCTTTGCCAGCATGTAGAGAATGTTTTTCTCTACAACGTTGCCAGACGGCATGTCTGTAGCTTCTATAGTTTTTGAGAAAAAGAAGCATCTATGTGACATGCTAACTCATTCAGGAAAAAAGTGATTTTTCGTGATATCCAGCACTTTTGATATTTACACATGTTTTGTGGAATTTCTGTACTTCTATGTTAACCACAAATTTAAAACTTTGCCAGTAGGTAAAATAGGCGGTTTTTTACACATTTGCTAAGTTTTAAAGGTCTATCATTAATAGTTTTTGAGATATTGCAAAAACGAATGTTTTCACATAGAAAAGCATGTGAAAATCATGATTTGTGCGATATTAAGTTTTAAAGCTCTTTTTTAATAGTTCTTGAAGTATTTAGGGTTTTTTTGTAAGTATAAGGGTGAGTTTTTTCTTACAGGTGTCCTTGCTTGATTGCAAAATAGATAGGTTTCCAGTTGGGGGCCTTTGGTAGTCCCTCACTGGAGTTTTTACCCATTTCCTGGGTTATTATTTTTTGGGATCATTATGACTAAATGGTGTTTATTTGGTTGTTGGTAGTGGATATTTACTAACTCCTGATAGCTGATAACGGGTGATAAGGGGTGTACTATTTGCCTTAAAGGGGCAGATTGCTCCCCAGATGGTGTTCATAATGTGTGCAAAGGATATTTATCCTCGTAGCTCAGTAGTTAGATGCACCTTCTGCTTGAAGAACGTGCACACAGAGTGCTTAAATACAACTGCTAATGAGGCCTAGCTATTGTCTCAGACTTATAAGTGCAAGAGGTGTTTGCTGGTTTTGAGATACTCCCATCAAACCTTGCCGATTGGAGAGTGAGGAGATTGATTCTCCCCCTGACCCAAAAATTTTATTTCTAAAATTTGAAAAGCAGTTATTATCAACTGTAAGTAAGGTTATATCAAAGTGTTTGCAACCAGTGGTGGAGCTTACTAATGACATTAAAAGCAATGCTACTGTAAATAACGAGATAGTACAGGAACTGCGGTTATTGCAGGCTGATGTTTTAGACCTTAAGGCAACTATGGCTATTGCTATACCTTCCTCTAAGCTTCTGCCATCATTTTCATAGATAGTGGCTGATGGGTCTTGTAAGAAGGGACATGATCAGCAAGTTTTGGAGAAGTCGTCTGGTAACGGACAGACTAATAAGACGTTAAAGTCTCCACCTCTAAACAAACAAAGGACAGAATCCGTTGCCAAAGCCGCCTGTAAAAGTTGTGAAAGGGTCAGGGTAAACTTGACCTATGGTAAACTTGACCAGAATCTTTATTACTTGTTTGAGATCTAAGATTACTTGCCAGGATATTCATGAACACCTTTGTGATTTTATTCCTGGTCAATATAACCAAATAATTCATTTAAAAACCAAATATGACTCACATTCTTCATTTGTTGTAAATTATGTTGGTACTGACCCAGAAACACTAATGGCAGCTGACATTTAGCCTGTCCACTCAGTAGTAAAGCGATTTATTAGAAAACTTCATGATACAATGATCAAAGATAAATTAGTAATCGATCCCCAAAGTAGTACCCAGAAGGCATTACCATCTTGTGAGGAAAGCATGGGGAGGGAGGCAATCCCAAAGGCTGTTGCCCCCTAATGATTGGTACCAATTTAATTAGGTTATATTATCAGAATGCAAGAAGTCTTTAGTATAAAGGTGATCCTTTCATGGCAAACGTCAACCTTTCCAATTATATTAATATACTGACTGAAACTTGGCTGTCTCCAACGATTAATTCATACAATTATTTCCCACCCTATTACCTTGTTTATAGGTATGATAAATGGGACTCCTTTACTTGAGGAGGCCTATTAATAGCCATTAATACATCCACACTTGGAAGAGAATGCCATGTTATGCCTGATTTATGTGTTGATGACCAGATTCTGGCAGATTCTTTAAGGGGTAGAGGTCTGGAAACTATTACTATAGTGACTTTTTATCTATCTCCTGCTTTGCCTTTGGCGAATTATACATCACTAGTGGATTCTTTAACCACTAAGCTTGCTTCTTACACTTCTATTCTTCAATTTGGGGACTTTAATATTCCATTTATCAACTGGACAACCCCAGTTCCAGTGTGTTATGGGACCTCACAAGCATCTAAGGCTCTGTCTTTAATTTCTTTACCTTCTATTTCCAGGCTAAGGCAAATTAACAATATAGTTAATGTAAACCAGTGGCTTTTAGACCTGTGTTTTACTGAATTACATTGTTCTGTTAGTGAGACTGTACCACTCTCCAAACTGGATCCTCACCACCCTGCCCTAGTTCTTAAGTTAACTTTGATGCTATCTTCTAATACTTATTCTAGTACCCAAGAAGCAAATAGAAAATTTAATTGGCTTAAAGGTAATTTCATAATGTTATATTACCATCTTTTGAATATAAATTGGGAGAAATTATTTTTGAATTAGACACCAGAGATGGCGGTAGAGCTGTTCTATTCAGTAATACTTGGTGCAATGCAGGACTCCATACCTACTACACTCTCCATTAGGAAATATCCAAAGTATCCCGTCTGGTTCAGCATAGAGCTGATTAAGTTAATTAATCAGAAAAGACGGCTTTTTCCTTGAATAAACATGCGCCATCTTTGGACCGTAGGCATCGGTTTGCAGAGGCACAAGTCCAAGGTTAAGTATTTACTAAGACGATACTGCAAAGTGTTTCTTGCAGAATTCTGCTCACACCTTTTGGACCCAATATAAGTGATTGATTTCTACACAAAATGAAGCCCCCTCCCTTCATCTAAATGATAAGTTAGTTACCAATCCAACTGAAGTAGGTGACATCTTTTTCAATTATTATTCTAATATGGTGACTGGGGGATCACAACCACTATCAATACAGCAGTACCCATATAGTCTTCCTGATGGCGGTGAGGCCTTCACCTGTAATGTCATAAAACCATCTGATGTTCTTTTGGCGATTAAGAAGCTAAAGCCCTCTTTTGCTCTCTCACCTGAGAAAATTCCCTATGTTGTGTTTAAGGCATATGGTGACCTCTTAGCCCCAGTACTGGCCTCCTTATTTACGATATGCTTGCAGCATCAATTTGTACCCGTGGCCTGAAACACGTCACATGTAATTCCAATTTTTAAAAAGGGTTCATGGCTGATCCCATCAAATTATCGCCCTATATTTATTATACCTCCCATAGCAAAAATCCTAGAATATATTATTCAGTGAAAAGATAACTCTTGGAGTAGAAATTTCTTAAATTCCTTCCAGCATGGATTTACAAAAGGCCGATCTACGGAAACAAATTTATTAGCACATCTATCATCTATTGCAGATGCATTTGGTCAAAGACATCAAGTGGACGCCTTGTATCTGGACTTCTCTAAGGCATTTAATAGGGTGTCCACTCCACTTCTGCTCTGGAAGTTACAGACTTAAGGTTTGTTAGGAAATTTGTTAGTCTTCTTGTGTAATTAGCTGACGGGGTGTCCAAAGAATCGGCCATACCATAAGCCAGTGTTTTTATTTACAAAGTGCAGGCCTACCCCAGGGCAGTGCACTTAGCCCTGTGCTTTTCAATATTTATTTGAATGATTTATTTCAAGTCTGTTGACCAGAGGGAAATCCTCTTGCATTTGCGGATGATATCAAATTATTGAAGAATATTACAGATACACAGTCACCCTATCAACTAAATATGGCTTTATTTAAAGTGGAAAAATGGCTGAAGGACAATGAGCTGGAATTGAACCACAGTAAATCATATGTTATTTCCTTTTACTGTAAATGATCCCCGAATATTTACATTTATAAATTTTTAGATGGCTCATTGGTACCACGATGTGCCATCGTTAAGGATCTTGGGATCTATCTGGATGCCAGGTTAACCTTTCTGCCTCACCTCAAACAGTTATATTTGAAGGTGAAGCGTGCATATGCTGTGATTAGTCATAAAAACAATATCTTTAAGTTTTCTTCTCTATTGAATAAGGTGTTTAACAGTTTGATTAAACCACAGATTATATATGGTATGTTGTGCTGGTCTATATGTAGTATATTGGTTCGTGCAAAGATTTGTAATTGTATTTTGTATTATAAGGCAATTTTAAGGTATAATTTCCTCCAGGTACAGGTGAACTCGATCATGGTGAGAGCTTAACTCTACTGCTCCAGAAATTTATTGTGTTTACTCGTATTATGTGGCTACATCGATTATGGGGTAATTTTATAGACTGTCCAGTCCTTTTGTGTAACTTAGGCATCCATGTACCAGGCCGACATTCTTGAAAGCAGAACTTCTTTGTTAATGCAGGTGAATTGAAAAATCCATTACACTTGATGGAGAGGGATTTTAATCAACTCCAGTTAGTGATAGAGGACTTATTGCTACCGAAATTCACCTTAAAGAAAAAGCTCAATTACCTTCTAACTTTTTTTTAATTTTACGTCAATCAGACAATACTTTATTTCTAGTTTATACTAAATTATGTTTTAATTATATTTCTATTTTTTATTTGCGAATAATAATGAAGAATTACATTAGGAGATGTTTTTTTCTCATGGCTGGTATATCGTGCATTATAATTGGGGATAATATTACTGATAATTTAATGCCCGTCCTACCTTCCCCTTCCCTTTCCTTATCACACATCCCTTTTTCACCCACCCCATCCACTTCATAAGGGTTCGCCTATCAAGTGGATTTAAAAAAAGGCTATAATAAATGTTTTCCCATAGAAAAGCATGTGATAATCATGATTTGAGGGATATTTACACTTCTATACATCACAGAACGATAAACCTTAGTCAGAATATAGAGAATGTGGTACTCCATAACGTTGCCAAACGGCATGTCTGTTGCTTTTATAGTTTTTGAGAAAAAGAAGCATCTAGGTGGCAAACTTACTCATTGAGGAAAACAATGATTTCTCACGATTTCCACCACTTTTTGTAACTACACCTGTTTTGTGAAATTTCTCAACTTCTATGAAAACTACATGTGTAAAACTTTGCCAGTAGGTAAAATAGGCGGTTTTTTCAACTTTTGCTAAGTTTTAAAGCACTATCTTTAATAGTTTTTCAGATATTGCAAAAACGAATGTTTTCCCATAGAAAAGCATATGAAAATCATGATTTGTGTGATTTTTTCTCTTATCTAAATCACAAAACGATTAATGTTAGACAGCATGTACAGAATGTGGTACTCTACAACGTTGCTAAACGTAGTATCTGTAGCTTCCATAGTTTTTGTGAAGAAGAAGCATCTCGGTGACATGCTTACTCATGGAGGAAAAAAGTAATTTTTCCTGATTTCAAGCACTTTTTGTCATTACACATATTTTGTAGGATTTCTCCTATTCTATGGAAACCACACGCTTAAAACTTTGCCAGTAGGCAAAATAGGCGGTTTTTTAAACTTTTGCTAAGTTTTATAGCTCCATCTTTTTTTTTTTTTAGTAGGTAAAACAGGCGAGTTTTTACACATTTGCTAAGTTTTAAAGCTCTATCTTAAATAGTTTTAGAGATATTGCAAAAACGTATGTTTACATTTAGAAAAGCATGTGAAAATCATGATTTGTTCGATATTATCTATTCCATACATCACAGAACGATAAATCTTTGCCAAAATGTAGGGAATGACGTACTCTACAATGCTGCCAATCAGAATGTCTGTAACTTTTATAGTTTTTGAGAAAAATAAGCATCTAGGTGACACGCTTACTCATTGAGGAAAAAGGAGATTTTTAGCGATCTCTAGCACTTTTTGTCATTACACATGTTTGTGGAATTCCTCCACTTCTACGGCAACCACACGTGTAAAATTTTGCCAGTTGGTAAAATAGGCGGTTTCTTTACACTTTTGCTAAGTTTTAAAGCTCTATCTTTAATAGTTTTAAAGATATTGCAAAAACGATATTTTTCCCATAGAAATGCATGTTAAAATCAGGATTTGTGCATTATTTTCTCTTCTATACATCACAGAACGATAAATCTTGGCCAGAATGTAGAGAATGTGGTACTCTACAACGTTGCCAAACGGCATGTCGGTGGCTTTTTTAGTTTATGAGAAAAAATGGAATCTAGGTGACATGCACATTTTATCATTACACATGTTACACATGTTGACCAGAATGTAGAGAATGTGGTAATTTACAACGTTGCCAAACGGCATTTGTGTAGGTTTCTCATCGTTTTTGTGAAAAAGAAACATCTAGGTGACATGCTTAATCATTGAGGAAAAAAGTGATTTTTCACGATTTCCAGCACTTTTTGTCATTACACATGTATTGTGGAATTTCTCTACTTCTATTAAAACCTCATGTGTAAAACGTTGCCAGTAGGTAAAGTAGGCGGTTTTTTACACATTTTGCTAAGTTTTTAATCTCTATATTTAATAGTTTTTTAGATATTGAAAAAACGAATGATTTTCCTTAGAAAATCAAGTGAAAACTATGATTTGTGAAATATTTTCTCGTCGATACATCACAGAACGATAAATCTTTGTCAGATTGTAGAGAATGTGGTACTACAACGTTGCAAAACGGCATGTCTGTAGCTATTATAGTTTTTGAGAAAAAGAAGCATCTAGGAGACATGCTTACTCATTGAGGAAAATAGTGATTTTTCGCGATTTCCAGCACTTTTTGTCATTCCATAAATTTTGTCGAATTTCTCCACTTCTATGAAAACCACACGTGTCAATCTTTGCCAGTAGGTAAAATAGGCGGTTTTTTAAACTTTTGCTTAGTTTTACAGCTATATTTTTAATAGTTTTTGATATATTGCAAAAAGAATTTTTTCTGATAAAAAAGCATGTGAAAATAATGATTTGTGCAATATTTTCTCTTCTATACATCACAGAACGATAACTCTTGGCTAGAATGTAGAGAATGTGGTACTCATTAACGTTGTCAAACGGCATGTCTGTAGCTTTTATAGTTTTTAAGAAAAAGAAGCATCTAGGTTACATGCTTACTCATTGAGGAAAAAAGTGATTTTTCGCAATTTCCTGAACTTTTTGTCATTGCACATGTTTTGCTAAAGTTCTCCACTTCTATGGAAAACACAAGTGTAAACCTTTGCCAGTAAGTAAAATTGGCGTTTTTTTATCTCTAATAGTATTTAAGATATTCCAAAAACGAATGTTCTTCATAGAAAGGCATTCGAAAATAATGATTTGTGCGATATTTTCTCTTTTATACATCACAGAACGATAAATCATGGCAAACGGCATTTCTGTAGCTTATATAGTTTTTAAGAAAAGGAAGCATCTAGGTGACATGCTAACCCTTTCAGGAAAAAAGTGATTTTTTTGTGATTTGAAGTACTTTTTGTAATTGCATATGTTTTGTAAAATTTCTCTACTTCTATGGAAACCACACTTGTAAAACTTTGCCAGCAGGTAAAATAGGCGGCTTTTTACACTTTTGCTAAGTTTTAAAGCACTATGTTTAAGAGTTTTTGAGATATTGCAAAAACGAATGTTCCCCCAGAGAAAACCATGTGAAAATAATGATTTGGGCGATATTGTCTCTTCTATACATCACAGAATGATAAATCTTCTCCAGAATGTAGAGAATGTAGTAGTTTACAACGTTGCCTTACGGCATTTCATTAGCTTTTATAGTTTTTCAGAAAAAGAAGCATGTAGGTGATAGGCTTACTCATTCAGGAAACAAGTTATTTTTCGCGATTTCCCGCACTTTGTGTCATTACACATGTTTTGTGAGTTTCTCCACTTCGATGGAAACCACACGTGTACAAGTTTTCCAGTAGGTAATATAGGCGTCTTTGACACCTGTGTTAAGTTTTAAAGCTCTAACTTTATTACTTTTGGAGATATTGCAAAAACGAATGTTCTCAACAGAAAAGCATGTAAAAATCATGATTTATGTGATATTTTCTCTTCTGTACATCACAGAACGATAAATCTTTGCCAGAATGTAAAGAATGTGGTACTCTACAACGTTGCCAAACGGCATGTCTGTAGATTTCACAGTTTTTTAAAAAAAGAAACATCTAGTTGTCATGATTACTCATTGACGAAAAAAGTGATTTTTGGCGATTTTGAGCCATTTTTTTCAATGCACATGTTTTGTAGAATTTCTCCATTTCTATGGAAATACACGTGTAAAAATTTGTCAGTAGGTAAAATATGTGGTTTTTTACACTCTTGCTAAGTTTAAAGCTCTATCAATAATGGTTTATGAGATATTAAAAAAACGAAAGTTCTCCTATATAAAAGAATTTAAAAATCATGATTTTTGCAATAATTCCTCTTCTATACATCAAAGAACGATAAATCTTTTCCAGTATGTAGAGAATGTGGTGCTCTACAACGCTGCCAAACGGCATATCTGTAGATTTTATAGCTTTTTCAGAAAAATAAGCATCTAGGTGACATGCGAATTTTTTGCGAATTCCAGCACATTTTGTCATTACACATGTCTTGTGGAGTTTCTTCACTTCTATGGAAACCACACGTGTAAAACATTGCCAGAAAGCAAAATAGGCCGTTTTTTTACACTGATGTGAAGTTTTAAAGCTCTATTTTTAATAGTTTTTGAGATATTGCAGAAACGAATGTTCTCCCATAGAAAAGCTTGTGAAAATCATGATTTGTGCGATTTTTTCTCTTCTATACATCGCAGAACGATAAATCTTTGCCAGAATGTAGAGAATGTAGTACTCTACAACGTTGCCAAATGGCATGTCTTTAACTTTTATAGTTTTTGAGAAAAAGAAGCATCTAGGTGACAAACTTTTTGTCATTACACGAGTGGTGTGGATTTTCTGCATTTCTATGGAAACCACACGTGTAAAACTTTGCAAGTAAGGAAAATTAGCGGTTTTTTTTACTTTTGCGAAGTTTTAAAACTCTATTTTTAACAGTTTTTCAGATATTGCAAAAACGAATGTTCTCCCATAGAAAAGCATGTGAAAATGATGATTTGTGCGATATTTTCTCTTCTATACATCACAGAACGCTAATTCTATCCAGAATGTAGAGAATGTGGTACTCTAAAACGTTGCCAAACGG
>JAAFCE010009048.1:0-70475 GCA_013389805.1 Trigoniulus corallinus
CCCCTTGCAGCAAATTTTATAATTTGCAGAGAGCGTTTTCAGCAAGTCAGAGCTTGCTTGTGTAAACGTGTTGCTGTAGTGCTCTAGCCAGTAGGTATTTATTTCAAAACTGGAAGCGATCATGCAAGTTAACTTCAACTTTTTAATGATTAACCCTTTAATGCTACACAGGGGTACTGGAGTCACCATCGTCTTCACACCCTTTGTCCCGCCTGTGGCAGGGTCGGGTCCGTGGGTTCACTGAACATGATATGACTGGGAACACCCCAGTCAGGCGTCTGGAACCTGCAGGAATGTTGGCTAGTTTTCTGTGGGGGATGCCGGCCTACCCCACTGTTGCAACACCACATTTTACAACCAAAATATAAATTTTGGCAGGTAAATTAATGCTTTGTCAGTTTTAATATTGCATGGTGTCTGACCTATTGCACAAAAACTATAATGCAATAAGAAATCAGGCTCATGCCCAAAAGGGGTATTGGTGTACCCCAGGGTTTTTCTTCCTCTCTGTCTCTGTGGGTGATCCTAGCGCAATGTGATTCACAGTATTTTCACATGATAGGTTGAACTTCCTAATACCGATAAGTCACAGATGAGTGGTTAATTGCTTTTCATTATTCGAATAAGGATTGATGTGGTACTCCCGTACCCCTGTGTAGCAGCTGGGTAATGGCCATACGAAGTGCAGGAAAAGCCATATGCAATGCATAAAGGGCAAAAAATTCATTTGCTTTCACCACCACACTTCAATTGTTCAAATTGCTTATAATGATATTTTTTCTATGTTTCTGAGCATTGATAGAAAGCACACTATCCACTATACGGTGTAAGCATCTGTGCAATAACTTGCTGGCAAGTGCTCTCCAGATAGTGTTTTCAGACACTACTTGCACACATTTTTGCTAAGACCGGGGCAAGATGACGAGCGGGGCAAGATGACTAATGCCTTAATTAGCGATTTTCCTGATAGTTAGCAGCATCATATGAATACTACTAGTACTCCTTATGAATAGACACTAAAAAATCCTTTTTTCGAGGCATTGTTGCCATTACTATATTATTTACACGAGTTTCATTGTTTTCCTGCTGTGTGCTATATGAAACCAAATTTTGCAATTAAGATTTAATTAATATAGAGGTAAGCTATAGAAATATCTAATAGCGTTTTGATCTACCTTAGACAACTGGCTATTCATATTCAGTATTCATTATTAAAATAATTTTTCAATCTTATTGCAATAATACTTAAATTTTAAAATTGTTGCAGGGGCAAGATGACTGGGGTAAGTTGACGAACTCACCATCTTGACCCTCAATGTTACCTGGCATCTTCTTTGTGGTTGCCAGCTTACCTGTGATTAATTCTAACTAGAAACATTAACTTTTAAGTTGACAATAAATTCGATTTACTATTTAATTCGATTTTAACATTTAGTGTTAATGCGTTTTTGCCTTTAACAATGTAATAAATAATGCCTAATCCTATTTTACTAAAAAAGAAATTAGGGTATAATAATAGAATTCGGAGAATTTACTAATTTCTTTTCCTTTTCAATAGCC
Organism: Trigoniulus corallinus; assembly: GCA_013389805.1. Taxonomy (NCBI): domain Eukaryota; kingdom Metazoa; phylum Arthropoda; class Diplopoda; order Spirobolida; family Trigoniulidae; genus Trigoniulus; species Trigoniulus corallinus. The sequence continues at coordinate 1,561 of JAAFCE010009048.1, forward strand.
CCAGACGCGGGGCAAGATGACGAATTTTACATCGTTCATTAAATATTATAAAATTCCCTTGAAGATATCAAAAATGTTTCCCATTAAACCACTAAATTATAAATAATGGTGCATTCTAAGTATCTCAGCACAGTAAAACATTTTTTCTCGAAAGAAAAATAAAAAATTCATTTGAAAACTCTTAGTATCGTCAACTTGCACTGGTCTCCCCTACTTGCACAAGTTGCTTGCTCGTGTAAACCTAGCCTTAAAATCAAATTTGCACATGAAACTTGCCTCTTTAGAGGGAACATCTGAGATGTTATTTTCCGTTTCGTTGGTTTTTTTTTTTATGCTTTTTGGCCCGTCAACTACAAGGTCATTAGAGCCCCGTCCGCAGCGTAGTTCTAATGCAGAGACTGCACAGACAATACACTAATGCGACGATTTTTGGGTATTAGCAGCACCCAGTTTTCCCAAGCAGCCACCCATGTCAGTACTAGCTGGGGTTGCGTTGCTTAACTTCAGTAATTAGATGAGAACTGGTGTTTCCCGTTTCGTTGGTGCTTTAAGGCACTTCAACTACAATGGTCATTAGAGCCCTGTCCACTGCGTACAGTAGTTCTAATGCAGAGTCAACACAGACACTATGCTGTTACGATGCTACACTACACTAGCTGCACCCCCCTATGCTTATTTATCTTCCTTCTAATATTCATTGGGCATTTCACCGGTGTTAGGGAGCATCTACCAGGCTCATCTACCCATTGCAAAGTTGAGGGGGTTCTTTCACGGGCAAATGCCATCGTCCACCACACGGAACCTCAGTTTTAATTCTATCCCAAAACACGCCAACCCAACTCGGTCCAATATGGGCTCTAGAACAATTGACTTAGTTACTGAGGGGGGGTTGCCGATATATATTAGTACTTCCTATAATTTATAAAAAAAAGTGGTTTTAATCCTAATTTTCCAACTAAAATACAGTAAAACTTCTTTAATGGGTCCACCGTTGGGGATATGCAAAACTGGGCCCATCAGAAGAGTGGACGGATTAGGGGGCTTAACCAAAATGAAGTTTAGGTACCAGAGAATTTTGAGCGGCAAATTGCGTTAGATACACTGTATAGTTCTCGCCCGATCACTGAAGTTAAGCTATGCAACCCCAGCTAGTACTGACATGGGTGGCCGCTTGGGAAAACTGGGGACTGCTAATACCCAAAAACCGTCTCATTAGTGTAGTGTCTGTGCAGTTTCTGCATAAGAACTACACTGTGGACGGGGCGTTAAATGACCTTGTAGTTGAGGTCAGGGCATCGAACCCGGAAGGAATCCGAAAACCTAAGACCGTTATTTTTGCTTGGAACGAAAACCGGAACCGATCCGAAAAAGAAGTCTCGCTCTTATCGGTTCAACACCTGTAAAAACCTTTTTAAACATAACAGCCTGTCAGATGTCATTCAACAGTCCTATGTGTGAAACATCTCTGCACGTATTAAGCTGGGTTTACACTGCGAGGCACTCTCAAAGAGAGGTTTCACTGTAGTTAACAATCATCCCGAGTATATTTGTAACATCACTAGATGTCAGCAGCAATGAAACAGTTTGTCTTAATTCTCTAAGGTGCCTTTTTTGGATAATTTCCCAGCTAAGTATATTTGAATTTTAATATTTGAGGAGGACAAATTTAGCTACTGAATGAATGTTAATCCAATGAAATAATAAAAAAAAAAGACGATTGTCTAGGTAGCATATCTATACCATAATAAAAGAAGCACGTTCGTCAAAGGTCATACCACGTTGGAAGCACCAGTTCTCGCCCGATCTACTGGAGTTAAGCAACGTCGGGCCAAGGTAGCACTGAGATGGGTGACTGCGTGGGATTACTGGGTGCTGTTGGTTCAGTGTTTTTATTGTCTTCTGCACTGTTGTTGCTCGCTACATAAATCTTTCAAAAGCTGACTGGACTGATCCGGGATTTTGAATGAAAACATCGTCAACGAAACGCAAGCTGCATAACTGGGTAGCCCACGCCCTAAATGATTTGTCTTCTGCTGGGACCCCGTTAACAATTCAGAAACTAATGTAGTTAATAATGGTATTAATGCAGTGGTGGCGAACCTGTGACCCACCCAAACCCCCACAACGAATCTCATCCCTTTGCCCCTCGTCACTACGATTGAAAGCTAGGTACTCCGACTTCTTCATGTTCACCTTAAGGCTGGTTCATTGGCAAGCACTACCAGCGAAAAGAGCACACGCGTAACCAACAAAATAGTGACATAGAGCACCGTCATCAAGACGAACTGCGCGAGGACTCGTCCAGTGGTAAGCGGCAGATAGGACTCGCGCCGGTTGATTTTTACAATATCCGCTAGGCGGCGTAATGAGCGAACAATGGTGTCATGGCATAATGGGCGTCGTCTACAGTACAACCAACCTATCATAAGAGTGCGGGAGCGCTGCACCAAGGAGTCTATAAGGAGTACCAGCTCCGTTCCTTTCCCATTGACTTTTGTGTCATAGTTTTATACGGTGGCGCCCGAAGTGGATGGTTTGCTACAACACAGATGCTACATGTATTTCAAGCATCTTAAACATGCAATTATGCACTTTCTTTGATTGTTCTTAATAAATAATGTCAACTGCTTGCTGCTAATTTGAACATATAAATAAATTGCTCAAGTTTCACATGTTTTTAATGGAAAAAATCATTTCTTTATATATACACTTACTACAAGACATTAAAACAGCAATGGAAAGATTGGGTCTTAAGGTGAACATGAAGAAGACTGAGCACCTAGCTTTGAATTTTATTACCAAGGGGCAAGGAGGTGAGATTCGTTGTGGGGGAAAGGGAATTCTAGTAATGCAAGACTGTCTTTATATAAGATCAGTTTTCCAGAGCAATGCAGAAATAGATTCTGACGTGACCCATGGGATTAATGCAAGATAGCTGAAGTGGAGACAGGCAAGTGGGGTCCTGTGCGACCACTGGGTCCCAATAAAGTAAGGCATTTAATGAGGGCATTTGATGAGGGGCATATTAGGTCCACTGTGGGACTTGGGGGCATTGGTAATTGGGGCACCAGAGATAGAGGAAGGCCAAAGCGGACGTAGGAGCTGGTGGTGGAAAGGGACATGGAAGTGTGCAGGGTGGAGGGGGACTTGGTGGGGAATAAGTGGTAGTGGAGGATTAGAACCTGCAGATCTGACCCTGCCTCAGGCGGGAGAAGGGTGAGATGATGATATGGAGTGCAGGAGTGGATTTCATGGAGTTCGAGCAATTTACAGCTGCACACACTACTACTACTCCTTTGCTCCATCCCGGTGATAATTATTTCCAATATGTTTCCATTAGAGGTAGCTTGGGGGTGGGAGACATCGCGGAAAAGATTAGGGAGAAGCGGTTGAGATGGTAGGATGGATGGATAGATGGTTGGTGAGATGGTAGGATGGTAGATGAGGAGAGAGGAGGAGGAATACGTTAGGTCCATTATGTGTCTCCATGTGATTGTGGGCACCTGGGGTAGGAAAAGACCAAAACGGACGTGGGAGCAGGTGATGCAGAGGGGCATGGAGACGTGCAGGATGGAGAGGGACTTGGTGGGGGATAGGCGAGAGTGGAGGATAAGAATGCACAGACCTGACCGCACCACAGGCATGAGATGATGATGAAGGTGATATATATATATATATATACATCTGGCACTTTATAACTACTTTTAAATCATTCTAATTACTATTTTTATAGTTGTAAATATGCAAGCTAATACATGTAAAGTAGTTGTTTCAGCAAACCATCTACTAGGTGGCGCTCATTTAGTATGAGGACACGAAAAGGGCCGAGCTGTCACTCCTTGTATTAGACTCCTTGGCAGCGCTCTGCGCCTCCCATTCCTCAACTCCCTCCCTACATAATTACGTGCCGACGTCATCCGTTTCTGTGGCTGAGTTTCTAAATTACTCCAGTTAGAGTAACTCTGGAGTTACTTAGTTCACTGCTGACGTCACAGGAGTAACACTGGAGTAACCCCGGTGTCATGCATTTAGGGACGATACAAGAGCAAAATTTATAAAGATTGCAGACGATAATTTGACGATGACAGGTGATAATTTTCTCGTTATGCCCCCAGATCTTCATTTCTCCACCTAGAACACTGTTTAATTCATTCACACTGACATTATATATATACAACCCTAATATATATATATATATATATATGGGTTACCGTATATGTCCCGCTATCCTGTAGGTCTGTGTCCATGTCAGACAGTTATTTGTCCAGGTCGATTTAAAATTTGTGCATGCGGGACAATTATTTTCTGATATCATTGCATTCAGTACTGCGCATATACATGCCAAGATTTGGTACTGACGCGTCCACGAAAACATCGCATTTTGCCAGTGAAACTGACTGTTCGACCACCATTTATCTATTATGCTATTTTTTTTATCATAAAGTTGTAATAAAACTATTATTTTGTTGAAAAAACACTTTTAAGGAACGTTTTTGGTCCGACAATTATGGCAACCCTACTCTATATGCCTAATCGTTCATCTGCTTTGATTGTGTAAGTTAACTGTCGACTGCTTTCACTCCATTTACTCCTTTTTTGAGTGGAGTCAAAAAGAGTCCCTCCAGAGTGACTCTAGTGTGACTCTAAAACGTGAAAAAACGCATTTAGGAATGCGGGGCTTTCGGAGTAAGCCATTTAGAAACGCTTTGAAGTCACTCCGGAGTAACTCGAGTTTGACTCATGTAATTTAGAAACTCAGCCTGTGTTGCTTCGTCTGCTCACGCGCCGCTCTTGCACGTGCAACTGAACCAGGCTTTAAGGTCCCCTCTTTCCATTGCTGTTTTAATGTGTTGTAGGCCCTTTTGTGTGTCCTCTTTGGAATCATGTCGAAAGCTATTCAACCTTAGCTAGTACTGACATGGGTGGCCGGGGCTTTAATTAATGATCTTGCAGTTGAAGAGCCCTAAAACAGAAACAAACCAGAGAATTTTCCGTTCTTTACAAAAGTTGATTTTCGTGGGCAGACCCGGCAAGTGAGTTTCAGGCGCCCTAGGCTAGTGGGTCCATCGCCACCCCCCATTAAATTTAATGCAGTTCTCAATTGTCCAAGTGTCCCTCTCGCCCTTGGTATTTGTTCCATTGCCAATGCATTGCTATGACTGCAACGGGGTACCCCGTGAAAGTCAACATGTAGTAAAGGCTCAATCAACCAGGACTATGAACATTTTAAGTGACCGATAGACTGCATGGCAAGGAAGTACCTCTGAAATTAGCCGCCCCTTCGAAATGTTCCGCCCTAGGCAGCAGCCTAGGTTTGTCTGCCCCACGAGCCGCCTGTGTTCCTGGAAGGTGAACCCATAGAGTTGTTTCACTGTAGTTGAAAGTCATCCTGAGTTCATTCGTAGCGTCACTAGATGTCAGCAGCAATAAAGCAGTTTCTCTTAATTCTGTAAGGTGCCTTTTTTGTATAATATTCCTGCTGGTGGTGTATTTTAATTTTAAGATTTGAGGCGAACAAATTTAGTTGCTGAATGAATGTTATTCCAATTAAATAATAAAAAGACGATGGTCCACGTAGCCTATCTATAACATAATGAAAGAGGTGCTGTTGTCAACTGTCATACCGCATTGAAATAACCCGTTCTCGTCCAATCACTGAAGTTAAACAACGTCGGCCACAGGTAGTACTGTGATGGATGACCGCTTGGGAATGCTGGGTGCTGTTGGTCTTTAATTTTATTTTCTTCTTTACTGCCTTTGCTGGCTACATACATTTTCCAAAAGTTGGCTGGACTTATCCAGGAATTTGAATGAAAACATCGTCAACGAAACGCAAGCCCCATAACTGGGTAGCCCGGGATGCGGAAGATTCTTCACCGACAATTCGTCCCTGGCAGTTTGTTCGCTGGCGACGCTTTCCCTTTTACTGGGTTAGGATTTTCTTCCGTTCGTTGGTGCTTTAGGGCGAAATTATTGATGAAAACAAGTATTTTTATGAATAAACATTATTATTTTTGTAATTAAAGGATTACAACTTGAGTGTGGTGACGTTGAGCCCGGGCAGAAGGACAGCAGAATTGATCTGTGCCTAGAAAGGACCGATTCGTGGCTGCACGAGATCATTCACAGAATCGATATGTATCCTGTTCGCTGGGAGGAGGCCTTCGAACCGAAGGCGAGAAGGCCTGGGGACCGAAACACCGAAAGCAGAGATCATTGTAAAGGTACATACAAAGGATAATTCATCGCCAGCATCTTTCACCTCAATCGCTAGGTAAAATTGGTAACCGGGTTAAAGGGAAAGTGTACCCTGTCCCCGACAATTCTGCGATAGTCCCGACAGTCTGTGAACAATATGGCATTAACAATGGAAAAATAAAGTGAATTAGCAATACGGCATTAAACAGCATTGTAGTTGTCAGTGTCGAGGACGAATTTTCCTCGGGACGAATTGTGTGGGGACGAATTGTATCAGGGACGAATTTTCCCAGGGACGAATTGTCGGGGACGAACTGTCGGGGGCGGATTGTCGGGGACGAATTTTCCTAAAACCGGGTAGCCCACACCCAAAATGATTTGTCTTCTGCTGGCATCCCGTTATCAATTCAGAAACTAATGTAGTTAATAATGGTATTAATACAGTGGTGGCGAACCTGTGACCCACCGTGCAATTTTAAGTGACCCACCCGAACGAGAATCATATCTAGTTTATTGTGTCTTAGTGTGTGTGTTGAACGGGGACCTGGAGGATAGAACCCATAGATCCAATCCTGCCACAGGCGGGATACAGGGATTATCATGATTTTCTCTGCTTTTCTGCTTTAATAAACTAATATATTCTGTACTGGATTAGTTTGTGGGTTGGGGAATAAGCCAGGCAGCCATAACAGGATGAACCCTTAGGAGGCTGCCCACGGAAGATGAGGAGGAAGGTGAAAGGACAAAGGAGAGGGTTAATTTGCAACACCCAACGTTCTTTACCAACCACCCTTGTTGGTATTGACGTGGGCCATTGAAGTTCGGCACCACTGCATTAGTAGGTTACTTGCGCATCTGCACAGGACAACGGGTTTGGAAGAGGCCTCGAGTACAGGGTCCGCTGTAGCGCTTACGTCGCCCCGGAAAAAAAGACAATTTGCCGCCCCTTAAGAATATAATGCAAGTTCAACCAGCAGTTTTCCTCACACTTATAGCCAAAATGGCGCCCCGGACTAATGTCCAGGTTGCACCTCCTAGAGCGGGCCCTGCTGCTCTAGGCACGAATGTCCTACAAGATGCAGTAATTTTAAGAGACTTTGGTATTCTCATATACAGTAAATAAATCGGCCAGAGTTTATTCATGTCGTCACTAGATGTCAGCAGTAAGGAGGGAGTTTCTCTCAATTCTAATTTAGGGTTCCTTTTTTGGATCATTTATGTCCTAAAATATCTTAATTTCGACATGTGAGACAAAGAAATGTTATTAACGTTCAGGGCCATAACGAGGGCGCAACGGGCGCAACTGGGTTTGGGGCACAAACTGTCTACGGGGCCCGGTGCACACATGCAATGTTTGCTCGCGTGGGTGCCGCAGGGACACCGCAGCAATTTAAGGCACACATGCGGAGAAATGTCGCCAGTACACATTTGGCAACTGTTCAGAAGGCGTGCCCTTTTTTGCCCACCAAATGTCAAAACTAAGGAACCATGCAGATGTGTGCTTCGCTGAACAGACCATCAGGTACTACGAGACCGAATGTGCGAGCATGGCAGTTTCATAGGGAACTGCAGGCACTTCCAGACGCAACTCCGGTTTTCGGAGCCACGGCGGCACTGCAGGTAGGATGTCTATGTGTGCACTCCGTGTACACTCTCTGCAACTAATGTATCTCATGCCACAATTGCGAGGCCGCGCGAGTAAAAATCGCATGTGTGCACCGGGCCTAAGATTTTTGTCATTATTGGGTTTCCGGCAAGAGAAAGTTAGACACTAGCCACAGGCGCTTCATAACCCCGTTACGGCACTGTTAACGTTATCATTCTATTGAAGTAATCAAAAAGATAATGATAATAGGTGTGAGTAGCACATGTATACTGTGATGGAACTAGCACTTTTGTCAACGGTCATACCACGTTGAAAGCACCAGTTCTCGCCTGATCACTGAAGTTAAGCAACGTCGGGCCTGGGCAGTACTGAGATGGGTGACCGCTGGGGAATGCTGGGTGCTGTTGAATCGGATTTCATGTTTTTTTTTCAATGTTTTTGTTAGATGTATAATACAGTAAGTCCTCGACTTGTGCGATTTTTTTTTAGTAAAACGAAAGTTAAATTTTAGGCGGCTTTCACACCAAAGATGCAAGAGACAAGACATGTGCCTCCTGGATGCGGGAGACATTAGTGTCTTTTCCTTGGAGAAACATGCTTCCCACCAAAGAGGCATATGCAGCCTGCATCTTCGGTCCGCTTCTACCCGACAGATATACAGGGTGTTTCCTTTAAAGTAACATAATCTTGCTTTTAAAAAATCTATGATATATGGGATAAAATGGTTAGAAAAAAAGTTATAGTTGATGGAGGGGGACATTCACTTCCCAAAGCAGTTCAGAATTTTTGACAGTAGTGTTTTCAGGACAATGCAAAGTTAATTTTTTTCAATAGATAGGGGTAGTTTTCACTTTTGCATCGTATAGCTCTAAAAAAATATGAAATCTTGATATAGCATGTTCCTATACGTAAAATTAAAAATACACCCTCAAAACTGCCTTAATTAGTGTGCACCAATGGCCCAGGGCTGCAGAATGATGTCTCAGGTATGGAGCTCAGCAAATTGTCGTAAGGAATTCTGCTCTAACTAGCTAGCATTGAGCTAACGTGGATCATGACTCCTTGGCTTGTGCTCTGAGTTAGCTAGTTGGAGCAGCTAAAGCCTAGTTCCATGGCACACGACATGAAAGATAATAGCGCCTGAGCAGACGACAAAGTTATGATGTCAATTTCAGGCACTAGGCGAAATTGTGTGTGTTGTAGTTCCGTGGCAGGTGAGAAATCATAAGTAGTGTAAATGTTTCCCAAAATGCCGGTGAGGTGGCGCCCACAGCAAGAAAATCCAACAGCCAATGAAATTTAAATGGCAAACGCTGTTCGAAAAGTAATAGCCAATGAAATGCGCATGACAGTTGTAAGCAAGAAAGGTAGTTGACTGCCTCTCAACTCCATTTTTCTGTTGATTTTGTGCTACCATGACAAAAAGTTGATTTCCTACGTCATCAGTTTCTGTGACATTTCGTCTGCTTGAACGCGATTTGCATCGGCGTCACGTGCCACAAAACTCGGCTTAAAAGTGACAATTTGCTGAGCTGCATACTCTTATGACATTGCTATATTAAAACGTTCTAATTTGTTTTAGCTGTTGAAAGCGACAATTGTGCACAACTCCATGCCTGAGACAACATTCTGGAGCCCTGGGCCATTGGTGCACACTCATTAATGCAGTTTTGAGGGTGTATTTTAAATTTTAGACATAGGAACATGTTATATCAAAATTTCAAACCTTTTTAGAGCTATGCGATAGTTAAAACTATCCCTATCTATTGAAAAAAATATAACCTTGCATTGTCCTGATAAAACTACTACCAAAATTTCTGAACTGTTTTGGGAAGTGAATGTCCACCTCCTTGAATTATAACTTTTTCCTAACAATTTTATCCCACATCTCATAGATTTTTAAAAAAAGGCATTGGCTACTTTAAAGGAAACATCCTGTATAGAAATTAGAATAAAAATAATTTTTCTATTAATATTCTATACAGTAGAACCTCTGAAGTTGACCACCCCTATATGTTGACAACCTCCCTAAGTTGACCAAATTTTCACAGTTTGGATGTGCACCATATTAATTAATGGATGAGTAACCTCCCCGTATTGACCACCTATGTAAGTTGTATGTTGACCACTATGACTGACACATAATATTAATTTAACCTCCATATAGAGGTTCCATAACCTCCTTATAGAGGTTCTACTGTATTTTTTTATGAATTTGATCTGTTCGTTTGTGTTTTAGGGCCCTTCCCACAGTGTAGTCTAACGCAGAGTACACAGACACTACACTAATGCAACGATTTTTGACTATAACTGGTACCCAGCTTTCCCACTCCCAGAAGGCCACCCATGTCAGTACTAACTGGTGTGTCCAAATCACTAAGCTGTTCCCCACCTTTTTTTTATGAAAGGGGCCCTTCCATACTCTGACATGCACATCCTGGTTGGAATAATCTTTAGATGCAGTGTCATACAGTGCCTAGTACTCTTTGAAAGCAGCAATAAATGTTATGTCACATTATTGATTGTCAGGTAACATGTTTAGGATTCATCCCTCCCTACACATTGGAAAGCACATGTGCTAATTAAGATTTTAATTGATTTGTTAGTGGTTAAGGGTCCTTCAACCACAAGGTTCACTAGAGCCCTGTCCACTGCATAGTTCTACTGTGGTCTGCACAGACCCTGCACTGTTGCAGTGATTTTTGGGTATTTGCAGTACCCAGTGTTCTCACACGAACACACATGTCAGTACAAACTGGGGTTGTGTTGCTTAACCTCAGTGATCAGGCAAGAACTGGTGTGTCCAACGCAATGGAGCAAATCTTCTAATACAAGGGAATCACACACTGACCAAAAAGGCAAAGAGGCAGGAAGCATAAGACCAACCAACCAGTTTTCAAGGAACATGTGCCTCATTCTTCCAGGACGTACGATGCACGTGTCATTTTAGTGTGAAAGACGTCGTCTCTTTATATGTGCTTCCGTAGAGAGCATGCATAAGCATGTCTACTACTGGCTGGCTATATTTGAAGTGGATTTCAGTAACTAAAGGTGGTGTGTAAGTAGATATTTTGTATTTATTGGTTAGTTAAGGTTCAGGGCTCCAGGGTTAAGCAAGGAGGTGGTAGATCTGAGGTAATTTAGGAGCATTAGAAGTAAAAAACAAAGTTGAGGTAGCAAAAGCAGTAGCAAAAAGTAGCATTGTAAGGTAGAGCAGAAGGGCCATGTGGTTAACAGATTAAGCAAAAACAGGGTAGAAGTGGTAGCTGGTAGCCAGTTGGAAGCTAGTAAAAGGGCTCAGGAATTTCAGTAGAGCTAGGCAGGTAGAACAGTAGAAAGTGTGAATAGGACTAGGAAATATGGGAAAAGGAGTACTGACAGGAGGTAAAGGGAAGGATAACATGGGAAAACTGAAACTCATTGCTAACCAGAAAATTGCAAGTTTGAGGGGCAAGAAGAGGGAGGGATGATTGGTGTGACTGGTGCTACAGGTGGTTTCATAAGGACTGCACCAGCATCCCATACCTCAAGGAATGTGGAGTGGACACAAGTGGCTGCATCACAGAGGGACATTGATAGGGTGGACAGGATAATGGGCCAGGCAACAAGCAGAGCAAAGGTGATGGAGGATCACATTGACCTGCTGTCCCAGCAACTGGTGGAGATTCAGGGGCAGATAGGGAGATTGGAAAGTATGATGTTAGCTATTGCAAGGGAAAAGGATGAAAGAAATGGGACACTAGGAAGGAAAGGTGAAGTGGTGGATAATGCAGCAGAAGCAAGGGTGATAGAAAGGGAGGCAGAGAAAAAGAGAAGGAGCAGGCAAGGACACATAGGGCAGGACAAAGGGCATGGGGGCAGGTCAGTTCTAATCCTGGGAGATAGAGCTGTATCATATGGGTTAAACCAATAGACTGTGAACAGTTGGGAGAGGAATAAGGTGACAGTGGTATCACTGCCAGGAGGGAAAATCAGGGATTATAGAGATTGCCTAAAAGAGCTCTTTAGAGGGGAGAAGATGGAATGTTTGGTGGACATCTGCCTTGGAGCAGAGGAATTGAGGGAAAGTAATGCTGTGGATGTGTGGGAAGCCCAGACAGACCTAAATGCAGGTTTTAGGGAGAGAAGTGGGGTATCTATTAGAGTGTGTACTATCCCTACAAATTCTGTGAACAAAATGGAGAGGGCAAGGGCAACCTGGATAAACAGAAGGCTGTGGCAGTTCAGGAAGGACTTGGGTATCCAGCTCATAGAAAGCAGGGCCCCCATGATAGGGCAGGATAAATGCTGGGTTGGAAGTAGTAATCAGCCCACAAAAAAGGGCACCAGATTAATGAGGAAACAGATGCAGGGATTTGTGAAGGAGTTCCTAGATAGGAAGGAGCAAAGGAGGCATGGGTGATAGGGACATACAAGGAAGCCTGACGATTGCATTTGCAAATGTGCAAAGGGTGAGGAGGAAAGGGAAGTGGATGGAGTTATGTGAGATTATGAGGCAGGAAAAGGTAGACATCATGGGCCTGGCTGAGACACATCTAAGGGGAGAGGAGGGGTATGTAGTTGATGAGGTCAATGCCACCTTTTGGAATAGAAAGGGGGGTGAGAGGAAAGGAGTTGGAGTCAGAATCCTTTGGGGGAAGAAAATTAAGGGAATAAGGTGGGGTGAAGATTGTAAGAAACATGGGTGGATAAAGGTTCAGAGAGGAGGTAGGAAGCAGGCCATTAAGGCAGTATACATGGGTATAGAAGGTACAGGAAGGGGCTGGAATGAATGTATATACAGCAGCTTGCAGGAGGACATTCAGGCCCAGCACCTAGAGGGATATCAGGTTATAATGGTGGGGGACTTCATTGGGCATCTGCAGGAGATGGATGGGGTAAAGAATAGAAATGGTAAACTGCTAAAGGGTTTTGCATGTCAAAATGGTATGGCAATAGTGAACCTACTGAAATGCTGTCAGGGAAGGATCACCAGGGTGGGGCCACAGTATAGCTCCTGCATTGACTTCTGCTTGGTAGAGAATGAACTAGTGCAGGAGGTGCATGGAATGACAGTGGATGAGAAAAATAGGGTGGGTTTAAACTCAGATCATAATCTAATTATGATTAGTATGAAGGTTAGGAACATCAAGGAAAAATGGACACAGGTGGGAAGGAAAGCTAGCTGGCAGCTAAAGAAATGTTTTAAAGAGAAGGAGTTCCAGAAGGACATGGAAGCTGTACTGGAAAGAAAAGAAGTCACATATGTGGAACTTGTAAGTGCCCTAATAGATAAAGCAAATGAAGGACAGGGAAGGTGTAAAGGGAATGGGATTAAATGGAAAAAACCATGGATGGATGCTGAGGCATGGGAGTCTATTGAAAGTAGACGTCAAGCCAATAGGAGGCATAGGCAAGCTGTTAAAGGGGGAGATGAGGAAAGTATCAGACAAGCTTGGGACACCTACCAGCAGAAGAAAAGAGAGGTGAAGGAAGTAGTGGGTAGGAAGATTGCAGAGGAGGATAGGAGGAAATGGAAGGAAATCATGGATGGGGGGAAACAGATGACAAAGAAATTTTGGAGATATGTGAGGGATAGACGTAGAGAGAGGAGTGAGGAGGTAGGGGATGGTAGAAAAGCCTTACTAGATAAGGATCGTAGGAATATAACCAGTAGAGAAGGCATTAGGAGGGTATTGAAGGAATATGGACGTGGTTTCTCAACTACAGGTGGAAAGGTGGTGGAAGGACCAAACAGAATAACAACCAGCCAGGGATCATCAGCTGGAGAGGCTTGGTTTACTAGGGTAGAATTAGATAACGAGATAAATGCATTGAAGTTGGGAAAAGCTTGTGGGGAGGACAAGGTACCGAATGTGTTTCTCAAAGCACAAGGGAGTAAAGGCAGAGAACTGCTCTTAAAGATATTTAATGAGTATTTAGGGGATGGAAAAATACCAGGTGACTGGGGCATCACATGGGTTTTGATGCTGTACAAGCGCAAGGGAAAGAGCAAGGAATGTTTGGATAGCTACCGGCCAGTAGCTATAAACAGTTGCATGTATAAGTTATTTGCTGGGCTAGTAAGGAGGTGATTAGGTACAATAATAGAAGAGTCAGGGAAATTAGTGGAGTTCCAAAATGGGTTCCAAAGGGGCACAGAAAAGGTGATAGCCTGTACATAATTACTCAGATTATGGAGGTAGTTCAAATAAAGAAATGGAATGCTTACCTCTGTTTTTTTGGATGCTAAGAGTGCATATGATAAAGTGGATAGAGAGAAGCTATGGACAGTTCTTCCCAAGTATGGGGTTAATAAGGTGATAGTGGAACTGCTCCAGAATCTATATATGGGTACTAGGTATGATTTCCATTAGGAGGGAATAAATACAGGACAGATAGGTGTGGACAAGGGGTTGTGACAGGGCTGTCCATTATCACCAATTCTGTTCCTAGTGTACATAAATGAACTGGGGATTAGGCTCCCAGATCGATGGCTGGGGTTTTCTCTTTGGGATGGTAACAAGTTGCCTGCCATTTTCCAACGTGATGATATAGTGCTGCTGACACAGACAGAGGGAGAACTCCAGGAAGAACTGGATATCTGTGAACAGTACAGTAGGGATTTTCAGTTAGAGTTTGGTCAGGACAAAACAAAGCTGATGATCATAGGGGAGGATAATGTGCTGCCTAGAAATCAGGTAGCAATCAAGCTTGGGGAGAGGGAGATAGAGGTAGTGTCAGAGGTTACATACTTGGGGGTTAAACTTACAAATGATAGGGGATACCTGAAAGCAATGGAAGAAAACATCGTTTGTAAGTTGAAAACCAGAGAAGGATTAATAAGGAAACTGGCATTTGATTCATTCTCAAGGTATGAATTGGTTAGGGGCCTATGGAAAGCGGTAGCAGTACCAGGGTTAACATATGGAAACCAGGTCCTATGCATTAGTAAAAAGGTAATGGACTGTATGGAAATAGCCCAGAGAAGGTTAGGTATGATGGCCTTAGGGGGAAATAGGTTTACAGCAGTGGAGGCAAAACAGGGAGACATGGGATGGTCTACATTTAAACAGAGGGAAATGATTAGTAAGTTGGTATACCTATGCAGGATATGGGGACTAGAGAAGGAAAATCCAGTATGGCAGGTAAATGCATGGGTAAATAACATGAGGGTATCTACCAACTGGGAGAGGAGGGTAAACAGGATGTCAAAGAAGATAGGCATAACACTGCACCCCAGGGAGGGCAAGGAGGGTGCAGTAACGCTGCAAAAACTCGTACAGGACAAAGTGAAGGAATGGGGGTTAGGGCAGTGGCGACAGAGAATGGAGGGAAGGGCTGCAAAGAAAACGCTGAGGGTGTATGGGAGCAAGCTTAACATAGATAGGGAGGTAATCTACGACAATACGTGGGAGAGCTCACTTCTGTTTCGGACAAGAGCTGGGTCACTGGAGACGAAACAGAGGATGGCAAAGATCACAGGTGAAGAGGAGGCCTGTGGATTGTGCAGGGATCAGGTGGAGGACGTCAGGCATGTGATACTGGTCTGCCCAGCACTAGATCACTGCAGAAGGGGTTGGGGAACCCCCACATTGGAAGAGGTTCTGGGGGTGGCGGTTTCTGGGGTGAAGCGGATTGTATGGGTGCAAAAGGCAAAGGTGTTGCTGGGGTGCTGGTGGAGATCTGGGCATATGGGTCTTGCATGAAAAGATCTCACCAGCAAAATATCCGTCACAATGGATTACATATTCATATTCATATATTCATGTGTTGGTGTTCAAAGACGCATGACTCCTGCATCCAGGAGGCAAACGTCTTGTCTCTTGCATCTTTGGTGTGAAAGACGCCTTAGGCTAGACGCACACTGCATAGTCAAGACTGTTTGACGACAATCTATGTACTATGTTCATAGCTGTTACTCAGTTTTCAAGTTTTCACCATCAGACTCCTTGCTACACATTGGTTTTCATTGCCTTAGCTGAGCATACATACTGCCGTCCGACAGTCTTGACTATAGTGTGTGCCTAGCCTTAGGTGTGACAGTGTGGTGGTGGGGTAACTGAGTTGTGCATTTGCACGTGTCAAATCTCCATTTCCTCCTTTAGTCTGAAGATAAATTTCTTTCATGGTGGTCGTACCTTCTATTCACTCTAGTAACGGATGAGCTGCTGACAGGAATAGGGGAATGGGCCCCTCAGTGCCTGGTATTTGCTGATGACGTGGGAAAGCTTGAGGGGTCCAAAGAGGATGCACAAATGGGCCTACAAGACATTAATACAGCAATGGAAAGAGGGGGTCTTAAAGTAAACATGAAGAAGACAGAGTACCTAACTTTTAGTTTTAGCGACCAGGGGCAAGGGGTGAGTGAGGGTATACCTGAGGTGCAAGAGTTTCGTTATTTAGGATCAGTTTTCCAAAGCAATGGGGAGATAGATTCTGACGTGACCCATAGGATTAATGTCGGATGGCTGAAGTGGAGGCAGGCCAGTGGAATCCTGTGTGACCGCCATGTCCCAATAAAGTTGAAGGGCAAAGCTAGGCCCGCTAGGCTGTATGGCTCAGAGTGTTGAGCAGTTAGGAAGAACCATGAAAGGAGAATGCAAGTGGGTGAGATGCGAATGCTGCGCTACATGACGGCGTTGTCACGAGCTGACAGAGTCCGTAATGATTATGTTAGAAGTAGCTTGAGAGTGAGAGACATCACGAAAAAGATGAGAGAGAAGTGGTTGAGGTGGTATGGGCTCGTGATGAGGAGAGAGGAGGAGGAGCTTATTAGGTCCATTATGGGTATGCATTTGATTGGGGTCCCCAGGGGTAGGGGAAGACCAAAGCGGACGTGGGAGCAGGTGGTGCAGAGGGGCATGGAGACATGCGGAGTGGAGAGGGATTTGGTGGGGATAGGCGGGGGTGGATGATAAGAAACCAAAGACCCGACCACGCCACAGACGGGAGGTCGTGCTTTTTACAGTATTTTAGTAGGCCTATCATGTTTATTACCAAATTAAAACGCCACATCATGTCGAACAAACGTAAATGTGATTCACGCATTAGTGATACCATCATGGAGACCATCATCATCATCATACCCTTAAATCGCCTTATTATATTAAACAGAAAAGAAAAATAAATGTCTGGGGGTCGTGGACATCACCAAAAAAGAGGGAGAATAGGCTGAGGTGGTATGGACACGTAATTAGGAGAGGGGAAGAGGAGCTCGTTAGGTGCACCCAGGGCAGGAGGACACCGAAGCAGACGTGGAAACGGATTGGCCATAAGGACATGGCAGTGTGTGGGGTGGACGGGCATGTGACTGGAGATAGACAGGAGTGGAGGGCTAGAACCCACCCCAATACAGACGGGATAAGGGTGTGATGAGAATGATGACTCAGAAAAAGGTCCGAATGAGTCCTAGGCGAACTATTGTCCAGCGAACAATTGTCCTACAAACACCTCACACCCCTCCATATCCCTATGCTCAACTTGCTCCCAGTACAGCAATGGGGATGTGCGGATAAGCACAGTACTGCAGTTAGCTAAACTTCGTAAACCAAGCGGTTAACAATCATTCCGAGGTTATTTGTACCATCACTAGATGTCAGCAGCAGTGTAGCAGTTTCTCTTAATTGTGCAAAATGCCTTTGTCGATCATTTCGGCCCGAAAATATCTTAATACAGAAGAAATATGACTATAGCTATCCATTGAATGAAATAATAATAATAAAGAGATAATGGTCTGTATAATCTATGTATATCTTGATAAAAGCAACACTGATGTCAATGGTCATACCACGTTGAAAGCGCCTGTTCTTGTCTGATCACTAAAGTTAAGCAATGTCAGGCCCAGGTAGTACTGAGATAGGTGACCACTTGCAAATGCTGGGTGCTGTTAGTCTCTGTTTTTCCATGCTTTTTGTTTGCTAGCAGCGTAATAACTGCAAAGGCTGATCAATTCAGTATTTTAAGCCCAGAAACGGTTGCTGGCCATCCTACCTCAACCAATTATCTTATGCCTAGTTCCGTATCACCACACTTCGACGCTAATCATGCCGCCACTGATGACGTTTTGTGCAAGTGCATTATGAAGGACCGCCAGCGCAATTCCTTAAGTGCAGCGCTTTATTTGGAGTCACCGCACGCTGCCGTCATGTCTCAGTATATCCTCTGCCATTTTTCAAGCAGACAGCTCAACCACCAGCCAATCAAAACACAGCGTGACTTTCGGGATGCAACAGCCATAAAGCAGGCTTCACAACAGCAATGGGAACGGGAACATAAAACGTATTTTGTGCAGAGGGGAGGGGCGACGGTTACGTCATGTGGTGGAGGTGCGCTCCTATTGGTCAACCGGCTTACGTTTAACGGAAAAGTTGAATTTTTTTAAACTTTCCCAGCCGTTACCGTTCTCGTTCCCGATATTATTGTGAGCGGGCTTTACGCATAGCTGTTCTGTGGCGCCCCAAGTAGCAGTGTGACGTCACCATTTTCTGTGCTGTCGTGTGTTACAATGGTAAAAGCGTTAGCGCGTGGGTATAAGGAACCAGGCATTACAGTTCTGTTACACCAGATATGGTTAACTCTCTGGCTATGGTATCAAAGGGCTGGATGGCGCTGCAACCACCTCGAGAGTTGTGGTCCTAGATGTGGTATCTTCTACCAGGTTGGTAGTGGCGTTGCTAGGGTTCGTTCCCCCCTCCCCCGTAAAAGCCGCTTCTTCTGTTTTGGTGTTACCCCATTTCTCACGATGCGAGTGGTGTCACCCGGTGCGAGCCGCACCCCCTAGTGACGCCATTGCAGGTTGTGGCAGTGACACTACAGCATTTCGTGTGAGGAACGTCCTTATAATACATACAAACGAAGTAACAACCAGTGGCGTCACTACGGGGGTGCGGGGAGTGCGGGCCGCACCGGGTAACACCACACGCAGTATGAGAAGAGGGGGTGACACCAAAGCAGAAGAAGCGCCTTTTTTGGGAGAGGGGGTGTCACCGCATCGGGTGAAACAACCCTAGTGACGCCACTGGTAACAACACAGCAAAACAACTTTTAACCCTTTTCCCGCCTATGGTAGCACTATGGTGTCGCTGTTAATGGACACAAAGGTGATATGCTGGATGGTCTTACTACATGTCCATACCACCTCAATCTACTCTCCTTCAATTTTCTTCCGCGAATTCCCCCACCTCTAAACTACCTTTAAAATACTCATTCCATAATTTTGTATCTTGTTTTGCTTAATTACAGCCAGTTCATCCCCTGACAGAGGTCAACATTGGAAAGCGATGGCGGGGCCATATGGCCCAGTTCAGCACTGAACAACATTGATTCTGTATGCAGCTAGTCCTGTAACTTGTCGTGTTCACATTTGGCTTCACCATCACCACTCATTGTGGCAGCCCATCTTGTAAGTAGAACATTAATAAACTTTCTTTCATTTGCATATACAGTACCTGGACATGCAGGTAGAATTATTACTTAGGTCTATTTATATCTTAGGTCTATTATCAGAATTATTACTTAGAATTAATACTTAGGTCTATTTTGCAGGTCTCGTTGCAGGTGGTTGGATGCAACCAGGGCAGTGGAAGAACACCAAAGGAGACGTGGGAGCAGGTTGTAAGTAAGGATATGGGTGTTTGGTGTGTGGGGTGAACAAGGACCTGATGGGAGATAGGCAGGTGGGGAGGGCTAGCACCCGCAGAACCGACCCAGCCACAGGCGGGATAAGGGTAAGGTAATAAAGACATGAGGACATAACACTTCGTTTTGGGTTTTCATAGACATTTAACACAACCGCCGAAAATCGGCCGTAGTGCATTTAGTAAAGTGTCACCATTAGTTGATACCACATCTCACATCACAACTCTCCAGTTGTTTGTTGGTGATTTAGGGCCCTTCAACTACAGTAAAACCTCTCTAAAACGGAACCTGATCGTTCCCATATTTTTTTCCGTTTTCACAGGTTTCCGTTTTACAAAGGGTTGTGTTTTAATAAACTAAAGTAAAAAAATATGATCACCTTTTATTAAGATGATGATATTCAAAATAAAAGTCCATAAACTAAAAAGTTACTCCGCCTTCACACAGATACTGATCCAAAGGCGGACCGGGGGAGGTGGGAGCACTTCAAACCATTGCACCCCAAATATTTTTAAATATTCAGAATCCCTTTGTATAAATCTAGCTAGCACTTACAATAGGTCCTCCACTGCCCCTTAAGGTGCCCACTGACGATCATGCCAAATGGAGTGGTGAGATAGTGGAGTGTCTGGAGCGGCTGGAGTGAAGAGAAATGTTGTAGGGTCATTGACGGATCAATACATCACTCCTGAATTAATAGAGGGGCGGCTAGTTATCGTCTGATCACTGAAGTTAAGCAATGCATCTCGAGTTAGCACTGGCATAGGTTGCTGCTTGGGAAAACGGGATACTGTTAATACCTGAAAATCGACACATTCTGTAGTGTCTGTGCAGTCTCTGCCGTAAAACTACGTCGTGGGTGGGGCTCTAATGACCTTGTAGTTGAGGTGGCCTAGAACACCATGAAACGAAACCTGGATTATTATTAATAACTTTAATTCAACCATCAAATTGTTTAGTAATATTTTATTTGTTATTATTTTTTGTGTTATTGATTAAGTAATTATTAGAAGTGTCCTCATGGTTGAAGAATTGCTCCTTATATCAACAGCTTCATCATCAGCCATTATCAGTATGCAGAGAGAAAAAAGGTTCCATCCATCTACCACAAGTGTCGAGATTGCAATGGTCCAAAATCAACAGTGATTTGGCACTCACGATCGCTCCATAGGGCCACTACATCGGTCGATCCAATCACTTTTTCACACTCATGGTCGATTTGAGTGATGGACGGTTGGAGCAGAGTGAAGGATTTTTGAACTGATGGAAATCCGTCCGTTTCTCCTCACTCCATCCAATCCACATGATATTATGTATTCACGATAAGTAATTTGAGTGCAACATTCATTTTGGTGGAGAGGAATTGGAATTTCGTGATTGTCAGTGGGCACCTTTAGAAAAAGGTCCTATGTTCAGTGGTCTAGCCAACTGCAAATTGGACTGGCAGAATAGAAACGACAATAACAAATGCAAAAAAATGTCTTATCAGTAAAAAGTTGAATCACGCATCAGTAGATGGATGCGCCCCAGTGAGAAGCAATGGTTTCATTCCTCTCCCCCATCGGATCCGCCCCTGCCCCCACATGTCCTTTAAAGTACATTGTCGTTGCTTCACTATTGGACTATTGGGTAACTCTGTGTGTATATGGCGGTAATGGTCCCTAGAACGTTGGTGCATGTACAGTCACACTCAAAATTAATGCCTACATTGTAGTGTAAAGGCTGGTTCAGTGGCAAGTGCTACCAGCGAAAAGAGCGCACACGCGCAACCCACAAAATAGTGACGTAGAGCACTGTCACCAAGACGAACTGCACAAGTACTCGTTCAGTGGCAAGTGGCAGATAGGACGTGCGCCAATTGAGTTTGACAATGTCCGCTAGGCGGCGTAATGAGCGAACAATGGTGTCATGGCATAATGGGCATCGTCTACAGTACAACCTACCAATCATAGGCACGCGGGAGCGCTGCGCTTTTCCTCCAAATCCTCAATTACCCTCCCTACATAATTATGCGCTGACGTCATCCGTTTCTGTGTTGTTTCATCTCCTCACGCGGTATCTGGCACTCTTGCACGTGCCACTGAACCAGCCCTTATGCATTAAATAATCCGTCTTAGTTAGGTTATTTATGCAAACGGTTCCCAAAACTTATTCCGTTTCCACTTTAGGTTGTTTTCTGGTTTAGGGTAGTATTTGAAATGGGAAATTATTCTGTTCCAAAATTTATTTTCCGTTTGACCAGGATTCCGGCTTAGACAGGTTTTGTACAAGGTGATTAGACCCCCAACCACGATTTTTGGGTATGAGCAGAATCCCGAATTAATTCGTACCACAACTAGATGTCAGCAGCAATGTAGCTTTTTCTCACAATTTTGTAAGTTGCTTTTTCAGATTATTTCCCTGCTAGCGTATTTTAATATTCGACGTGGACAAATTCAGCTACTGTATAAATATTATATCTGTTGAAATAATGATAGAGAATAGTCTACGTACTGTATATATACCGTGATGAACAATCGGGTTTTGTCAACGGTCACACCACGTTGAAAGCGCCAGTTCTTGTCTGATCACTGAAGTTAACCAACGCCAGGCCCAGGTAGTACTGAGATGGGTGACCGCTTGGGAATGCTGGGTGCTGTTGATTACATCTTCTGATTTCTACATTATTTTTGCAAGCTCCATTGCATCTCCAAACGCAGCACGGCGGGGCAGGAAAACCTCAAAATTGGCATCAATTCCAGTATTGTCAACGAATGTTCTAGGTTGCACATTTCCTTTAAGGCAGTTTTTCCAAACTTTTTTTGATACGCCCCACCTAAGCCTTTCTAAAATTGTTAAGCCCCCCCCTCCTAACATATGCATAATTTTTAATATTCAAAAATTGAAGTGTTTACTAAAGAAACATTAATGATAGAAATCACTAGAAAATTATTGAGCAAACCCTAGCTCGTGAGTTTCAGCGCCTGAACCTCACCACCGCCCCCATTAAATTTAATGCAGTCTGAGCGTTCCTCACGCCCTTGGCATTTGCCGCCTTGCCAATGCATTGGTAGGCTATAACTCTGCAACAAAGCGCCTCAAGAAAGCCAACATTTATAAAAGGCCTGAATAATCAGAGAAGTCTGGGAACTCAAGGACTATGACAATTTTAAATGGCCAATAAACTGCATGGCAACGAAATACTTCTGAAATTAGCCACCCCTTTGAATATTCCCTTTAGGCTTGCCTGCCCCATGAGCTGCCTGTGCTTCAGCCTCCAGTCTCCCTATTCTCAATTCTGCGGGAGAGCATTTTCAAATTGCGTCCTTAACAATTTAATTGCCCCCTTGTGGGGCTTGGGCCCCACTTTGGGAATCATTGCTTTAAAGGCATTTGGTAGACATAAGCCTGGTTCAGTGGCACGTGGTACAGACGTACATGAGCAGACGAAAGAAAGGGTGATGTTTGCACACCATTTTGTTGGTGGGAGGCGCGCAATGACTTATGACTATGGCATAAGTCGCATAAGTGCACATATGACTTTGGCTGATTTTACTGCAGACGACACCTATTGCAAATTTCAAAATGCCTGTTATTTCTTCGCTCTGTACACCACCTAACGAACATCAACCGGCGCGTGTCCTGACTGCCGCCTACCACTGAACCAGTACAGGTGCTGTTTGTCTTGGGGACAGATCTTTATGTCACAATTTTCCTGGTTGCGCACGTGCTGTTTTTGCTTGTAGCACTTTCCACTGGACTAGGCATTAAGAAAACTTCTCCTAAGCCTATTCCCGCCTATGTAAAGGGCCTAAGTACCAAACTTGTCCTCCTGAATAGACACATCATCATCATTGAATCCTCCTCCCCCCAGTGGCAGGGTCGGGTCTGCGGGTTCTTAACCTCCACTCCCGCCTATCCCCCACCAGGTCCCTCACCACCCCGCATGTCACCATGTCCCTCTGCGCCACCTGCTCCCACGTCCGTTTTGGTCTTCCACTACCTCTGGAGCCCCCATTCACATGAATACCCATAATTGACCTAATAAGCACCTCCTCCCCTCTCCTCATCGCATGCCCATACCACCTCAACCGCCTCTCCCTCATCCCTTCCACAATGTCCCCCACCCCCAATCTACCTCTAACATAATCAATATGTACTCTGTCAGCTCGGGACACCCCTGTCATGTAATGCAGCATTCGCATCTCAGCCACCTGCATTCTCCTTTCATGGTTCTTCCTAACTTCCGAACACTCTGAGCCATATAGCAAAGCAGGCCTACCGACTGTTTTGTAAACTTTACCTTTTCACTTTATGGGGACCCGGCGGTAGCAAAGGACACCACTTGCCTGCCTCCACTTCAGCCATCCGGCATTAATCCTATGGGTCACGTCTGAATCTATCTCCCCATTGCTCTGGAAAACTGATCCTTAATTACGAAACTCTTGCACCACTGGTATACCATCACTGCTACAGTGGATCTCACCTCCTTGCCCCTGGCCACTAAAATTGAAAGCTAGGTACTCTGTCTTCTTCATGTTTACTTTAAGACCCCCCTCTCTCCATTGCTGTCTTAATGTCCTATAGGCCCTTTTGTGCATTCTCCTTGGACCCCTCAAGCTTCCTCACGTCATCAGCAAATACCAGGCACTGAAGGGCCCATTCTCCTACTCCTGTCAGCATCTCATCCATTACTAGAGTGAATAGATATGGGCTAAGTGCTGACCCTTGATGCACACCACCTGCTGTCCTCACCCTAGCAATGGAGCCCTCATACATATCCTACACTATACTAATATGGCCTTCATCAACTCCTTTCTTCTTTAAAACACTTCATAGCACCTGTCTAGGGACACTGTCATATGCCTTCTCCAAGTCAATGAATACTGCATGGAGGTCCTTCCTTGCTGCTCTATGCTTCTCTATCATCTGTCGTAGAATAAAGATTGGTTCCATGGTGCACCTACCAGGCATAAACCCAAATTGGTTTCCTCGGACCCTAGTCTGGACTCTGAGGCGTCATTCTATGACTCGCTTCCAAAGCTTCATAGAAAGGCTCATTAGCTTTATGCCTCTATAGTTTCCACAGTCCTGGGCATCACTTTTGCCGTTGAACAGTGGAACTATCCAACTCTCATGCCATTCAGCTGGCATCCTGTCACCATTTGCTAACTTATTGAAAAGCTTCCCTAGTTATGTGATTCCTGTAGCCCCAAAGGTGTGCCAAACATCAATGGGGATCCTATCTGGGCCAACCGCTTTGTGACCTTTCATTCCTCTGCCCTCTCAATGTTCACTGCCCGTGTAGCGATTGGGTTTCTGTCTGTGGTTTCTGCATGGGTGGTAGTATTTAAGAGACCATGGTAGTATTCCTCCCACCTTTTGATTACCTCTGCTGGTTGGAACAGGACCCTACCATTAGTATCCTTGACTGTTATAGCCCTGGTAACATCTTTACTAGTTCTATCCCTGGTCTTGGCCAGTCTAAAAACTGCATTCTCTCCTTCCCTTGTCCCCAACTTTTCATATAAGGCCTCATACTTCTGGTACTTGGCCAAGGCAATGGCCCTCCTGGCATGTTTCTTTGCCTGAACATAGTCTGTCTTTGAGGCCCGATCCCCTATTTCCCTCCAACTATTGAAAGCTACCTTCTTAAGTTTTATGGCAGCTTCCACCTCCTCATTCCACCACCAAGTCTGCCTACCCTGATAAATTCCTCCTACTATAGCCTTACCTAACAGTGCCTCTCCACAACTCCTAATCTTCCTAGCAACCCTGTCCCACATGGCATTGGCTGACCCATCCCAGTCCCAGTCTACCTTGATGAGAACCTCCTGCTGGAATTCCTCTGCCTTGGTGGGCAATATCCACCACCTAATAACTGATTCTCCTTTCCAGGTATGTCTCTTAACTGTCCCCTTCATTTGTAATTCTATCATAAGCAGCTTATGGCCACTTTCCTTCTGAAAGTCCTCACTGGGTAGTGCACAGCAGTCTTGGATCTCAGCCCTGTGCTGCTTTCTAACCATGAAAAAGTCTATTTGGGACCTCCCCTGTGGTGACTGGAAAGTGATTAGGTGCTTTCCCTGCATTTTAAACCATGTATTGGCCAATGCAAGGCCATGTGCTCTTGCTGTGTCAAGGACCTTCTGCCCCTCAAGGTTGATAATACCATATCCACATCCCCCATGTACCTCCTCATATCCCTGACCATCATTCCCAACATGTGCATTAAAGTCACCCCCAATAATTAGCCACTCATTTCCCCTGCCCTGTCTAATTGTACTGTCAGCTGACTGAACCACCTCATCAAAATTTTTCCAAAAAGCTTCTTTAATTGTGTCACCCAGGCCTGCTTGTGGGGCATATGCACTTATGAGGTGGAGCCCTATACCTTTCCAAACTACAGTAACTAACATTCACCTGCTGCTAACTCTCCTAACTGAAGTTATCCCCTGCTGAAAATCGCTTCTTAATGTAATACCCACCCCATTTTGACCCTCATCACTACCTGTGTAGATCACCTTGTATCCCTCCCCCAGGGCCCTTGACCTATTACCCTTCCACCTAGTCTCCTGGAAGAATGCAATGCTGATCGTCCTGTGCTTTAGGGTTTCCACTAATTCCCCAGTTTTCCCTGAGAAGGTCCCAATATTCCATGTCCCTAGTCTTCGCATGGCCCTCCTATTTGGTGGGAAAGTACTGACTGGGGTCACCCCAGTCAGACGTCCAGAACCTGCCATAATAGTGGCAGGGCTATCTGTGGGGGGGGGGGGTGCCGTCCAACCCCACAGGAGACACTCATCAAAGATCTTAATATTGCCAAGTGAGTGGAGGTCTCACACTCACTTGACGGATCCCCTCAGATACTTCTGAATAGACACAATGGTGATATATTGGACAGTGATATTTCAGCCGGCTGCATGAACAAAACTGCAACTGCACTGCTTATTTATCGTCGGTGTAATGTTCTTTGGAGGCACTCTGCTGATTCCAGCGAACTAGCTCCTGCACCCAGAAATTTTCCCTTATCTACCTGTTGCATAGTTCTCTTCTTTTACGTGCCAATGCCATGGTACACCACACGGGACCTTGGGTTTACCTCTCATCTGAAGGAAGGTATACTCGGGGTTTGTTGTGTGGGTGTGTTGCATTGAACACACCATTCCTTGTCTGATAACTTCAGCCAGTGACGTCGCTAGGGTTGTGTCACCTCCTATCCCGAAAAAGCGGCTTCTTCGCTTTGGTGTCACCCCAATTCTCATGCTGCGGGTGGTGTCACCCAATGTGGCCCGCACTCACCCCACCCCCTAGTGACGCCACTGATTGCAATTAAGCAACGCAATTCCAGTTAGTACTAACATGGGTGGTCAATTGGTAAAACTGGATACTGCTAATACCCAAAAATCGTCGCATTACTGTAGTGTCTTTGCAGTTTCTGCATCAGAACTATGCTGTGGACGGGGCACTAATGACCTTTGTAGTTGAAGGGCCCTAAAACACCAAAAAACAATAACAACTGCTGGTGTGCAAGTATCATCCCAAGTTTATTCGTAACGTCACTAGATGTCAGCACCAATGTAGCTGTTTCTCATAATTTTTAAGATGTTTTTTTTTTAATTATTTCCCTGCTAACGGATTTTGATTTTCGAAGCGACCAAACATAGCTACTGAATGAATATTATATTTAAATAATGAAAGGCAACAGTCTACGTACCATATGTATACGGTGATTAACGACGTGCGTTTGTCAATGGTCATTCCACGTTGAAATCCCCAGTTTTCGTCTGATTACTGAAGTTAAGCAAAGTCAAGCCCAGGTAGTACTGAGATAGGTGACCGCTTGCGAATGCTGTGTGCTGTTGGCCCTGTTCTTTTTTCTTCACCGTTTTTGCTAGCTGCCCTAAATTTCCAAACGCTGCACAGTGGGGCAGGGAGACCATCAAAACTGGCATCAATTCCAGTATTATTCAACGAATGTTCAAGGTTGCACATTTCTTTTAAGGGCATTTGGTATACTTAAGAAACCTGCTCCTAACCCTATTCCCGCCTATGGCAGGGACCTGAGTACCAATCTTGTCCTTATGAATGGACGCAAAGTTGATATATTGGACAGGTGATTTTGCAGCTCGCTGCATGAGCAAAACTGCAACTGCACAGCTTATTTATTGGCAGTTTACTGTTCGTTGGGGCACTCTGCCAATCTGCCGGGTCGGACTTCTACACCGGGATATTTGACCTTATCTACCTGTTGCATAGTTGTGTTCTTTTATGTGCCTATGCCATTGTACACCATGCGGGACGTTGGGTTTACCTATCATCTGAAGGAAGTCATACTCGGGGTGTTTCATGTGGATGTATTGCATTGAACATACCTTTCCTTGTCTGAAAACTGCAATTAAGCAATGCAACCCTAGTTAGTACTAACATGGGTGACCGCTTGGGAACACTTGATACTGATAATACTGTCCCTATATCGTCATAACAGTGTAGTGTCTGTGTAGACTGCATTAAAACTAAACACTCAACAGGGCTCTAATGACCTTTGTTGTTAAAGGGCCTTAAATCATGTGAAAGAAGCCCCAACCCACCTCGATCCAGTATCGAACCTGGAATAATTGGCGCAGTAAATCAAGCATACTACCCAATTTAATTGCGATTTTTGTAAATAAACCTACACAATGGAATAAACAATCTCCTGAAATCGGCTGTATGCCAAAAAGCAGGAAGCTAATGAGGTCCATGAGAGGAAATCCAGAAAATGCAAGGCCTGGTGACGCATGATAAGGGTTAAGTTGTTCCTAGAAACCAGGCGGGATATTGCGGGATTCATTATTAACTAGATGTATTTCCAATTTCAGGTGTGAAAATCCAATATTTCACCATTTCCTTCTTTGAAGCGTATTTATTAAGTGTATTTATAAGCTTATTTATATAGCTTATTTATATAGCTACATACATGAAGATGAAGACCCCATAGAAAAAACTTTCAGGACTGAAAATAACTGCAATCAGACCAAGTAATCTTAACTGCAAAACAGAGGTTCAAATGTGGCTTGTTATGTTGCACAAAACTGTGCAGACACCTGTAAATCAGCTAGGGCACGGTGCAGGAAGGTATCCAGGGTCCAGTACAACCCGAAATTTTATCTCTTAGACACTTTCATTTTTTTAATTTCTGCCAGGTTTTGTGCTCTATTTCCCCACTGTGCGCCGTTCAGTTTACCATTTTAAAGCAAGAGTGGGAGGGGGGAGTATACGTGGTTGCCAACCAATCATATTGCAGTCCTGTTACACCAGAGGCGGCAGGATGTGACGGCAAAACACTGGATGTAGGTATGACCTTCAGGAGATGTGTGGACCTAAATGCAGTACTGTATCAACTACCAGGATGTGGCAGTAAGCAACGAAACCCCCGATTTGTTCTGACGTAGGTAACCGCTTGGGAACGCTGGGTGAGCAGTTTATTGCTTTGGACACGCCAGTTCTCGTCTGATCACTGAAGTTCAGCAATGCAATCCCAGTTAGTACTGAGGTGGGTGGACCGCTTGGGAAAACTGCGTACTGCTAATACCCAAAAATCGTCGCAGTAGTGCAGTGTCTGTGCGGTATTTGCACCAGAACTGTGCAAATACTAAATCGGGACTTGCCTGTCTCCACTTCTGCCATCCTGCATTAAACCTAAGGGTCACGCCAGAATCTATCTCCCCATTGCTCTGGAAAACTGATCCTAAATAACGAACCTCTTGCATCACTGGTATCCCCTCACCCCCACAACGAATGAAACCCCGTTGCCCCAGGCCACTACAATTGAAAACTAGGTAACCTCTCTGCTTCATGTTCACCTTAAGGCCCCTCTTTCCATTGCTGTTTTAATATCTTGTAGGCCCTTTTGTGCATCCTCTTTGGACTCCTCATGTGTCTAGAAGAAATATTCCGGTAACTAACAAATTAATAGAAGTACTGTATGAAAGAAGGGGAAAAAGTAAGCAGACAATGGTCTGTCAGCATATGTAAACCGTGATGAAATAGTTGCTGTCGTCAACGGTCATACCACGTTGAATGCGCCAGTTCTCGTCTGATCACTGAAATTACACAACGTCGGGCTCACGTAGTACTGAGATTGGTGACTGCTTGGGAATGCTGGGTGCCGTTGGTTTCTTGTTTTGTTGATGTCGTTTTTGCTAATTTTGCTCGCTACATGAAATTCCAAAGTCTGGGGGAAACGAAACCATTTTTTAAATAATAATACAGGAACTGAAATAAATTGCATTGCATTGCTTATTGTTATTGTGTAATAGGTCAGACACCATGCAATATTATAATCAACCAAGCATTATTTTACATGCCAAAACTTTCTATTTCGGTTGTGTATTGCGATGTTGGAACAAGTGGGGTAGGCCGACATCCCCCACGGACAATCCAGTCAATATCCTTTGGGGGTTCCAGACGCCTGGTTGGGGAGCCCCCATTCAGACCTCAGCTATTAAAATATAAAAATAAAGGAAATAGTATACATACCGTATGTATACCGTGATGAAGGGTGGGTTTTTGTAAACCGTCAAACCATGTTGAAACTACCAGTTCTTGTCTACTCACGGATGTTAAGCAACGTCGGGCCCACATAGTACTGAGATGGGTGACGACTTGGAAATGCTTGGTGCTGTTGATGCGTCTTTACTGCTGGACTGCTTTTTTTCATTTTGTAAGATCTCTGAAAACTGACCGATCCACCATTTCAAGGCTTGATGTTCCCTCTAAGCTGCGCGCATGCACAGCCATGCATGGGGCACCTTGCCCGTGTGCACACTCTGCTCACTTAAGCAAGTAAATTGTCACAATTTCCTGCATGCAAGCACTATTCAGCAATATTTGCTTGTCTGAATGTTCGCTGAGAGTCCCCTTGCAGCAAATTTTATAATTTGCAGAGAGCGCTTTCAGCAAGTCAGAGCTTGCTTGTTGAAACGTGTTGCTATAGTGCTCTAGCCAGTAGGTATTTATTTCAAAACTGGAAGTGATCGCGCAAGTTAACTTCAACTTTTTAGCGATTAACCCTTTAATGCTACACAGGTATACTGGTGTCACCATTGTCTTCACACCCTTTGTCCCGCCTGTGGCAGGGTCGGGTCCACGGGTTCATTGAACATGCTATGACTGGGAACACCCCAGTCATGCCTCAGGAACCCGCAGGAATATTGGCTAGTTGTCTGTGGGGGATGCTGGCCTACCCCACTGTTCCAACACCACATTTTATAACCAAAATATCAATTTTGGCAGGTAAATTAATGCTTTGTCAGTTTTAATATTGCATGGTGTCTGACCTATTGCACAATAACTATAATGCAAAAAGAAATCAGGCTCATGCCCAACAGGGGTACTGGTGTACCCCAGGGTTTTTCTTCCTCTCTGTCTCTGTGGATGATCCTAGCGCAATGTGATTCACAGTATTTTCACATGATAGATTGAACTTCTTAACACCGATAAGTCACAGATGAGTGGTTAATTGCTTTTCATTATTCGAATAAGGATTGATGGTGTACTCCTGTACCCCTGTGTAGCAACTGTGTAAAGTTTAAATGGCCATACGAAGTGCAGGAAAAGCCATATGCAATGCATAAAGGGCAAAAAATTCATTTGCTTTAACCACCACATTACAATTTTTCAAACTGCTTATAATGATGTTTTTTTCTATGTTTCTGAGCATTGCAAGCAAGCACACTATCCACTATACGGTGTAAGCATCGGTACAATAACTTGCTGGCAAGTGCTCTCCAGATAGTGTTTTTAGACACTACTTGCACACATTTTTGCTAATCATGTAAACGCTTGCACAAGTTACTATCAGAAGTACTTGCACAAGTTGCTTGCTCGTGTAAACCTAGCTTTAAAATCAAATTTGCACATGAGACTTGGCTCCTTACAGGGAACATCTGAGATGTTATTTTCCGTTTCATTGGTTGTTGTTGTTTTTTTATGTTTTTAGGCCCGTCAACTACAAGGTCATTAGAGCCCCGTCCACAGCGTAGTTCTAATGCAGAGACTACACAGACACTACACTAATGCAACGATTTTGGGGTATTAGTAGCACCCAGTTTCCCCAAGCAGCCACCCATGTCACTACTAGCTGGGTTAGCGTTGCTCAACTTCAGTAATCAGACAAGAGCTATAGTCGTCGCCATATAAGTTGACACATCGGTGGGAGGGAATGGACGCGTCCATTTAAAAAAATAGGGAGCTGCATAAGTAATGCAGTGAAGGCCATCTATTTTAATAGCAAGGGGACCTGTTACTTTACACCAATAATAATAAACTGATAAAAATTAAAGCAAAAGTAGATGAAACATTATTGGGCTCAATTTATCTTTTATTAACAACATTCCTAAGGAAATAAAACTTTATATAAAAGTCATGAATTGTTCTCTTTCAGTTCTTTGAATTTAACTGCTGAATATACTGTAGGCCTAACCTGCGTAATTCTAGTGTTTTTTACCTGCCAAATTTTATATTTTGGTTTTATAATGCAGTGTTGGAACAGTTGGATAGGCC
The DNA here is from genome assembly GCA_013389805.1 of Trigoniulus corallinus. Classification (NCBI taxonomy): domain Eukaryota; kingdom Metazoa; phylum Arthropoda; class Diplopoda; order Spirobolida; family Trigoniulidae; genus Trigoniulus; species Trigoniulus corallinus. The sequence continues at coordinate 33,509 of JAAFCE010009048.1, forward strand.
GGTGTCATACCTCAAAGTGTCCTGGGGGACGTCCATAAAGGACGTCACACTTTATGGGGGAGGGGGTAATGGGGTTGGGGGAGGTTATGACTAGAGGACGTCACATTTCTTTTATTATAGATTTTAACCTTCAGTGCAGTGTTTTGTAAAATATTGGGTTGAAAAATATTTCCCTTTGTGTTGGGTTGACATCTAAGATAATGCCATTAAAATGCTGAACCTGTTTACTGAACTCAGAAAGGAGGGGCGGTGATACAAAATGTGACCTCCTAATGTAGGTGGGGGATCATCCAAGTGGGACAAAATGTGACATAGGGGGAGGGGGAGTAAAATTTTGGCAAAAATCCTGTGGCATCCTTTATGGATACCCCCTGGCGTCAAAGTGTCTGGCCAGACACTTAATTCCCGGCACTTAGCAATCGGGCCAGACTCGGTAATTTAACACATACTTCAAAGTGTCCCAGGCATTTTCCATTTTACCTGGTTAGGCTTTTTTGGTATAATCTGCACGTTGATTCACGTTGCATATGTGCTCTGCAGAAAAGAGACAAATTCGGACATCTGCATCCCAGACCTAGATGGTGGGCACTTTGAGGTAGACCCTGGACACTTTTATGCATGACACTGACATCCCCCACAGACAACCAGTCAATATTCCTGCAGGTTCCTGATGCCTGAGTGGGGCGTTCCAAGCCTGAGCACGTTCAATGGACCCACGGACCCGACCCTGCCACAGGCGGGATAAGGGTGTGATAATGATGAAGATGATGTTGCACTGTATTGAACACCAGCTGTCTTTATCATGAGCACAACAGATCATCATCAACATCACACCCGTATCCCCACCTATGGCATGGTCAGGTCTGTTGGTTCTAGCCCTCTACCCCATCTATCTCCCACCAGGCCCCCATCCACCCCACACAATGCCATATCCTTACAGACCACATGCTCCCACGTCTGCTTTGGCCTCCCCCTTCCCCAATGTATCTGATCACCTCAGAGGCGTAACTAGGGGGGGCAGATGTCCCCGGGCACAGAAGGCAGGGGGCGCAAAAATGTGCTTAGCGGGTGCCAGAGGGCGCAGATTTCGGTCTTTGTCCCCGGGCGCAGAATACCCTTGGCCTGCCTCGGTACGCCACTGGATCACCTGCATTCCTGAGATGAACCTAACAAGCTCCTCCTCTCCTCATTACATGTCCATACCACCTCAACCTATTTTCCCTCACCTTTTCGGCAATGTTCACCACTCCCAGGCTATAATATACTCATTCCTGATTCTCAAGGTCTTCGACATCCCACTAATGCTCCAAAGCATTCGCATCTCAGTTACTTGTATTCTGTTGACGTAGCTCTTCCTCACTGCCAAACACTGATCCATATAGCACAGCATCATGAACACAACAGATCACAAAACTAAATTAGAAAATTCACAACAGGATAAACATACTGGTCACTGTGTATTGCATGAAGTTGGTGTTGAATGCTCTATAATATCTGTATACAGTGTCCAAAAGTGCAGTACAAAATTATAAAAAGGGCATAAGTCGCGCATAGTATGAAAAGCTAGGGTCCTACCATGGTGACTCAGTAACTCCGTCAGTGGTTCTAGGTTAGATACTGGACTGAGGTGGTTGGGCTTCTTTCAGAGGATAAGGATACCCCAAGTGCGCCTTCCTTCAGATGAGAAGTAAATCCGAGGTCCCGTGCGGTGTATAATGGCCTTTCCACATAAAAGAATCCTCTACTACACAAAGGGTAGATGAGGCAAAATTCGCAGGTGTAGGATCTTCCCCTGAAGTCGGTGGAATTCTCCAACGAACGGTATAGAAAAGCACAACCCTTGTGTCAATTCTGATTGGGGGCACTCCAGTCAGGCATCTGGAACACGCAGGGATATTGGCTGGGTTGTCTGTGGGGGATGCTGGTTTCACACGTCAAATTGTCCTGTACCTTAAAGTGTCCGGGGTCTACTTGAAAGTGTGCAGGGTCTACTTGAAAGTGTGCGGGGTCTACTTGAAAGTGTCCGGGGTCTACTTGAAAGTGTCCGGGGTCTACTTGAAAGTGTCCAGCGGGACACTTTAAGGCAATTTTTGAGCACCTCAGAGTCCCCACCATCTAAGTCCGAATGCAGATGCTCAAATTTTCTGCAGAGCAAATATGTAACGTCAATCAATGCGCAATTTCTATCAAAATACCGTAACTGGGTAATGGAAAATGGTCAAGACACTGAGGTACTGTATGTGTTAAATTACCTCAAAGTGTCCCCCCAGACACATTGAGGTACTTCAGGACACTTTGAGGTATAACACCAGCCTACCCCACTGTACTATCACCACATTATGCAACCAAAACAGATTTCGGCAGGTAAATTAATGCTTTGTCGGTTATATATTTCATGGTGCTGTACCATTGCATAACTCTTAAAACACGTGTTACGTGCCTGTCGTACTTTAACCGTTCTGGACAGAAGACTTCATGCTGGTTTAATAACAATGTAATTAGAAAGTAAACTTTGTGATGATTCGACCGAATTTTACGCTGTTCTGCAGCTGTTTCAGAATTAACAGCATTAACTAGAAAGTGATTTTCTAATTTACCGCAAAAACGAACACCATCATGAATCGATTTTACTGTGAGGGGGGGGGAGCTGGTCTTTCTTCAATATCATTTTCACTTTCAGGATCAGCTAACGCATCTAAAGTTAGTTTAATAAAATCATCGTCATTTAAGACATTATCCACCAGCAGTTCTTCTATATCATCATGGTTAAAAATGTTCAAATCACCTCCGAAAGAAGTTTTAATCCTAGAGCATGTTCAGTGGACCTGCAGACCCGACCCAGCCACAGTCGGGGTAATAGTGTGATGATGATGGTATGATTGTGAAGTGTCATGTACAAGTAGCAGATAGAATTAGGAACGTGAACATCAGAGGTAGCCTGGGGGTGGCGGGCATCGCCGAAAAGATGAGGGAGAACAGGCTGAGGTGGTACGGACATGTTATGAGTAGGGGGAAAGAGGAACTCGTTAGGTGCATCCCAGGAATGCAGGTGGTCGGCAGCATTCGGGGTAGGGGGAGACCAAAGCAAACGTGGGAGCAGGTTGTCCGGAGGGACATGGCGGTATGCGGGGTGGATGGGGACCTGGTGGGAAACAGACGGAGTGGAGAGCTAGAACTCGCAGACCCGACCCTGCCACAGGCGGGACAAAGGTGTGATGATGATGATCTGGAAATACTCATCATCATTAGCCCTTATCCCGCCTGTGGCAGGGTCGGATCTACGAGTTCTTATCCTCCACTCCCACCAGTTCTAACCCTCACAAGGCTCCCCTCCATCCGTCTCCATGTCCTGTTGTACCACCTAAAACCTAAGCCCTAATCCTGGCGCCAACAATCACCTACAGTCCCATAATGGAGAGAATAACTTCCTCCTTCTCACTTCCCTATACCACCTCAACCTACCCTCCCTCATTTTTTTCCGTGATGTCCACCACATCCAGGCTATCCAGCATTAATATCTTGGCTCTTCCTCACTGCCCAACACTATACCAAATACCATACATAGCTGGTCTAACCATTGCACTGTAAAACTTCGTTTTCAACTTCATTGGGACCCTCCTATCACACATGGCTACACTTGCCTGTCTCCATCTCAACCATCACCCATTGATTCTGGCGCTCCATGGCCACATTGCTTCAAAAATGTCCAAGTGAGGAATTCATAGCAAGGTTACACAGTTGGTAGGGACCTACCTGCATGGTAGGCATCAGCATCTTTTTTAATGCCATCAGAGAAGAATGGAGATGCTTTATGTTAATGATATAGGACTTGATATTAAATCCTTTGTTGAGAAATTTGCAGATGACAAATGCATTGCAAGAATGGTGTAAGAGGGATTATCTTCCTGTGCAGAACTGTAACAAGACATGAACATTTTTGACTCAGGTAGAAGATGGGTGTTGCCATTAAATCTGTGCAAATGTAGCTTTCTTAAGATAGTCAGGTCTTGGAAGCAATGTAAAGAAGAATATCCAATATTAAATAAACCCTAGAGTCCCAACAAGGGGATCACCAGTGACCCTATACATCTTAAACTGCATCACATCTTTATGTTGAAGTTGACTGGCATGGTGGCACAGAAGCCAGCAGTACAGGCTCCACCCCAGGAAGAGTCATACCCAGGCTGGCTAGACCATCCAACCACCACATACAGGTGGTTAAAAGCACCTGGGTCAGGAAGAGATCAAAGCAAATGTGGGAGTGGGAGCAGGGAGCATGGTAGTGTGAGGGGTGGACAGGGACCTAGTGGGAGAAGTGTGGTAGTGGAGGGCTAGAGCCTGCAGACCCAACCCTGCCACAGGCACTGCTGAGACGGGTCATAAAAACAAACCAGTCAATTGTGACATTTCCATTTCCTGTAACAAACTGGAAGTAAGCGTGCCATACTATATATTTCTTTAACAAACTATCTGGCACGTTAGTACATCAAGAAATCTAACTTAAAATTTTTGGCACACCAGCAGAAATAGGTTCGCCACCCCTGAGCAAGTTAGTTTAATAATATCATCATTTAAGACATAATTCACCAGTTCCTCTATATCATCATGGTTAAAAATGTTCAAATCACTTCCAAAATAAGTTTTAAAATTTAGAGCATGTTCAGTGCAGCCAAGTTGCATTGGAGACACCAGTTCCTGTGAGATCACTGAAGTTAAGCATAGCAAGCCCATGTCAATACCAACTTGGGTGGTTGGTAAAGTACGATGGGTGCTGCAAATTAACCCTCTCCTTCATCCTTTCACCTACCTCCTCATCTCCCACGGGCAGCCTCCTAAGGGTTCGTCCTGTTATGTCTACCTGGCTTACTCCCCAACCCATGAAACTAATCCAGAGAATCCTGAGATATCCAGTGGACCTGCAGTGGACTACAGTTTTCCTGCTACAGTCAGGATAAAAGCACCTGGGGCAGGGGGAGACCAAGGCAAATGTGGGAGTGGAAGCAGGGAGCATGGAGGGGCTCTAATGACCTTGTATTTGAAGGGCCCTAAAACACCAACAAACAACAACAACAAGGGAGCATGGTAGTGTATGGGGTGGACAGGGACCTGGCTGGAGATGCATGGTAGTGGAAGGCTAGAGCCTGCAGACCCAACACTGCCACAGGCAAAATAAGGGAAGAATGATGATATTTTATCATACATTTACATTTACGTTTTTACCCTTTAAAGGCTTTGCATTAAGCCAAAGAATATTTCAAAGCATGATATTTAAACAAAATAAATTCTTCTAAATATTTGGCTAAAAATTGTGGGGTTGAGAAAAAAAAATTTATTTTGGAAAAGAAGAAGAATTAAGAAGGTCCAATACTTTCTCAAACCTTCAACATTGTCAAACCTTCAAAATTGTCAAACCTTCAAAACCGTCAAACCTTCAAAACCTCTTCAACCCTTCAACTCTCAACTACCTCAACTTTTTCCAACCCCCATTTTCAGTTTTGGACTGTCCTATCTTTTCCCTCCTACGTGTCATCTTTCGTGGCAAGCACTATAGTGTGTCCCGTTTCGTTGGTGCTTTAAGGTACTTCAACTACAATGGTCATTAGAGCCCTGTCCGCTGTGTACAGTAGTTCTAATGCAGAGTCAACACAGACACTATGCGGTTGCGATGCTACACAACACTAGCTGCACCCCCCCTATGCTTATTTATCTTCCGTCCACTTTTCGTCGGGCATTTCATGGGTGTTAGGGAGCATCTACCAGGCTCATCTAAACCGTTGCAAAGTTGAGAGGGTTGTTTGACGGGCAAATGCCATCGTCCACCACCCGGAACCTCAGTTTTACTTCTAACCTGAAACACGCCAACCCACCTCGGTCCAATATGGGCTTTAGAACTATTGACTCAGTTACCGAGGGGGGGATTGCCAATATAAATTAGTACTTCCTATAATTTATGAAAAAAAAGTAGTTTTAATCCTAATTTGCCAACTAAAATACATTAAAACTTCTTTAATGGGTCCACCCTTGGAGATATACAAAACTTGGCCCATCAGAAGAGTGGACCGATTAGGGGGATTAACCAAAATGAAGTTCAGGTACCAGAGAATTTTGAGCGGCAAATTGCGTTAGATACACTATATAGTTCTCGCCCGACATGGGTGGCCGCTTGGGAAAACTGGGTACTGCTAATACCCAAAAACCGTCGTATTAGTGTAGTGTCTGTGCAGTTTCTGCATAAGATCTACACTGTGGACGGGACTTTAATGACCTTGTAGTTGAGGGCAGGGCATCGAACTGGAACGAAACCGAAAACTTAAACCCGGTAAAACCGTTATTTTTGCTGGAACCAAAAAAGAAATCTCACTCTTATCGGTTCAACACCTGTAAAAACCTGCTTAAAGATAACAGCCTGTCAGATGTCATTCGATCGTCCAATGTGTGAAACATCTCTGCACGTATTTAGCTGGGTTTACACAGCGCGAAACATACTCGCTGCAACTGTTTCTGCAGGCTTGAGGCAATCTCGCCCGTCTCGCCCTCCCTGTTTACATTGAGCGAAGAGCAAGCATGAAAAACGTCTCTAGAGTAACAGTACACGCAGTGGGAGTGGCGAAACCCTTTGATGCGCGTCGAAAAACCGAACGTGCGGTGGCTCACGACGAGGCTGCCTCCCGCAGCAAGTTTCGGGGCGAGCCCCCGTTTACACTGCGCGAGTCTTTTCTAATGAAACAGTTGCATGACTATGTTGTGCGCAGTGTAAACCCAGCTTTACATCTTGCGCCACTATTTACACCAATGGAGTGTCCACATTGGCGAATACAGGCACGAAATCATTCTAACCATCAGAAACACACTGCACATGCTGTATGTACAGAAAATGGGCATGTACAGTGTGTCCCATTTCAAAAGCAGTGTCCTGTGTGATACGGGAGTTCTGTGTGTCCTGTGAGGGCAGAGTCGTGTGTGTGCTGCGGTACATGAGTGGGGTCTCAAGAAGTGATAGAATTAGGAATGAGTATAAGGTAGCCTTGCAGTGGGGGACATCGCTGAATTGTGAGGGAGAGGGACAAGCAGGTGCAAATGGAAATGGAGGCATGCAGGGTGAAGGCAGGGCCGGCCATCCGGGGGGTGGAGAGGGTACTTTGAACCTGGGCCCCACTATCAGTTCGCATCAGGTCCCAGATCATTGCTAATATTAAAGGTTTAATACGTCATTGTAGGGGCAACGGCCCTCATTTGAACCTGCCAATGCAACATAACCTAAACGTAACCTAACAACCCTGCCATTGAACTACACCAGGGGTGTACAACCTTTCTGGTGTTTTGGGTCACTCGGCTGCTCCATGAACTGATTGCCAGCCACAAGCTGTCAAAAGCAAAACGGGTGAAGATAACGTTAGGTGTTATATAGCAGGTAGGCTACAATGCATAATTAGAAATGATGCACCATTGGCCACAGGTAGGACAACCCAGAATTAGAGGTTAAGAGTCGATAAGGGGTTGATAAAACCAAAATACCTTTATTAATCAGAAGTGTAATAAAACAACATATAATGACACAGGTCCAACTGAAAATGTCCCAAGGTTTGGACGTCCACGTAAGCTTTCAGACCAACTCATAAATGCAATGACGACATATTAGGAAACCTGCAGACCCAACCCTGCCTTAGGTGGGATAAGGGTGAGATGATGATGATGATGATGATGGATATTTTTATTACAATCTACTGTATTTTAAAATTATGTTTAATACATATTCTTTTTTTAAAATTAATATTCGGAGTGAAACCGAAAAACCGTAAACCGGAATAACTGTTATTTTTTTACTGGAACGAAAACCATAACAGAAACGATATATTTTTTTGACGTGAACGCAAAAACATAACGGTTGGATGCCCTGGTTGAAAAGCCGTGAAGCACAAAAACTAACCAAAGAATTTTCCGTTTATTAAAAAAGTGGACCTTCGTGGGAGGTAAACCGAAAGAGGGGTTTCACTGTAGTTAACAATCATCTCGAGTTTATTCGTAGCGTCACTAGATGTCAGCAGCAATGAAGCAGTTTCTCTTAATTCTGTAAGGTGCCGTTTTTGGATAATATTCCTACTAGTAATGTACAGTAGAACTCCAATTTTCCGAACTCCAATTTTCCGAACTCCTATTATCCAAATCGCTTTCAGAATTTCAGAAAAAAAAATTACAAGGAAACGTACTGCGGTTTTCAAAACAATGCACGACTTGGCTGCCTGAAAACGGATCCTGACAGTCAAACAGCTTACTTTCACCGAGATGTTCAGCAAGCAATGACTTTCATTTACAGTATGGTACACGTACATACTGTACTAATGTACAGCCCTTTTAAGTACTCTTAATATTTTAGTGTATTCTTTTCATTTAATTAATTAAAAGCTCTATTTATTTAAAAATAAGTTTTTTCTTCCATTTTCTCCCATTTAGACCCTTTTTTCTGAAAAAATCCAATTATCCAAATGGGGTTCAGTCCCAATTGTTTCGAAAAATTGGAGTTCAACTGTATTTTAATTTTAAGATTGGAGGCGAACAAATTTAACTGCTGAATGAATGTTAATCCAATTAAATAATAAAAAGACGAGGGTCCATGTAGCGTATCTATACCGTAATGAAAGATGCGCTGCTGTCAATGGTCATACCATGTTGAAAGCTACAGTTCTAGTCTGATCACTGAAGTTAAGCAACGTCGGGCCCAGGTAGTAATGAGATGGGTGACTGCTTGGGAATGTTGGGTGCTGTTAGTTCTATGTTTTTGAAAATTTTTTGCTGACTTTTTGAAAAAGAAGCTACAGTGAAACCTCTCTAATTGGTAAACTGGCGGGACTGAGCCAAAGTGTACCCATAAGAGGGGTATGGGTATATAAATTCATCAAAACAATATATTGTTTTATATCGTGTTTTTTAATGGCAAAAATTGCATTGTATAATATAATATTTCACAAAAATTTATTGAAGTACACAAATTTAATTTTTACAAACAAATCAATCAAGGGACGTTTGTCTACAATCAAGCTACCTTCTTGTTTGCTGCCTACGGCAGGATCAGGTACCCATCTTGCCCGTCTGAATAGATGCAAGGGTGATCTATTGGACTGCGTTTTTCCACAGCCAGATACAGACTAAAGCTGCAACCAATGTGCATATTTATTGTAGGCCTACTGTTCTTTGAGGTATTACACCAATGCCAGGTGGCAAGCTCCTACACCTGGAAATGTTTCCTCACCTACCCATTGCACAGTAGAAAGTTCTTTTATGTATAAATGCCAATGAACACCACATGGGACTATGGTTTTACTTCTAATCCAAAGGAAGGCACAATCGGGGCATTTCTCTTGCAGAAAAGAAGGCAACCCGCCTTGGTCCAGTATCTAACCTAGTTTCACTGCTGAAGTTACCAAGCACACTGTCCACTGTGTCACCGTGGCTGGATGTACCCATTACAGAGGGGGTATTCTGAAAATGGTGACATGTATTAGATGTACCAATGGAGGGGTGTACCCATTAGAGAGGTAGTTTTCTGAAAAGTGGTGACATGTATCAGGTGTACCAACAGAGGGGTGTACCCATTAGAGAGCGTACCGTTAAGAGGGGTAGTAATAGCATTAACCCTATGGGCGAAAAATCATTGCCTGAAAAATCTGTACCGATATGAGGGGTGTACCCTTTAGAGGGGTGTACCCATAGAGATGTTTCACTGTATTAAACGATTAAGAATAGGCACGCCAATAATTCATCATCATATCCTTAAGCTGCCTAAGGAGGGAGTTTCTCTCAATTCTAATTTAGGGTGCCTTTTTTGGATCATTTCTGCCGTAAAATATCTTAATTTCGACATTTGAGACAAAGTAATATTATTAACGTTCAGGGCCGTAACGAGGGCGTGGCGAAGAAGGCAACCGCCACGGGCGCTACTGGGTTTGGGGTGCAAAATGATTAAGGGGCCCGGTGCACACATGCGATGTTTGCTTGATTGGGTGCCACAGGGACACCGCAGCAATTCAATGCCCACATGTGGGGAAATGTCGCCAGTGCACATTTGGCAACTGTCCAGAAGGTGTGCCCTTTTTGCCCACCAAATGTCAAAACTAATGAACCGCGAGAATGTGTGCATCACTGAATAGACCACCAGGTACTATGACACCGAATGTGCGATTATGGCGGTTACATAGGGAACTGCTGGCACTTCCAGATGCAACTCCGGTTTTCGGAGCCATGGCGACGCCACAGGTAGGATGTCTATGTGTGCACTCCCCCATCGCAACTAATGTATCTCATGCCGCAATTGCGAGGCCAAGCGAGTAAAAATGGCATGTGTGCATTGGGCCTAAGATTTTTGTCATTATTGGGTTTCCGGCAAGAGAAAGTTAGACACTTGCCACACGCGCTTCATAACCCCGTGACAGCGCTGTTAACGTTATCATTCTATTGAAGTAATCAAAAAGATAATGATTATAGGTGTGAGTAGCACATGTATACTGTGATGCAACTAGTGCTGTTGTCAACGGTCATACCATGTTGAAAGCACCAGTTCTCGTCTGATCACTGAAATTAAGCAACGTTGGGCCCAGGTAGTACTTAGATGGGTGACCGCTTGGGAATGCTGGGTGCTTTTGATTCAGAATTTTTCCTTTTTTTTTCAATGTTTTTGTTAGCTGCATAATACAGTAAGTCCTCGACTTGTGCGATTTTTTTTAGTAAAACGAAAGTTAAATTTTAGGTGGCTTTCACACCAAAGATGCAAGAGACAAGACATGTGCCTCCTGGATGCGGGAGACATTAGTGTCTTTTCCTTGGAGAAACATGCTTTCCACCAAAGAGGCATATGCATCTTCTGACCGCTTCTACCCGACAGATGTACAGGGTGTTTCCTTTAAAGTAACCAAAACTCGTTTTTAAAAAATCTATGATATATGGGATAAAATAGTGAGAAAAAAGTTATAGTTGATGGAGGGGGACATTCACTACCCAAAACAGTTCAGAAATTTTGACTGTAGTGTTTTCAGGACAATGCAAAGTTACATTTTTTTTAATAGATAGGGGTAGTTTTCACTTTTGCATCACATAGCTCTAAAAATGTGAAATCTTGATATAGCATGTTCCTATACCTTAAATAAAAATTCACCCTCAAAACTGCATTAATTAGTGTGCACCAATGGTCCAAGGCTGCAGAATGATGTCTCAGGTATGGAGCTCAGCAAATTGTCGCTCTTAACTGTTCTAACTAGCTAGCATTGAGCTAATGTGGATCATGACTCCACGGCTTGTGCTCTGAGTTAGCTAGTTGGAGCAGCTAAAGCCTAGTTCCATGGAACGCGACATGAAAGAGAATAGCGCCTGAGCAAACGACAAAATTATGATGTCAATCACAGGTGCTAGGCGAAATTGTACATTTTGTAGATCCATGGCAGGCGAGAAATCATAAGTAGTGTAAATGCTTCCCAAAATGCCGGTGAGGTGGCACCCACAGCACAAAAATCCAACAGCCAATGAAATTTAAATGGCAAATGCTGTTCGAAAAGTAATAGCCAATGAAATACGCGCGACAGTTGTAAGCACAAACTGCAGTTGACTGCCTCTCAACTCCACTTTTCTGTTGATTTCGTGCTACTGTGACAAAAAAGTTCAGTTCCTACATCATCAGTTTCTATGGCATTTCGTCTGCTTGAACGCAATTTGTGTCGGTGTTGCGTGCTACGGAACTAGGCATAAGAGCGACAATTTGCTGAGCTGCATACTCTTATGACATTGTTATATTAAAACGTTCTAATTTGTTTTAGCGGTTGAAAGCAACAATTTGCTGAACTCCAAGCCTGAGACAACATTCTGGAGCCCTGGGCCATTGGTGCACACTCATTAATGCAGTTTTGAGGGTGTATTTTTAATTTTAGGCATAGGAACATGTTACTATATATCAAAATTTCACATTTTTTTAGAGCTATCTATTGAAAAAATGTAACTTTGCATTGTCCTGAAAAATACTACTGCCAAATTTCTGAACTGTTTTGGGAAGCCAATGTCTCCCTCCTTCAACTATAACTTTTACCTCACCATTTTATCCCACATCTCATAGATTTTTTAAAAAAAGGCATTGGCTACTTTAAAGGAAACATCCTGTATAGAAATTAGAATAAAAATAGTTTTTTTATTAATGTTCTATATTTTTTTATGAATTTGATCTGTTCGTTGGTGTTTTAGGGGGCTTTTCCACTGTGTATTCTAACGCAGAGTACACAGACACTACACTAATGCGACGATTTGTGACTATAACTGGTACCCAGCTTTCCTACTTCCAAAAGGCCACCCATGTCAGTACTAACTGGTGTGTCCAAATCACCAAGCTGTTCCCCACTTTTTTTATGAACGGGGCCCTTCCATGCTCTCACATGCACATCCTGGTTGGAATAATCTTTAGATGCAGTGTCATACAGTGCCTGGTACTCTTTGAAGGCAGCAATAAATGTATGTCACATTGTTGATTGTGAGGTAACATATTTAGGTTTCATCCCTCCTTACACATTGCAAAGCGCATGTGCTAATTCAGATTTTCATTCATTTGTTAGTGTTTAAGGGTCCTTCAACCACAAGGTTCATTAGAGCCCCGTCCACTGCGTAGTTCTAATGCGGTCTGTACAGACCCCACACTGTTACAATGATTTTTGGGTATTTGCAGTACCCAGTGTTCTCACGTGAACACCCATGTCATTACTATCTGGGGTTGCGTTGCTTAACCTCAGTGATCAGGCAAGAACTGGTGTATCCAACGCAATAGAGCAAATCTTCTAATACAAGGGAATCACACACTGACCAAAAAGGCAAAGAGGCAGGAAACATAAAAACAACCAACCAGTTTCAAGGAACATGTGCCTCATGCTTCCAGGACGTACGATGCACGTGTCATTTCAGTGTGAATGACGTGGTCTATTTATATGTGTTGGTGTTCGAAGATGCATGACTCCTGCATCCAGGAGGCACATGTCTTGTCTCTTGCATCTTTGGTGTGAAAGCCGGCTTAGGCTAGACGCACACTGTATATTCAAGACTTTTTGATGACAATCTAAGCACTATTTGCATAGCTGTTACTCAGTTTTCAAGTTTTCACTATCAGATTCCTTGCTACACATTGGTTTTCATTGCCTGAGCTGAGCATACAGACTGCCGTCCGACAGTCTTGACTATAGTGTGAGCCTAGCCTTAGGTGTGACAGTTTGGTGGTCGGGTAACTCAATTGTGCGTTTGCACGTGTCAAATCTCCATTTCCTTCTTTAGTGTGAAGATAAATTTCTTTCATGGCGGTCGTGCCTTCTATTCACTCTAGTAATGGATGAGCTGATGGCAGGAATAGGGGAATGGGCCCCTCAGTGCCTGGTATTTTCTCATGACGTGGGAAAGCTTGAGGGGTCCAAAGAGGATGCACAAATGGGCCTACAAGAAATTAATACAGCAATGGAAAGAGGGGGTCTTAAAGTAAACATGAAGAAGACAGAGTACCTATCTGTGAATTTGAGCGACCAGGGGCAAGGGGGTGAGATCCGTTTTGGCAGTGAGGGTATACCCGAGGTGCAAGAGTTTCGTCATTTAGGATCAGTTTTCCAAAGCAATGTGGAGATAGATTCTGACGTGACCTATAGGATCAATGTCGGATGGCTGAAGTGGAGGCAGGCCAGTGGAATCCTGTGTGACCGCCGGGTCCCAATAAAGTTTAAGAGCAAAGCTAGGCCCGCTAGGCTGTATGACTCAGAGTGTAGGGCAGTTAGGAAGAACCATGAAAGGAGAATGCAAGTGGTTGAGATGTGAATGCTGCGCTACATGACGGGGTTGTCACGAGCCGACAGTGTCCGTAATGATTACGTTAGAAGTAGCTTGGGAGTGAGAGACATCACGAAAAAGATGAGAGAAGCGGTTGAGGTGGTATGGGCTCGTGATGAGGAGAGAGGAGGAGGAGCTTATTAGGTCCATTATGGGTATGCATGTGATTGGGGTCCCCAGGGGTAGGGGAAGACCAAAGCGGACGTGGGAGCAGGTGGTGCAGAGGGGCATGGAGACATGCGGGGTGGAGAAGGACTTGGTAGGGATAGGTGGGGGTGGATGATAAGAACCTGCAGACCCGACCACGCCACAGACGGGAGGAGGGTACGATGATGATGGTGATGATCCCGGTTGTCGTGCTTTGTACAGTATATTAGTATCATGTTTATTACCAAATTAAAACGCCACATCATGTCGAACAAACGTAAATGTGATTCATGCATTAGTGATAAGAAAGACTTGCCACTTTTATGAAGACCATCATCATCATCATACCCTTATCCCGCCTTATTATATTAAACAGAAAAGAAAAATAAATGTCTGGTGGTCGTGGACATCGCCAAAAAATGAGGGAGAATAGGATGAGGTGGTATGGACACCTAATTAGAAGAGGGGAAGAGGAGCTCGTTAGGTGCACCCAGGGCAGGAGGAGACCGAAGCAGACGTGGGAACGGATTGGCCATAAGGACATGTCAGTGTGTGGGGTGGACGGGGACCTGATTGGAGATAGACAGGAGTGGAGGGCTAGAACCCGCAGAACCCGCCCTGCCACAAGCGTGGTAAGGGTGTGATGATAATAATGACTCAGGAAAAGGTCCGAATAAGTCCTAGGCGAACTATTGTCCAGTGAACAATTGTCCTAGGTGAACTATTGTCCAGTGAACAATTGTCCTAGGTGAACTATAGTCCAGCGAAATATTTGTCTGGTGAACAATTGTCTAATAAACACTCCACACACACCATATCCCTACGCTCAACTAGCTATCAGTACAGCATTGGGGATGTGCGGATAAGCACAGTACCAAGGAGTCTATAAGGAGTACCAGCTCCGCCCTTTTCCCATTGATTTTTGTGTCATAGTTTTATACGGTGGCGCCCTAAGTGAATGGTTTGCTACAACAGAGATGCTACATGTATTTCAAGCATCTTAAACATGCAATTATGCACTTTCTTTGATTGTTCTTAATAAATAATGTCAACTGATTGCTGCTAATTTGAACATATAAATAAATTGCTGTTTCAAAAGTTTTTAATGAAAAAAATAATTTCTTTATAAATACACTTACTACAAGACATTAAGACAGAATGGAAAGAGGGGGTCTTAAGGTGAACATGAAGAAGACTGAGCACCTAGCTTTGGATTTTAGTGGCCAGGGGCAAGGCGGTCGGATTCGTTGTGGGGTAAGGGAATTCCAGTGGTGCAAGAGTGTCTTTATATATGATCAGTTTTCCAGAGCAATGCAGAAATAGATTCTGACGTGACCCATAGGATTAATGCAGGATAGCTGAAGTGGAGACAGGCAAGTGGTGTCCTGTGCAACCACTGGGTCCCAATAATGTCGGGCATTTAATGAGGGCATTTTATGAGGGGCATATTAGGTCCATTGTGGGACTTGGGGGCATTGGAAATTGGGGGCACCAGAGATAGAGGAAGGCCAAAACGGAAGAGGGAGCTGGTGGTGGAAAGGGACACGGAAGTGTGCTGGGTGGAGGGGGACTTGGTGGCGGATAGGTGGTAGTGGGGGATTAGATCCTGCAGATCTGACCCTGCCTCAGGTGGGAGAAGGGTGAGATGATGATATCGAGTGCTGGAGTGGATTTCATGGAGTTTGAGCAATTTACAGCAGCACACACTACTACTACTCCCTTGCTCCATCCCGGTGATATATCCTAAGGTGATATATACTGTATTTCCCAAATGTTTCTGTTAGAAATACCTTGGGGGTGGGAGATATCGTGGAAAAGATTAGGGAGAAGCGGTTGAGATAGTAGGATGGATGGATAGATGGTAGGATGGTAGATGAGGAGAGAGGAGGAGGAACATATAAGGTCCGTTATGTGTATCCATGTGATTAGGGGCACCTGGGCTGGGGAAGACCAAAACGGACGTGGGCGCAGGTGGTGCAGAGGGGCATGGAGACGTGCAGGATGGAGAGGGACGTGGTGGGGGATAGGCGAGAGTGGAGGATAAGAACGCACAGACCCGACCCCACTACAGGCGTGAGGAGGGTGAGATTATGATGATGATAGCTACTTTGATAGCTACTTTTAAATCATTCTAATTGTTTTTTATATAGTTGTAAATAAGCAAGCTAATACATGTAAAGAAGTAGTTTCAGCAAACCATCTACTAGGTGGCGCTCTTTCGGTATGAGGACACGAAAAGGGCGGAGCTGTCACTCCTTGACAGTACTGCGCATAATCTTTAATGCTACGTATCGCTCAACGTAGCAAAGAATACGAAATTTGCTGTTCAAAAAAGCTACGTAGCAACTTCGTAGCATAGGTATCGAATTATTTTAAAACTGTAGCCAAAACTTCGTAGTGCAGTTGTAGTGCTACAAACGCTACACCTTTTCGAGTAGGATTCTTTGCGTAGTGCAACATGGCGGCCTCCACGGAAGATATTGCAATGAATATGGTGGACTGCAATACTTATTTACAGTACCCAAAAATGAAGTAGAACAAATAAAAAATTGTATAGTTTTTAATTAAAGAATTAATTTCATTTTGAGAACATTAAGAACATCTTCATCATACCCTTATCCCGCCTGTGGCAGGGTCGGGTCTGAGGATCCACTGAACATACTTTGACTGGGGCTGGGGTCACCCCAGCCAGGCGTCTGGAACCTGTAGGAGTATTGACAAAGTTTGTCTGTGGGGGTGCCAACTTTAAGACCATAGTATTTTATTAAAGGAATTTTAATAGTTAAGTCCTCTTAAGTGCGTTATATGGCAACATGGAAGTCTCCATCTTTGTAGTGCTACACATGTTGTTCAAATAGCTGCTACAGGTAGTGCTCTACATGAATTTTCATTACGTCACCATACGTGATACGTATGCGAAGCTACAAGTATTTCGATAGCTTAAAAGATTGCGGGGTGGTCAGAATGTAGAGAATGTGGTACTCTACAACGTTGCCAAGCGGCATGTTGGTAGCTTTTATAGTTTTTGAGAAAAAGAAGCATCTAGGTGGTACTTAGCTAAACTTCGTAAACCAAGCGGTTAACAATCATTCCGAGGTTATTTGTACCATCACTAGATGTCAGCAGCAGTGAAGTAGTTTCTCTTATTTATGCAAAATGCCTTTGTCGATCTTTTCGGTCCGAAAATATCTTAATACAGAAGAAATATTTTCGGCAAAGAAATATGATTATAGCTATCAATTGAATGAAATGATAAAAAAAAACATAATGGTCTTTATAATGAATGTATACCTTGATGAAAGCTATGTTACCGTCAACGGTCATAACACGTTGAAAGTACCAGTTCTCGTCCAATCACTGAAGTTAACAACGTCGGGCCCAGGTAGTACTGAGATGGGTGACCGCTCGGGAGTGCTGGGTGCTGTTGGTCTCTGTTTTTCCATGTTTTTTTTTGTTTGCTAGCAGCATAATAACTGCAAAGGCTGATCAATTCATTATTTTAAGCCCAGAAACTGTTGCTGGCCATCCTACCTCAACCAATTATCTTAAGCCTAGTTCAGTATCACCACGCTTCAATGCTAACCACGTCGCCAGTTAGACAACTTGATGACGTTTTGTGCTAGTGCGTTATGAAGGACCGCCAGTGCAATTCCTTAAGTGCAATCAAAACACAGCGTGACTTGCGGGACGCAACTACCGTAAAGCAGGCTTCACAACAGCAACTGGAACGGGAACGTAAAACGTATTTTGTGCTGAGGGGAGGGGCGACGGGTACGTCATGTGGTGGAGGTGCGATCTTATTTGTCAAACGGCTTATGTTTAATGGAAAAGTTGAATTTTTTTCAACTTTCCCGGCCGTTGCCGTTCTCGTTCCCGATGTTATTGTAAAGCGGGCTTTACGCATAGCTGTTCTGTGGCGCCCCAAGTAGCAGTGTGACGTCACCATTTTTTGTGCTGTCGTCTGTTACATCGGTAAAAGCGTTAGCGCGCGGGTGAACGGAACCAGGCATTACAGTTCTGTTACACCAGATATGGTTAACTCTCTTGCTATGGTATCAAAGGGCTGGATGGCGCTGCAACCACCTCGAGAGTTGTGGTCCTAGATGTGGTATCATCTTCCAGGTTGGTATTGGAGTTGCTAGGGTTGGTTCCCCCTCCTCTCCCGTAAAAGCAGCCTCTTTTGTTTTGGTGTTACCCCATTTCTCACGATGCGAGTGGTGTCACCTGGTGCGGGCCGCACCCCCTAGTGACGCTACTGTAGGTTGTGGCAGTGACACTACAGCATTTCGTGTGAGGAACGTCCTTATAATACATACAAACGTAGTAACAACCATTGGCGTAACTACGGGAGTGCGGGCCGCACAGGGTGACACCAATCGCACTATGAGAAAAGGGGGTGAAACCAAAGCAGAAGAAGCACCTTTTTTGGGAGAGGGGGTTTCACTGCATCGGGTGACACCAACGCTAGTGACGCCACTGGTAACAACACAGCAAAACAACTTTTAACCCTTTTCCCGCCTATGGTAGCACGACACCCATCGTGTCGCTGTTGATGGACACAAAGGTGATATGCTGGACGGTCTTACTACATGTCCATACCACCTCAATCTACTCTCCTTCATTCTTTTTCCGCAAATTCCCCCACCTCTAAACTACCTATAAAATACTCATTCCTGAATTTTGTATCTTGTTTTGCTTAATTACAGCCAATTTATCCCCTGACAGCGGTCGACATTGGAAAGCGATGGTGGGACCATATGGCCCAGTTCAGCACTGAACAACATTTATTCTGTATGTTGCTAGTCCTGTAACTTGTCGTGTTCATATCTGGCTCCACCATTACACACATTGTGGCAGCCCATCTTGTAAGTAGAACATTAATAAACTTCCTTTCATTTGCATATACAGTACCTGGACATGCGGTGAGAAGAGGAAGGACCCCCTTAGGTCTATTTTGCAGGTCTCATTGCAGGGCAGTGGAAGATGCATCCAGGGCAGTGGAAGAAGACCAAAGGGGACGTGGGAGCATGTTGTAAGTAAGGATATGGGTGTTTGGTGTGTGGGGTGGACAAGGACGTTATGGGAGATAGGCAGGTGTGGAGGGCTAGAACCCGCAGAACCGACCCAGCCACAGGCGGGATAAGGGTAAGATAATGAAGACATGAGGACATTAGACATTGTTTTGGGTATTCTCTCATAATCATATAACGTATCCGCCGAAAATCGGCCACAGTGCATTTAGTAAAGTATCACTGCCACAACCTGGTATTTGATACTTCCTGGTATGATCACCTTTTAATAGGATGATGGTATTCAAAATAAAAGTCCATAAACTAAAAAGTTACTCCGCCCCCACACAGATACTGATCCAAAGGCAGACCGGGGGGGGGGGGGAGAACTTCAAACAATTGCACCCCAAATATTTTTAAATATTCAGAATCCCTTAGTATAAATCTAGCTAGCACTTACAATAGGTCCTCCACTGCCCCTTAAGGTGCCCACTGACGATCATGCCAAATGGAGTGGTGAGACAGTGGAGTGTCTGGAGCAATTGGAGTGAAGAGAAATGTTGTAGGGTCATTGACGGATCAATACATCACTCCTCAATTAATAGAGGGGCGGCTAGTTATCGTCTGATCACTGAAGTTAAGCAATGCATCCCGAGTTAGCACTGGCATATGTGGCTGCTTACAAAAACGGGATACTGTTAATACCTGAAAATCGTCACATTATGCCATAAATCTACGTCGTGGGCGAATCTCTAATGACCTTGTAGTTGAGGGGCCCTAGAACACCATGAATCCAAACCTGAATTATTATTTATTACTTTAATTCAACCATCAAATTGTTTAGTAATATTTTATTTGTTATTATTTTTTGTGTTATTGATTAAGTAATTATTACAAGTGTCCTCATGGTTGAAGAATTGCTCCTTATATCAGGAGCT
This sequence comes from Trigoniulus corallinus, assembly GCA_013389805.1. Lineage (NCBI taxonomy): Eukaryota > Metazoa > Arthropoda > Diplopoda > Spirobolida > Trigoniulidae > Trigoniulus > Trigoniulus corallinus. Next base: position 53,433 of record JAAFCE010009048.1, read on the forward strand.
TAATCATCAGCCATTATCAGTATGCAGAGAGAAAGAATGTCCCATCAATCTTCCACACGTGTCGAGATTGCAATGGTCCAAAATCAACAGAGATTTGGCACTCATGAACGCTCCATAGGGCCACTACATCGGTCCATCCAATCACTTTTTCGCACTCTTGGTCGATTGGAGTGATGGACGGTTGGAGCAGAGTGAAGGATTTTTGGACAGATCGAAATCCATCCGTTTCTCATCACTCCATCCAATCCACATGATATTATGCATTCACGATAAGTAATTGGAGTGCAACATTCATTTTGGTGGAGAGGAATTGGAATTTCGTGATCATCAGTGGGCACCTTTAGACAAGGTCCTATGTTCAGTGGTCTAGCCAAATGCAAATTGGACTGGCAGAATAGAAACGGCAATAACAAATGCAAAAAAGTGTCTCATCAGTCAAAAGTTGAATTATGCATCAGTAGAAGGATGTGCCCCATTGAGGAGCAATGGTTTCATTGCTCTCCCCCTCTCGGATCTGCCCCTGCCCCCACATGTCTTTTAAAGTACATTGTCGTTGCTTCACTATTGGACTATAGGGTAACTGTGTGTATATGGCCGTCATGGTCCCTAAAACGTTGGTTCATGTACAGTCACACTCAAAATTAATGCCTGCATTGTAGTGTAAAGGATGGTTCAGTTGCAAGTGCTACCAGCGAAAAGAGCGTGCACGCAACCAACAAAATAGTGACGTAGAGCACCGTCACCAAGACGAACTGCATGAGTACTCGTTCAGTGGCAAGCAGCAGATAGGAAGTGTGCCGGTTGATTTTGACAATGTCCGCTAGGCTGTGTAATGGGCGTCGTCTACAGTACAACCTACCAATCATAAGCACGCGGGAGCGCTGCGCTTTTCCTCCGAATCCTCAACTACCCTCCTACATAATTATGCGACGACGTCATCCGTTTCTGTGTTGCTTCGTCTCCTCACGCGGTATCTGCCACTCTTCCGCATGCCACTGAACCAGCCTTTATGCATAAAATAATCCGTCTTAGTCAGGTTATTTATGCAAACGGTTCCCAAAACGTATTCCGTTACCACGTTAGGTTGTTTTCCGGTTTAGGGTAGTATTGGAAATGGGAAATTATTCCGTTCCGAAATTTATTTTCCGTTTGACCAAGATTCTGGTTTAGGCAGGTTTTGTGCAATGTCATTAGACCCCCAACAACGATTTTTGGGTATGAGCTATATCCCGAATTTATTCGAACCACCACTAGATGTCATCAGCAATGTAGCTGTTTCTCACAATGTTGTAAGTTGCTTTTTCGCATTATTTCCCTGCTAGCGTATTTTAATATTCGAAGTGAACAAATTCAGCTACTGTATGAATATTATATCTGTTGAAATAATGATAGACAATAGTCTACGTACTGTATGTATACCGTGATGAACGGTAGGTTTTTATCAACGGTTATACCACGTTGAAAGCACCAGTTCTCGTCTGATCACTGAAATTAAGCAATGTCAGGCCCAGGTAGTACTGAGATGGGTGACAGCTTGGGAATGCTGGGTGCTGTTGATTACATCTTCTTTTTTCTACATTATTTTTCAAGCTCCATAGCATCTCCAAACGCAGCACAGTGGGGCAGGAGAACCTCAAAATTCGCATCAATTCCAGTATTATTAAGCCAATGGTCTAGGTTGCACATTTCGTTTAAGGGAGTTTTTTTCCAAACTTTTTTTGATATGCCTCACCTAAATCTTTCTAAAATTCTTAAGGTCCCCCCTCCTAACATATGCATAATTTTTAATATTTAAAAATTGAAGTGTCTACTAAAGAAACATTAATGATAGAAATCACTAGAAAAGTATTGAGCGCCCTAGGAACTTGCCTGAAACTCACCACCGCCCCCATTAAATTTAATGCAGTATGAGAGTTCCTCACGCCCTTGGCATTTGCCGCCTTGCCAATGCATTGGTAGGCTATAACCCTGCAACAAAGCGCCTCAAGAAAGCCAACATTTAGAAAAGGCCTGAACAATCAGAGAAGTCTGGGAACTCAAGGACTATGACAATTTTAAATGGCCAATAGACTGCATGGCAACGAAATACTCCTGAAATTAACCACCCCTTTGAAAATTCCCCCTAGGATTACCTACCCCATGAGCCGCCTATGCTTCAGCCTCAAGTCTCCCTATCCTCAATTCTGGGGGAGAGCATTTTCAAATTGCCTCCTTAACAATTGAATTGTCCCCTTGTGGGGCGTGGGCCCCACTTTTGAATCATTGCTTTAAAGGCATTTGGTAGACATAAGCCTGGTTCAGAGGCACGTGGTACAGACGTACGTGAGCAGACGAAGCAACACGAATGGGTGATTTTGGCACACCAATTTGTTGGGGGGAAGTGCGCAATTTGTGGAAAAGTGCAGTTGAGAGTTCAGCGTGCAGCCCTGAAGCGCACATATGACTTTGGCTGATTTTACTACAGACGACCCCTATTGCAAATTTCAAAATGCCTGTTATTTGTTCGCTTTGTACACCACCTAGCAAACATCAACCGGTGCATGTCCTGACTGCCGCCTACCACTGAACCAGTACAGGTGCTGTTTGTGTTGGGAACAGTGCTTTACGTCACCATTTTCCTGGTTGCGCACGTGCTGTTTTTTTTTGTAGCACTTACCACTCAACTAGGCTTTAAGAAAACTACTCCTAAGACTATTCCCGCCTATGAAAAGGGCCTAAGTACCGAACTTGTCCTTCTGAGTAGACACAAGGGTGATATATTGGACAGTGATTTTGCAGCCGGCTGCACGAACAAAACTGCAACTGCACAGCTTATTTATCGTCGGTGTACTGTTCGTTTGGGTACTCCGCCGATTCCAGCGAGCGAGCTCCTACACCCGGAAATTTGCCCTTATCTACCTGTTGCATGGTGCTGTTCTTCAACATGCCAATGCCATCGGACACCACGCGGGACCTTGGGTTTACCTCTCATCTGAAGGAAGGCACACTCGGGGTTTGTCGTGTTGTGGGTTGCATTGAACACGCCATTCCTTGTCTGATAACTGCAATCAGTGACGTCGCTAGGGTTGTGTCACCTCCTCTGCTGAAAATAGTCGCTTCTTCTGCTTTCGTGTTGCCCCATTTCTCATGCAGCGAGTGGTGTCACCCGATGCGGCCCGCACTCACACCCCTAGGGACGCCACTGATTGCAATTACGCAACGCAATTCCAGTTAGTACTAATATGGGTGGCCACTTGGGAAAACTGGATACTGCTAATACCCAAAAATCGTCACATTACTGTAGTGTCTGTGCAGTTTCTGCATAAGAACTATTCTGTGGATGGGGCACTAATGACCTTTGTAGTTGAAGGGCCCTAAAACACCAACAAACAACAAACAATAACAACTGCTGGTGTGCAAGTATCATCCCGAGTTTATTCGTAACGTCAGTAGATGTCAGCACCAATGTAGCTGTTTCTCATAATTTTTTAAGATGTTTTTTTTTAATTTGTTTCCCTGCTAGCGTATTTTGATTTTGTAAGCGATCAAATATAGCTACCGAATAAATATTATATTTAAATAATGAAAGGCAACAGTGTACTTACCGTATGTATACTGTGATGAAGGACGTGCTTATGTCAATGGTCATACCACGTTGAAAGCACCAGTTCTCGTCCGATCACTGAAGTTGAGCAACGTCGGGCCAAGGTAGTTCTAAGATGGGTGCCCGTTTGGGAATGCTTTTTGCTGTTGCCTCTGATGTTTTTTCTTCACCGTTTTTGCTAGCTGCCTAAAATTTCCAAACGCCGCACAGTGGGGCAGGGAAACCATCAAAACTGGCATCAATTCCAGTATTATTAAACGAATGTTCAAGGTTGCACATTTCTTTTAAGGGCATTTGGTATACTTAAGAAACCTACTCCTAACCCTATTCCCGCCTATGGCAGAGACCTGAGTATACAGCTTGTCGTTCTGAATGGACGCAAAGGTGATATATGGGACAGGTGATTTTGCAGCTGGCTGCACGAGCAAAATCGTACACCATGCGGGACGTTGGGTTTACCTCTCATCTAAAGGAATTCATACTCGGGGTGTTTCATGTGGGTGAATTGCATTGAACATACCATTCCTTTTCTGATATCTGCAATTAAGCAATGCAACCCCAGTTAGTGCTAACATGGGTGACCGCTTGGGAACACTTGATAGTGATAATACTGTCCCTACATAGACCTAACAGTGTAGTGTCTGTGTGGACTGCATTAAAACTAAACACTCAACAGGGCTCTAATGACCCTTGTTGTTAAAGGGCCTTAAATCATGTGAAAGAAGCCCCAACCCACCTCGATCCAGTATCTAACCTGGAATCACTGGCGCAGTAAATCAAGCATACTATCCAATTTAATTGTGATTTTTTTAAATAAACCTTAACAATGGAATAAACAATCTCCTGCAAACGGCTGTATGCTAAAACGCAGGAAGCTAATTAGGTCCATAAGAGGAAATCCAGAAAATGCAAGGCCTGGTGACGCATGATAAGGGTTAAGTTGTTTTTAGATAACCTTCTGCATTTTGAAATGGGGCAAAAACGGGCAGAAGAAATCACCTGAATTGTAATTTGGAATGAGTATTTCAATGTAAAAAGCAAGAAACAAGGTGGGATATTGCGGGATTCATTATTAACTAGATGAATTTCCAATTTCAGGTGTGAAAATCCAACATTTCACGTCACCCTTCTTTGAAGCTTATTTATATAAATTCCTTGCGCTGAAATATTAATTTTCCAAGAATTAAATATAGCTACGTACATGAAGATTAAGACCCCATAGAAAAAAATTTACCATTTTTGAATCTAGATATGTAAATAACGACACTTTCAGGACTGAAAATAACTGCAATCAGACCAGGTCATCTTAACTGCAAAATAGCGGTTGAAATGTGGCTTGTTATGTTGCACAAAACTGTGCAGACACCTCTAAATCAGCTAGGGCATGGTGTAGGAGGGTATCCAGGGTCCAGTACAACCCGAAATTTTATCTCTTGGACACTTTCATTTTTTGAATTTCTGCCAGGTTTTGTGCTCTTTGCCCCACTGTGCGCCGTTCAGTTTACCATTTTAAAGCAAGAGTAGGAGGGGGAGTATACATGGTTGCCAACCAATCATATTGCAGTACTGTGACACCAGAGGCGGCAGGATGTGACGACAAAACACTGGATGTAGGTTTGACCCTCGGGAGATATGTGGACCTAAATGTAGTACTGTATCAACTACCAGGATGTGGCAGTAAGCAACGAAACCCCCCAAATTGTTCTGACGTAGGTGACCGCTTGGGAATGCTGGGCGAGCAGCTTATTGCGTTGGACACGCCAGTTCTCGTCTGATCACTGAAGTTCAGCAATGCAATCCCAGTTAGTACTGACGTGGGTGAACGCTTGGGAAAACTGCGTACCGCTAATACCCAAAAATCTTTGCATTAGCGTAGTGCCTGTGCGGTATTTGCACCAGAACTGTGCAAATACTGCATCGGGACTTGCTTGTCTCCACTTCCGCCATCCTGCATTAAACCTATGGGTCACGCCAGAATCTATCTCCCCATTGCTCTGGAAAACTGATCCTAAATAACGAACCTCTTGCATCACTGGTATCCCCTCATCCCCACAACGACTGAAACCCCGTTACCCCAGGCCACTACAAATGAAAACTAGGTAACCTCTCTGCTTCATGTTCACCTTAAGGCCCCCTCTTTCCATTGCTGTTTTAATATCTTGTAGGCCCTTTTGTGCATCCTCTTTGGACTCCTCATGTGTCTAGAAGAAATATTCCGGTAACTAACAAATAAATAGAAGTACAGTGAAACCTCGATTTGCGAGTAACTTGATCAACGAGTGTTTCCCTAGACGAGCAATATTTTTTAATAAATTTCAACTTGATTAACGAGCGATGTCTTCAGTGCTGTTGAAACGAATTTTTTTGCCATGTATTGAATTGTATTTATTTTACTATACATATTTATTTTTTTCATAGTTAAGAATTCGCCGAATTCATTCACTTGAGTAGTTTGTGTTAGACCTTGCCAGCAGTACGCGACTAGGATAAGGCGAACATTCATCATCATCATCTCATCCTTCTCCCACCTGAGGCAGGGTCGCATCTGCAGGTTCTAATCCTCGACTCCCGCCTATCCCCCACCATGTCCCCCTCCACCCCGCACGCCTCCATGTCCCTCTGTGCCACCTGCTTCCACGTCCGTTTTGGTCATCCACTACCTCTGGTGCCCCGAATTACCTGCAGTCCCACAATGTACCTAATAAGCTCCACCTCTCCGCTCCTCATCACATGCTCATACCACCTTAACCTATTCTCCCTCATCTTTTCAGAAATATTTCCCACCCCCAACCTAACTCTAACGTAATCGTTTCTAATTCTGTCGGATCTTGACACCCCACACATGTAGCACAGCATTTGCATCTCAGACACTTCCATTTGCTTTTCATGGTTCTTCCTAACTGACATACACTGAGCCATACAGCATAGCTGGCCTAACGACGGTTCTGAATACCTTGCCCTTCAACTTTATTGGGATCTGGCGGTTGCACAGGGCCCCACTTGCCATCCCGCACCTCAGCCATCCTGCATTAATTCTATGGGTCACGTCAGAATCTCTTTCCTCATTGCTCTGGAAAACTGATCATAAGAATCTTTTTTTTTGTTTTTTGTCTTAATGTAGTGACTGTTCATTAGCACCCTTTCTCTTTTGTCTTCGTTTGCACTCCCTCACATCGACACGATTCCTTCTGTAGGCAAAGTGCAGTTAATTTGTTTTATGTATTTTTAATTTATACTGTATTTTGTATTAATCATTTTATATGAAAAATTTGGGTTGTAGAACGAATCACTTAAGTTTCCAATATTTCTTATGGGGAAATTCGCTTTGATATACGAGTGCTTTGGATTACAATCTAGTTTCTGGAACGAATTGTGCTCGCAAATCGAGGTTTCACTGTACTGTATAAAAAGAAGGTGACAGTGGTCTGTCAGCATATGTAAACCGTGATGAAATAGTTCCTAGCGTCAATGGTCATACCACATTGAAAATACAAGTTCTCGTCTGACCAGTGAAGTTAAGCAATGTTGAGCGCACGTAGTACTGAGATGGGTGACCACTTGGGAATGCTGGGTGCCGTTGGTATTTTGTTTTGTTGATGTCGTTTTTGCGAATTTTGCACGCTACATGAAATTCCAAAGGCTGAGTGAAACGAAACCATTTTTTAAATAATAGGGAGATTGAGCGTACAGTTACCGATAACCATTTGTCCCATAAGCAGATGACACTTAAGTTACGGATGCTCTGAACAATGAATTTTATTTGTGGAGCATGCGCACCTTAAATTTCGTCTGCTTATGGGACAAATGGTTATCGGCAACTGTACGCTCAATCTCCCTATTAATACAGGAACTGAAATAAATTGCATTGCATTGCTTATTGTTATTGTGCAATAGGTCAGACACTATGCAATATTATAATCAACAAAGCATTAATTTACCTGCCAAAACTTTCTATTTCAGCTGTGTAATGCGATGCTGGAACAAGTGGGGTAGGCCGACATCCCCCACAGACAATCCAGTCAATTTCCTTTGGGGGTTCCAGACGCCTGGTTGGGGGGCCCCCAGTCAGACCCCAGCTATTGAAATATGGAAAAAAACGGAAATAGTCTACATACCGTATGTATACCGTGATGAAGGGCGGGTTTTTGTCAATGGTCATACCACATTGAAACCACCAGTTCTGTGCAACCGTGTTGAAGCAACGTCGGGCCCACATAGTACTGAGATGGGTGACCACTTGGGAATGCTGGGTGCTGTTGATGTGTCTTTATTGCTGGACTGCTTTTGTTCATTTTGTAAGATCTCTGAAAACTGACCGATCCACCATTTTAAGGAGTGATGTTCCCTTTAAGCTGCACGCGTGTGCGGCCGTGCACACGGGCCAGCTGCCCCGTGCACGGCGGAGTTAACACTTCACTCACTTAAGCAAGTAAATTGTCGCAATTTATTGTATGCAAGCACTATTCAGCAATATTTGCTTGTCTGAACGTTCGCTGAGTGTCCCCTTGCGGCAAATTTTATAATTTACAGAGAGCGTTTTCAGCAAGTCAGAGTTTGCTTTTGTAAAAGTGTTGCTATAGTGCTCTAGCCAGTAGGTATTTATTTCAAAACTGGAAGTGATCGCGCAAGTTAACTTCAACTTTTTAATGATTTACCCTTTAATGCTACACAGGGGTACTGGTGTCACCATCGTCTTCACACCTTTGTCCCGCCTGTGGCAGGGTTGGGTCCGTGGGTCCATTGAACATGCTATGACTGGGAACACCCCAGTCAGGCGTCTGGAACCAGCAGGAATATTGGCTAGTTGTCTGTAAGACGATACCGGCATACCCCAATGTTCCAACACCACATTTTACAACCAAAATATAAATTTTGGCAGGTAAATTAATGCTTTGTCAGTTTTAATATTGCATGGTATCTAACCTATTGCACAATAGCTATAATGCAATAAGAAATCAGGCTAATGCCCAACAGGGGTATTGGTGTACCCCAGGGTTTTTCTTCCTCTCTGTCTCTGTGGGTGATACTAGCGCAATGTGATTCACAGTATTTTTACATTATAGGTTGAACTTCGTAATACCGGTAAGCCACAGATGAGTGGTTAATTGCTTTTCATTATTCGAATAAGGATTGATGGGGTACTCCTGTACCCCTGTGTAGCAACTGTGTAAAGTTTAAATGGCCATACGAAGTGCAGGAAAAGCCATATGCAATGCATAAAGGGCAAAAAATTCATTTGCTTTAACCACCACATTGCAATTGTTCAAATTGCTTAAAATGATGTTTTTGTCTATGTTTTTGAGCATTGCAAGCAAGCACACTATCCACTACATGGTGTAAACATCTGTGCAATAACTTGCTGGCAAGTGCTTTCCGGATAGTGTTTTCAAACACTACTTGCACACATTTTTGCTAATCATGTAAACGCTTGCACAAGTTATTATCAGAAGTACTTGCACAAGTTGCTTGCTCGTGTAAACCTCGCTTTAAAATCAAATTTGACCATGAGACTTGGCTCCTTAGAGGGAACATCTGAGATGTTATTTTCCGTTTCGTTGGTTGGTGTTTGTTGATGTTTTTGGGCCCGTCAACTACAAGGTCATTAGAGCCCCATCCACAGTGTGGTTCTGATGCAGAGACTTCACAATCACTACACTAATGCGACGATTATTTGGGTATTAGCAGCACCCAGTTTTCCCAAGCAGCCACCCATGTCAGTACTAGCTGAGGTTGCGTTGCTTAACTTTAGTAATCACACGATGTCATTGGTGCTTTAAGGCACTTCAACTACAATGGTCATTAGAGCCCTGTCCACTGCGTACAGTAGTTCTAATGCAGAGTCAACACACACTATGCTGTTGCGATGCTACACTACACTAGCTGCGCCCCCTATGCTAATTTATCTTCCGTTTACTATTCGTCGGGCATTTAACTTGTATTAGGGAGCATCTACCAGGCTCATCTACCCGTTGCAAAGTTGAGAGGGTTGTTTGACTGGCAAATGCCATCGTCCACCACACGGAACCTCAGTTTTACTTCTAACCCGAAACACGCCAACCCACCTTGGTCCAATATCGGCTCTAGAAATATTGATTCAGTTACTGAGTGGGGGATTGCCGATATAAATTTGTACTTCCTATAATTTATGAAAAAAAAGTAGTTTTAATCCTAATTTGCCAACTAAAATACATTAAAACTTCTTTAATGGGTCCACCCTTGGAGATATACAAAACTTGGCCCATCAGAGGAGTGGACCGATTGGGGGATTAACCAAAATGAAGTTCAGGTACCAGAGAATTTTGAGCGGCAAATTGCGTTAGATACACTGTATAGTTCTTGCCCGACATGGGTGGCCGCTTGGGAAACCTGGGTACTGCTAATACCCAAAAATCGTCACATTACTGTAGTGTCTGTGCAGTTTCTGCATAAGAACTACACTATGGACGGGACTTTAATGACCTTGTAGTTGAGGGCAGGGCATCAAACTTTAACAAAACCGAAAACCTAAACCCGGTAAAACCGTTATTTTTGTTTGGAACGAAAACCGGAACCGAACCGAAAAAGAAATCTCACTCTTTTCGGTTCAACACCTGTAAAAACCTGCTTAACCATAACAGCCTGTCAGATGTCATTCAATCGTCCAATGTGTGAAACATCTCTGCACGTATTTAGCTGGGTTTACACTGTGCGAAACATACTCGTTGCAACTGTTTCCGCAGGCTTGAGGCAATCTCACCCGTCTCGTTCTCCCTGTTTGCATTGAGCGAAGAGCAAGCATGAAAAACGTCTCTAGAGTAACAGTACACGCAGTGGGAGTGGCGAAACCCTTTGATGTGCGTCCAAAAACCGACAGTGCAGTGGCTCACTACGAGACTGCCTCCCGCAGCAAGTTTCGGGGCGAGCCCCCGTTTACACTGCCGCAAGTTTTTTCTAATGATACAGTTGCACAATTATGTTGCACGCAGTGTAAACCCAGCTTTACATCTTGCGCCACTATTTACACCAATGGAGTGTCCACATTGGTGAATACGGGCATGAACATGGGGCCCGAAATCTATCTAACCATCAGAAACACACTGCACATGCTGTATGTACAGAAAATGTGCATGTACAGTGTGTCCCATTTCAAAAGCAGAGTCCTGTGTGATACGGGAGTTCATTGTGTCCTGTGAGGGCAGAGTCCTGTGTGTGCTACGGTACATAAGTGGGGTCTCAAGAAGTGATAGAATTAGGAATGAGTATAAGGTAGCCTTGCGGTGGGGGACATCGCTGAATTGTGAGGGAGAGGGACAAGGAGGTGGAAATGGAAATAGGGGCATGCGGGTTGGAGGCAGGGCTGGCCATCCGGGGGGTGGAGAGGGTACTTTGCACCCTGGCCCCACTATCAGTTCGCATCAGGACCCAGATCATTGCTAACATTAAAGGTTTAATACGTCATTGTAGGGGCAACGGCCCTCATTCGAACCTGCCAATGCAACATAACCAAAACGTAACTTAGCAACCCTGCCATTTAACTACACCAGGGGTGTACAACATTTCTGGTGTTTTGGGTCACTCAGCTGCTCCATGAACTGATTGCCAGCCACAAGCTTTCAAAAACAAAACGGGTGAAGATAACGTTAGGTGTTATATAGCAGGTAGGCTACAATGCATAAATAGAAATGATGCACCATGGGCCACAGGTTGGACAACCCAGAATTAGAGGTTAAGAGTCAATAAGGGGTTGTTAAAACCAAAATACCTTTAATAATCAGAAGTGAAATAAAACATATAATGACACAGGTCCAACTGAAAATGTTCCAAGGTTTGGACGTCAACGTTAGCTTTCAGACCAACTCATAAATGCAATGACGACATATTAGGACACATGGCATCATCCAAAAACGTAGTACCTTCCAAAATTAGGAAGGATCTCAGAATGGGATAGTAGGGTATCTAAGAGGAGTCCATTTACTCTGAATCATTTTATTTTTACTTTTGGGGCCCCAAAAGGATTTTGCACCCGGGCCCTTTTATAGAGAAGGCCGGCCCTGGGTGGAGGGGGACTTGGTGGGGGATAGACGGGAGTGCAGGATTAGAACCCACAGACCCAACCCTGCCTTAGGTGGGATAAGGGTGAGATGATGATGATTATGGATATATTTATTATAATCTACTGTATTTTAAAATTATATTTAATACATATTATTTTTTTTAAATTAATATTCGGAGTGAAACCGAAAGCCGTAAACTGGAATAACCGTTATTTTTTTAATGGAACGAAAACCATAACAGAACCGATATATTTATTTGATGTGAACGCGAAAACATAACGGTTGGATGCCCTGGTTGAAGGGCCCTGAAGCACAAAAACAAACCAAAGAATTTTCCGTTCTTTAAAAAAGTGGCCCTTCGTGGGAGGTAAACCGAAAGAGGGGTTTCACTGGAGTTAACAATCATCCCGAGTTTATTCGTAGCGTCACTAGATGTCAGCAGCAATGAAGCAGTTTCTCTTAATTCTGTAAGGTGCCTTTTTTGGATAATATTCCTGCTAATGGTGTACAAAAGAACTCCAATTTTCCGAACTCCTATTATCCAAATCGCTTTCAGAATTTCAGAAAAAAAAATTACGAGGAAACGTACGGCGGTTTTCAAAACAATGCGCGACTTGGCTGCCTGAAAACGGATCCTGACAGTCAAACAGCTTTCTTTGACCGAGATGTTCAGCAAGCAATGACTTTCATTTACAGTATGGTACACGTACATACTGTACTAATGTACAGCCCTTTTAAGTACTCTTAATATGTTAGTGTACTCTTTTCATTTAATTAATTAAAAGGTCTTTTTATTTAAAGATAAGTCTTTTCTCCCATTTTCTCCCATTTAGACCCTTTTTTCTGAAAAAATGCAATTATCCGAATAGGGTTCGGTCCCAATTGATTCTGATAATTGGAGTTCAACTGTATTTTAATTTTAAGATTTGAGGCGAAAAAATTTAACTCCTGGATGAATGTTAATCCAATTAAATAATAAAAAGACCAGGGTCCACGTAGCGTATCTATACCGTAATGAAAGATGCACTGTTGTCAATTGTCATACAACGTTGAAAACTACAGTTTTCGTCTGATCCCTGAAGCTAACCAACGTCTGGCCCAGGTAGTACTGAGATGGGTGAACGCTAGGGAATGCTGGGTGCTGTTGGTTCTATGTTTTTGAAAATTTTTTGCTGACTTTTTGAAAAATAAACTACAGTGAAACCTCTCTAATTGGTACACCGGCGGGACCGAGCCAAAGTGTACCCATAAGAGGGGTATGGGTATATAAATTAATCAAAACAATATATTGTTTTATATTGTGTTTTTTAATGGCAAAAATTGCATTGTATAATATAATATTTCACAAAAATTTATTGAAGTACACAAATTGAATTTTTACAAACAAATTAATCAAGGGACGTTTGTCTACAATCAAGCTACCTTCTTGTTTGTTGCCTATGGCAGGATCGGGCACCCATCTTGCCCATCTAAATAGATGCAAGGGTGATCTTTTGGACTGCGTTTTTCCGCAGCCAGATACAGACTAAAGCTGCAACCCCTGTGCATATTTATTGTAGGCCTACTGTTCTTTGAGGTATTCCACCTATGCCAGGTGGCAAGCTCCTACACCAGGAAATGTTACCTCACCTACCCGTTGCACAGTAGAAAGTTCTTTTATGTATAAATGCCAATGAACACCACATGGGACTATGGTTTTACTTCTAATCCAAAGAAAGGCACACTCGGGGCATCTCTCTTGCAGAAAAGAAGGCAACCCGCCTTGGTCCAGTATCTAACCTAGAACCACTGCTGAAGTTACCAAGCACCCTGTCCACTGCGTCACCGAGGCAGGATGTACCCATTACAGAGGGGGTATTCTGAAAATGGTGACATGTATTATATGTACCAATGGAGAGGTGTACCCATTAGAGAGGTAGTTTTCTGAAAAGTGGTGACATGTATGAGGTGTACCACCAGAGGGGTGTACCCATTAGAGAGTGTACTGTTAAGAGGGGTAGTAATAGCATTAACCCTATGGGCGAAAAATTGGTGCCTGAAAAATCTGTACCGATATGAGGGGTGTACCCATAGAGAGGTTTCACTATATTAAACGATTAACAACAGGCATGCCAATAATTCATCATCATATCCTTAAGCTGCCTAAGGAGGGAGTTTCTCTCAATTCTAATTTTAGGGTGCCTTTTTTGGATCATTTCTGTCCTAAAATATCTCAATTTCAACATTTGAGACAAAGTAATATTAATAACGTTCAGGGCCGTAACAAGGGCGTGGCAAAGAAGGCAACCGCCACGGGCGCAACTAGGTTTGGGGCGCATTGGCCCGGTGCACACATGCGATGTTTGCTTGAGCGGGTGCCACAGGGACACCGCAGCAATTCAATGCCCACATGTGGGGAAATGTCGCCACTGCACATTTGGTAACTGTCCAGAAGGCGTGCCCTTTTTGCCCACCAAATGTCAAAACTAAGGAACCGCGTGGATGTGTGCATTGCTGAATAGACCACCAGGTACTACGAGACCGAATGTGCGAGCACGGAGGTTTCGTAGGGAACTGCAGGCACTTCCAGACTCAACTCCGGTTTTCGGAGCCATGGCGGCGCCGCAGGTAGGATGTCTATGTGTGCACTCCCCCATCGCAACTCCCCGTGTGTGCCCGGGGTAGAATAGGCACACTGTGTACCTGCATGTCGTAAGAGGCGACTAAAAGGGGTGACTTTTTCTTGCCCCAGTTTGGACAACACCACTGTCGTATTTGTCTATGACGTGGTCTGGACAGGACGATACCATCATTGTGGTTGGTTGTATCTTTCTTTTCTCCTTTATTGGATGAGTGTCTGACTTGTTCGCGGTCGACGTAGGTTCCTCACTGAGGTGACCGTAAAAAACGCCTACCCGCGTGTTTGCCGTGCGTGGAGACCATGCCCTGGGAAAAGCGGATCCTGGTGATTGAGGAGGGTCTAGGGCTGGGGCCCTACACATCCAACACATCACTTTGGCCACAGCTTCTGGGGCAAACGGGAGGCCAAGGCAGTAGCCCGGTCTTGGTCAATCGGCCGGGGGCGCATAAGTTGTTATGCCTCCTAGGGTGACTGTAAGTGGACCGGCAGTCAACCCCGATGCCAATGGTCCGGTACTCGGGGATTATGCCACCCTAACGGTATCCTGTGCGAGCACTCTCGACCCCTGGGTGTCCCCTCGGCGTCCCCTCGTTGGGCTCGGTGGTGGGTGAGACCTGCGGGCAGCAAAATCATAATTCACAACAATTATGGCAACTATAACCCAGAGGCTGGGGGCCTGTTCAAAAAACCCCACCCCTCCCCCTTCTTTAGTTTCAATGACTTGTGTTGAGCCGGAAGATGGCAGGCTCGGTCCCACTCAACTGAGTGGGCCAGCTGCCAGTGAGTTAATGGAGACGAGCACTGCTCCAACTAAAAGGCCGCGTTCCCCCAGTCACCCAACTGGATCAGGGAATGCCCCTGTGGTGTCAAATACATCAGCACCTGCCCTCAACAAGAGGCAACGGCCTCTTAGCCTTAAGGTGCAGGGCTCCACCGCTGATGCAAAGCGTGTTCCTGCATCTAAGGAAGCCTCAGGTGCAGTCAAAAGCACTTCTATTCCTCCTTCCTACCCTCCCCGGTTTCTTTCCATATCCGGGGAGGATGGTGCATCCTTGGGGAAGGCGTCGCCCTTCCTTATCGCCAAGGCCATCAAGGGCATTGCCGGTGATGTGACCTCGGTCAAGAAACTGCGCAATGGCACCTTGTTGGTGGAGGCATCTGCCAATCACCAGACCGAAGCATTATTAAAAATGCGGAAACTCGGTGACATCCCCGTTGTGGTCGAACCGCATCGCACTTTAAACACCAGCAGAGGTGTGGTGCGGTGCCCCGATCTGCATGGGGAGTCAGAAGAGAAAATAGCGGAGGAGCTCAGGGACCAGGGTGTGGTGGTTGTCCGCCGCACCTCTGTCCAATGGGATGGAGAATCCCGGCCATCTGACACCTTGGTGCTGACCTTTGGTAGGCCCAAGGTGCCAGAGTACATCATGGCTGGCTACCTCCGCTTGCCTGTGCGTCCTTTCATCTCGAGCCCGCTTCGGTGTTTCAAGTGCCAACGTTATTGCCATGGCCAGAATTCCTGTTCTGCCAAGGCCATGTGTGGCACTTGTGGGCAGGGAGACCACTCCCCAGAATCTTGTAAAACTGCACCCTTTTGTCTCAACTGTAAGGGCAACCACCCCGCGTCTTCTCGGGACTGCCCTACTTGGTTGCAGGAGCGCGCAATCCAGGAGTTGCGTGTCCAGAAGGGTATCAGCTTTCCGGATGCACGGCGGCTGCTAGCCTTGCCAGGGACCCCCAGTCGTGCAGTGTCCTATGCGGGTGCTGCCAAGGCAGCTGCTGTGTCGGCTGTCTGCACCCAGACGGACACACTACCTCAACTCCCCCCTCTCATCCGTTTGACGCCCTCTCGGGCCCGTGGGGTCCATGGAGTGCCGGTCTGTGCAAGCATTGGCTGCCAGACGGACCCCGACCCCGTTTCCATGGCTACTTCCGGCTCCACCACCGCCTCTGGCCCATGCATGGGCCCCCCAATAATGGCGGTGCCAGTTTCTTTGGAGGCCCCAGATGCTGCTCATGAAAGAGAGGCATCTCCTGTGAAGGCCTCCCTCCCTGTCTCAGTCCAGCCAGCCCCCTCCACGGAGAGGGTGGTGGGTGAGACAGGTGGAAAGAAAGTAGGGACACCTACCACTTCCACAGATGGGTGGGTGTCCTTGGTTCGTCCACCCAAACTCTCTAGCCAACGGCAGAGAGCAAGGGGTGGTTTCATGCCCCAACTGGGGAAAGATGGGGATTCCTCCTTTGAGATGGAGGAGGATGAACCAATTGAAGGCATCCCTCCCTTTTCTGCAGTGGGACGGAGAAAAGGGAGGAATAAAAATAAGCCACCAAAGAACACTTGATGGTAAATTTCCTACAATGGAACTGTCGAGGATTTTCCCACAAGAGGGACGAGATCAAACTTCTGATCTCTCGGCACAACCCTGTCTGCATCTCCCTCCAGGAGATTCTGTGTCAGAGTGATACCCCCATTTCACTACGGGGGTACACAACATTTGCAGACACCCGGCAGCAAGGAAGCCACCCTGTGGGAGGGGTGGCTATCCTTATCCGGAATGGGTGCATGCATGTGCCGGTTGCTTTGCAGACGCCTCTTCAAGCAGTGGCGGTCTCATTGCAACTGGATGTGCCTACCACTCTATGTTCCCTCTATATGCCTCCTGGGATCGATATCCCATGGGCAGACCTCGACTCCCTCAGTGCCCAGCTTCCAAGACCCTTCTTGATTATGGGTGACTTCAATGCCCATAATCCACAATGGGGCTCGGACAGTCACAACCCCCGAGGGCGACTTGTGGAACAATGGG
>JAAFCE010009048.1:99243-109939 GCA_013389805.1 Trigoniulus corallinus
CCCAGTGGTTTGCGGAGACCACGAACAAACTCCGCACACTGAAGGACACTCCAGTGCACTGGGTGTCCTCGTGCCGCCAATCGCGGAGGGAGGAGGTTGTGCTTGCTCGGCTGCGAATCGGTCACACCTTCCTCACCCACTCTTACATTCTACGGGGTGAGGATCAGCCATGGTGTGACTTCTGTTGGGAGCCTCTCACAGTGGCGCACATCTTTAGTCACTGTGAGAGATACCAAGAAGTTAGATGGCGACTGGGAGTCAGCGCAGAGCTCTCCACATCACTTGGGGATAACCCTCAGGCAGTGGAGAGCTCGCTAGTATTTGTGAAAGAGGCTGGCCTCTTTCACAAAATTTGAAGTCTTATTTTGAATTATATGGCTTTTGCCTTTTTGTTTGTGTATTCTTTTTGGCTTTTGCCACATTTATTGTAATGTCTGTTTTGGCTTTTGCCACAATGATTATTCTGTCTGTTTCGGCTTTTGCCTTTTTATCTCTGTGTTTGTCTTGGCTTTTGCCACATTTATTCTTCTCTCTGATTTGGCTTTTGCCACTTTTATTGTTATGTATGTTTTGGCTTTTGCCTTTTATATGTCTGTTTTTGGCTTTTGCCTTTATTTATATGTCTGTTTTGGCTTTTGCCTTTTTATTGTTATTACTTTTATTGGCCTTTTGCCCTTTTTATTGCCATCATGGTGGGATGGCCATTTACACCCCCACCATGGTGTCTTTCTGGGCCCTAATGACCTTTGTAGTCGATGGGCCCTAAAGCAGCAACAAACAACAAACAACAAGCAGGGTTGGGTCTGCGGGTTCTAATCCTGCACTCCCGTCTATCTGCCACCAAGACCCCCTCCACCCAGGGCCAGACTTTGCTATAAAGGGGCCCGGGTGCAAAATCCTTTTGGGGCCCCAAAAGTAAAAATAAAATGATTCAGAGTAAATGGACTCCTCTTAGATGCCCTACTACCCCATTCTGAGATCCTTCCTAATTTTGGAAGGTATTACGTTTTTGGATGATGCCATGTGTCCTAATATGTCGTCATTGCATTCATGAGTTGGTCTGAAAGCTTACGTGGACGCCCAAACCTTGGAACATTTTCAGTTGGTCCTGTGTCATTATATGTTTTTTTTATTACACTTCTGATTATTAAAGGTATTTTGGTTTTAACAACCCCTTATTGACTCTTAACCTCTAATTCTGGGTTGTCCAACCTGTGGCCCATGGTGCATCATTTCTAATTATGCATTGTAGCCTACCTGCTATATAAAACCTAACGTTATCTTCACCCATTTTGTTTTTGACAGCTTGTGGCTGGCAATCAGTTCATGGAGCAGCCGGTTGACCCAAAACACCAGAAATGTTGTACACCCCTGGTGTAGTTCAATGGCAGGGTTGTTAGGTTACGTTTAGGTTATGTAGCATTGGCAGGTTCGAATGAGGGCCGTTGCCCCTATAATGACATATTAAACCTTTAATATTAGCAATGATCTGGGTACTGATGCAAACTGATAGTGGGGCCAGGGTGCAAAGTACCCTCTCCACCCCCCGGATGGCCGGCCCTGTCTCTACCCTGCATGCCTCCATTTCCTTTTGCACCTCCTTGTTCCTCTCCCTCACAATTCAGCATTGTTCCCCACCGCAAGGCAACCTTATACTCATTCCTAATTCTATCACTTCTTGAGACTTCACTCATGCACCGCAGCACACACAGGACTCTGCCCTCACAGGACACACAGAACTGCCGTATCACACAGGACTCTGCTTTTGAAATGGGACACACAGTACATGCACATTTTCTGTACTTACAGCATGTGCAGTGTGTTTCTGATGGTTAGAATGATTTCAGGCCCCATGTTTGTGCCCGTATTCGCCAATGTGGACTCTCCATTGGTGTAAATAGTGGTGCAAGATGTAAAGCTTGGTTTACACTGCGCAAAACATAATTGCGCAACTGTTTCATTAGAAAAGACTCGCACAGTGTAAACGGGGGCTCACCCCAAAACTTGCTGTGGGAGGCAGCCTCGTAGTGAGCCACCGCACTGTCGGTTTTTGGACGCACATCAAGGGGTTTTGCCACTCCCACTGCATGTACTGTTACTCTATAGACGTTTTTCATGCTTGCTCTTCGCTCAATGTAAACAGGGAGAACGAGATGGGCAAGATTGCCTCAAGCCTGCGGAAACAGTTGCAGCGAGTATATTTCGCGCAGTGTAAACCCAGCTAAATACGTGCAGAGATGTTTCACACATTAGAATGATTGAATGACATCTTACAGGCTGTTATGTTTAAGCAGGTTTTTACAGGTGTTGAACCGATAAGAGTGAGATTTCTTTTTCGGTTCGGTTCCGGTTTTCGTTCCAAGCAAAAATAACGGTTTTACCGGGTTTAGGTTTTCGGTTTCGTTCCAGTTCGATGCCCTGCCCTCAACTACAAGGTCATTAAATCCCGTCCACAGTGAAGTTCTTATGCAGAAACTGCACAGACACTGCACTAATGCTACGGTTTTTGGGTATTAGCAGCACCCAGTTTTCCCAAGCGGCCACCCATGTCAGGCGAGAACTATATAGTGTATCTAACGCAATTTGCTGCTCAAAATTCTCTGGTACCTGAACTTCGTTTTGGTTAATTCCCCTAATCGGTCCACTCTTCTGATGGGCCAGGTTTTGTATTTCTCCAAGGGTGGACCCATTAAAGAAGTTTTAATGTATTATGTTTTAATGTAATGTATTAGTGTGATTAAAACTACTTTTTTTTCATAAATAATAGGAAGTACAAATTTATATTGGCAATCCCCCACTCAGTAACTGAGTCAATAGTTCTAGAGCCCATATTGGACCGAGGTGGGTTAGCGTGTTTCAGGTTAGAAGTAAAACTGAGGTTCCGTGTGGTAGACGATGGCATTTGCCCGTCAAACAACCCTCTCAACTTTGCAACGGGTAGATGAGCCTGGTAGATGCTCCCTAACACAAGTTAAATGCCTGGCGAATAGTAAATGGAAGATAAATAAGCACAGGGCGTGCAGCTAGTGTAGTGTAGCATCGCAAAATCGTAGAGTCTGTGTTGACTCTGCATTAGAACTACTGTATGCAGTGGACAGGGCTGTAATGACCATTGTAGTTTAAGTGCCTTAAAGCACCAACGAAATCGTGTGATTACTGAAGTTAAGCAACGCAACCCCAGCTAGTACTGACATGGGTGGCTGCTTGGAAAAACTGGGTGCTGCTAATACCCAAAAAATCGTCGCATTAGTGTAGTGATTGTGAAGTCTCTGCATTAGAACCATGCTGTTGATGGGGCTTTAATGACCTTGTAGTTGACGGGCCCAAAAACATCAACAAACACCAACCAACGAAACGGAAAATAACATCTCAGATGTTCCCTCTAAGGAGCAAAGTCTCATGGTCAAATTTGATTTTAAAGCTAGGTTTACACGAGCAAGCAACTTGTGCAAGTACTTCTGATAATAACTTGGGCAAGCGTTTACATGATTAGCAAAAATGTGTGCAAGTAGTGTCTGAAAACACTATCCGGAGAGCACTTGCCAGCAAGTTATTGCACAGATGTTTACACCGTGTAGTGGATAGTGTGCTTGCTTGCAATGCTCAAAAACATAGAAAAAAACATCATTATAACCAATTTGAACAATTGTAATGTGGTGGTTAAAACAAATGAATTTTTTGCCCTTTATGCATTGCATATGGCTTTTCCTGCACTTCGTATGGCCATTTAAACTTTACACAGTTGCTACACAGGGGTACAGGAGTACCCCATCAATCCTTATTCGAATAATGAAAAGCAATTAACCACTCATCTGTGACATACCGGTATTACGAAGTTCAACCTATCATGTAAAAATACTGTGAATCACATTGCGCTACGATCACCCACAGAGACAGAGAGGAAGAAAAACTCTGGGGTACACCAATACCCCTGTTGGGCATGACCCTGATTTCTTATTGCATTATAGCTATTGTGCAATAGGTCAGATACCATGCAATATTAAAACTGACAAAGCATTAATTTACCTGCCAAAATTTATATTTTGGTTGTAAAATGTGGTGTTGGAAGATTGGGGTAGGCCGGTATCCCCCACTGACAACTAGCCAACATTCCTGCAGGTTCCAGACGCCTGACTGGGGTGTTCCAAGTCACAGCATGTGCAATGGACTCAGACCCAACCCTGCCACAGGCAAGACAAAGGTGTGAAGACGATGATGACACCAGTACCCCTGTGTAGCATTAAAGGATAAATCATTAAAAAGTTGAAGTTAATTTGCGCAATAACTTCCAGTTTTGAAATAAATACCTAGTGGCTAGAGCACTATAGCAACACGTTTACACAAGCAAGCTCTGACTTGCTGAAAACGCTCTCTGCAAATTATAAAATTTGCTGCAAGGGGACACTCAGCAAACTTTCAGACAAGCAAATATTGCTGAATAGTGCTTGCATATAGTAAATTGCGACAATTTACTTGCTTAAGTGAGTGGAGTGTTAACTCCGCTGTGTGTGGGGCACCTGGCCCGTGTGCACAGCCACGCACGCGCACAGCTTAAAGGGAACATTAGGCCTTGAAATGGTGGATTGGTCAGTTTTCAGAGATCTTACAAAATGAACAAAGCAGTCCAGCAATAAACACACATCAACAGCACCCAGCATTCCCAAGTGGTCACCCATCTCAGTACTATGTGGGCCTGACGTTGCTTCAACGTGGTTGCACAGAACTGGTGGTTTCAACACGGTATGACCATTGACAAAAACCTGCCCTTCATCATGGTATACATATGGTATGTAGACTATTTCCGTTTTTTTCATATTTTAATAGCTGGGGTCTGACTGGGGGCACCCCAACCAGGCGTCTGGAACCCCCAAAGGATATTGACTGGATTGTCTGTGGGGGATGTCGGCCTACCCCACTTGTTCCAGCATCGCATTACACAGCCGAAATATAAAGTTTTGGCAGGTAAATTAATGCTTTGTTGATTATAATATTGCATAGTGTCTGACCTATTGCATCTGCTTATGGGACAAATGGTTATCGGTAACTGTATGCTCAATCTCCTTATTATTTAAAAAATGGATTCGTTTCACCCAATTTTTTGGAATTTTATGTAGCATTCAAAATTCGCAAAAACGACATCAACAAAACAAGATAACAACGGCACCCAGCATTCCCAAGCGGTCACCCATCTCAGTACAACGTGCGCCCGACGTTGCTTAACTTCAGTGGTCAGACGAGAACTGGTACTTTCAATGTGGCATGACCGTTGACCATAGCAACTATTTCATCACGGTTTACATATGCTGACAGACCATTGTCTGCTTACTTTTTCTCCTTCTTTCATGCAGTACAGTGAAACCTCGATTTGCGAGCACAATTTGTTCCAGAAAATAGCTTGTAATCCAAAGCACTCGTATATCAAAGCGAATTTCCCCATAAGAAATAAGGGAAACTTAGGTGATTCGTTCTGCAACCCAAAAATTTTAATTTAAAATGATTAATACAAAATACAGTATAAATTAAAAATACATAAAACAAATTAACTGCACTTTGCCTACAGAATGAATCGTGTCGATGTGAGGGAGTGCAAACGAAGACAAAAGAGAAAGGGTGCTAACGAACAGTCACTACATTAAGACAAAAAACAAAAATAAAGATTCTTAGGATCAGTTTTCCAGAGCAATGAGGAAAGAGATTCTGACGCGACCCATAGAATTAATGCAGGATGGCTGAGGTGCAGGAAGGCAAGTGGGGCCCTGTGCAACCGCCAGATCCCAATAAAGTTGAAGGGCAAGGTATTCAGAACCATCGTTAGGCCAGCTATGCTGTATGGCTCAGTGTTGGTCAGTTAGGAAGAACCATGAAAAGCAAATGCAAATGTCTGAGATGCAAATGCTGTGCTACATGTGTGGGGTGACAAGCTCCGACAGAATTAGAAACGATTACGTTAGAGTTAGGTTGGGGGTGGGAAATATTTCTTAAAAGATGTGAGAGAATAGGTTGAGGTGGTATGAGCATGTGATGAGGACCGGAGAGGTGGAGCTTATTAGGTACATTGTGGGACTGCAGGTAATTCGGGGCACCAGAGGTAGCGGATGACCAAAACGGACGTGGGAGCAGGTGGCACAGAGGGACATGGAGGCGTTCGGGGTGGAGGGGGACTTGGTGGGGGATAGGCGGGAGTGGATGATTAGAACCTGCAAATGCAACCCTGCCTCAAGTGGGAGAAGGATGAGATGATGATGATGAATGTTCGCCATATCCTAGCCTCGTACTGCTGGCAAGGTCTAACACAAACTACTCAAGTGAATGAATTCGGCGAATTCTTAACTATTAAAAAAATAAATATGTATTGTAAAATAAATACAATTCAATACGTTGCGAAAAAATTCGTTTAAACAGCACTGCTCGTATTGCAAGACAACGCTCGTTAATCAAGTTGAAATTTAGTAAAAAATATTGCTCGTCTAGCGGAACACTCGTTGATCAAGTTACTCGCAAATCGAGGTTTCACTGTACTTCTATTTATTTGTTAGTTACCAGAATATTTCTTCTAGACACATGAGGAGTCCAAAGAGGATGCACAAAAAGGCCTACAAGATATTAAAACAGCAATTGAAAGAGGGGGCCTTAAGGTGAACATGAAGCAGAGAGGTTACCTAGTTTTTATTTGTAGTGGCCTTAGGTAACGGGGTTTCATTCATTGTGGGGGTGAGGGGATACCGGTGATGCAAGAGGTTCGTTATTTAGGATCAGTTTTCCAGAGCAATGGGGAGATAGATTCCGGCATGACCCATAGGTTTAATGCAGGATGGCGGAAGTGGAGACAGGCAAGTCCCGATGCAGTATATTGCACAGTTCTGGTGCAAATACCGCACAGGCACTATGCTAATGCGATGATTTTTGGGTATTAGTGGTACGCAGTATTCCCAAGCGGTCACCCACGTCAGTACTAACTGGGATTGCATTACTGAACTTCAGTGATCAGACGAGAACTGGTGTGTCCAACGCAATAAGCTGCTCACCCAGCATTCCCAAGTGGTCACCTACGTCAGAAAAATAAGGGGGGTTTCGTTGCTTACTGCCACAACCTGGTAGTAAGCAACCAGTGTTCTGTCGTCACATCCTGCCGCCTCTGGTGTAACAGTACTGCAATATAATTGGTTGGCAACCACGTATACTCCCCCCTCCTACTCTTGCTTTAAAATGGTAAACTGAATGGCGCACAGTGGGGCAAGAGAGCACAAAACCTGGCAGAAATTCAAAAAATGAAAGTGTCCAAGAGATAAAATTTCGGGTTGTACTGGACCCTGGATACCCTCCTACACCATGCCCTAGCTGATTTAGAGGTGTCTGCACAGTTTTGTGCAACATAACAAGCAACATTTGAACCTCTATTTTGCAGTTAAGATGGCCTGGTCTGATTGCAGTTATTTTCAGTCCTGAAAGTGTCGTTATTTACATATCTAGATTCGAAAATGGTAAATTTTTTTCTATGGGGTCTTCATCTTCATGTATGTAGCTATAATTTATTCTTGGAAAATTAATATTTCAGTGCAAGGAATTTATATAAATAAGCTTCAAAGAAGGGTGAGGTGAAATGTTGGATTTTCACACCTGAAATTGGAAATTCATCTACTTAATAATGAATCCCGCAATATCCCGCCTGGCTTCTTGCTTTTTACATTGAAATACTGATTCCAAATTACAATTCAGGTTATTTATTCTGCCCGTTTTTGCCCCATTTAAAAATACAGAAGGTTATCTAGGAACAACTTAACCCTTATCATGCGTCACCAGGCTTCTTATCTACCTCGTTAGCTTCCAGCTTTTTGGCATACAGCCGTTTGCTGGAGAGATTGTTTATTCCATTGTGTAGATTTATTGGGTAGTATTCTTGATTTACTGCGCCAGTGATTCCAGGTTCGATACTGGATCGAGGTGGGTTGGAGCTTCTTTCACATGATTTAAAACCCTTTAACAACAATGGTCATTTGAGCCCTGTTGAGTGTTTAGTATTAATGCAGTCTACACAGACACTACACTCTTAGGACGATATAGGGACAGTATTATCAGTATCAAGTGTTCCCAAGCGGTCACCCATGTTAGTACTAACTGGGGTTGCGTTGCTTAATTACAGTTATCAGACAAGGAATGGTATGTTCAATGCAATACACCAACATGAAACACCAGGAGTATGACTTCCTTCAGATGAGAGGTAAACCCAGCGTCCCACATCGTGTATGATGTCATAGGCACGTAAAAGAACATTACTATGCTAGAGGTAGATAAGGTAAAATTTCCCGGTGTAGAAGTCAGACCCGGCAGATTGGCAGAGTGCCCCAACGAACATTAAACTACCAATAAATAAGCAGTGCAGTTGCAGTTTTGCTCGTGCAGCCAGCTGCAAAATCACCTGTCCAATATATCACCTTTGCGTCCATTCAGAAGGACAAGATGGGAAAAGGGTTAAGATAGGAATAGGGGTAGGTCCCTGCCATAGGCGGGAATAGGGTTAGGAGTAGGTTTGTTAAGTATACCAAATGCCCTTAAAAGAAATGTGAAACCTTGAACATTCGTTGAATAATACTGGAATTGATGCCAGTTTTGATGGTCTCGCTGCCCCACTGCACGGTGTTTGGAAATTTTAGGCAGCAAGAAAAAACGGTGAAGAAGAAAAACAGAGCCAACAGCACTCCCAAGCGGTCACCCATCTCAGTTCTACTTTGGCCAACGTTGCTTAACTTCAGTGATCAGACAAGAACTAGTGCTTTCAATGTGGCATGACCGTTGACATAAACTCATCATTCATCACCGTATACATATGGTACGTAGACTGTTGCCTTTCATTGTTGAAATATAATATTCATTCAGTAGCTATATTTGGGAAATAATTAAAAAAAAGACATCTTAAAAAATTATTAGAAACAACTACATTGGTGCTGACATCTAGAGACGTTACGAATAAACTCAGGATGATACTTTACACACCAGCAGTTGTGTTTTAGGGCCCTTCAACTACAAAGGTCATTAGTGCCCCGTCCACAGCATAGTTCTTATGCAGAAACTGCACAGACACTACAGTAATGTGACGATTTTTTAGTATTAGCAGTATCCAGTTTTCCCAAGTGACCACCCATGTTAGTACTAACTGGATATGCGTTGCTTAATTGCAATCAGTGGCGTCCCTAGGGGGGTGGGGTGAGTGCGGGCCGCATCGGGTAACACCACTCGCAGAATGAGAAATGGGGCGACACCAAAGCAGAAGAAGCGGCATTTTTCGTGAGAGGAGGTGACACAACCCTAGCGACGTCACTGATTGCAGTTATCAGACAAGGAATGGTGTGTTCAATGCAACCCACCCACACGACAAACCCCGAGTGTGCCTTCCTTCAGATGAGAGGTAAACCCAAGGTCCAGCGTGGTGTACGATGGCATTGGCACGTAAAAGAACAGCACTATGCAACAGGTAGATAAGGGCAAATTTCCAGGTGTGGGAGCTCACTCGCTGGAATCGGCGGAGTGCCCCCAATGAACATTATACCGACGCTAAATAAGCAGTGCAATTGCAGTTTTGTTCGTGCAGCCGGCTGCAAAATCACTGTCCAATATATCACCCTATTGTCTATTCAGAAGGACAAGTTTGGTACTTACTCCCTTTTCATAGGCGGGGATAGCCTTAGGAGTAGTTTTCTTAAAGCCTAGTTGAGTGGCAAGTGCTACAAGCAAAAACAGCAAGTGCGCAACCAGGAAAATGGTGATGTAAAGCACTGTCCCCAAGACTAACAGCACCTGTACTGGTTCAGTGATGGGCGGCAGTCAGGACACGCGCCGGTTGATGTTTGCTACATGATGTACACAGTAAACAAATATGAATATGAATATCAATATGTAATCCTTTGTGACGGATACCTTGATGGCGAGATCTTTTCATGCTAGTCATATATGCCCAGATCTCCACCAGCACCCCAGCAACACCTTTGCCTTTCGCACCCATTCCAGCCACTCCACTCCAGAACCCACCACCCCCAGAACCTCTTCTAATGTGCGGGTTCCCCAACCCCTTCTGCAATGATCCATTCTGGGCAGACAAGTATCACATGCCTGACGTCCTCCACCTGATCCCTGCACAATCCACAGCCCTCCTCTTCACATGTGATCTTTGCCATCCTCTGTTTCATCTCCAGTGACCCAGCTCTTGCCCGAAACAGGAGTGAGCTCTCCCACGTATTGTTGTAGATTACCTCCCTCTCTATGTTAAGCTTGCTCCCATACACCCTCAGCGTTTTCTTTGCAGCCCTTCCCTCCATACTCTGTCGCCACTGCCCTAACCCCCATTCCTTCACTTTGTCCTGTACGAGTCTTTACAGCCTTACTGCCCCCTCCTTGCCCTCCCTGGGGGGCAGTGTTATGCCTATCTTCTTTGACATCCTGTTTACCCTCCTCTCCCAGTTGGTAGATACCCTCATGTTGTTTACCCATGCATTTACCTGCCATACTGGATTTTCCTTCTCTAGTCCCCATATCCTGCATAGGTATACCAACTTACTAATCATTTCCCTCTGTTCAAATGTTGACCACCCCATGTCTCCCTGTATTGCCTTCACTGCTGTAAACCTATTTCCCCCTAAGGCCATCCTACCTAACCTTCTCTGGGCTATTTCCATACAGTCCATTACCTTTTTACTAATGCATA
>JAAFCE010009049.1:36056-48117 GCA_013389805.1 Trigoniulus corallinus
TATCGTTCTGTGATGTATAGAAGAGAAAATATTGCACAAATAATTATTTTCAAATGCTTTTCTGTAGGAGAACATTCGTTTTTGAAATATCTCAAAAACACTTTAAGATAGAGCTTTAAAACTTAGCAAAAGTGTAGAAAACCGCCTACTTTACTTACTGCAAAAGTTTTACACGTGTGGTTTCCATAGAAGTGTAGAAATTTCGCAAAACATGTGTAATTGTAAAAAGTGCTGGAATTCGCTTTTTTCCTCAATGAGTAAGCATTTCACCTAGATGCTTCATTTTCCCCAAAACTATTAAAGCTACAGCTATGCTGTTTAGCAACGTTGTAGAGTACCACATTCCCTACATTCTGGCCCAGATTTATTGTTCTGTGATTTATAGAAGAGAAAATATCATGCAAATCAAGATTTTCATATGCTTTTCTATGGAAGAACATTCGTTTTTCAATATCTCAGAAACTGTTATAGATAGAGCTTTAAAACTTAGCTAGTGGTTAAGTTTTACACTTGTGCTTTCCATAGAAGTGGAGAATTTTCACAAAACCTGTTTAATGACTAAAAGTGCTGGAAATCGCGAAAAATCACTTTTTTCCTCAAAGAGTAAGCATGTCACCTAGATGCTTCTTTTACTCAAAAACTATTAAAGCTACAAACATGCTGTTTGGCAACGTTGCAGAGTACCACATTCTCTACATTCTGGCCAAGATTTATCATTCTGTTATGTATAGAAGAGAAAATATCGCCCAAATCATGATTTTCACATGCTTTTCTATGGTGAACATTCGATTTTTCAATATCTCAGACACTGTTATAGATAGAGCTTTAAAACTTAGCAAAGGTTTAAAAACCCGTCTATTTTACCTACTGGCAAAGTTTTACACGTGTGGTTTCATTAGAAGTGCAGAAATTTCACAAAACATGTGTAATGACAAAAAGTACTGGAAATTGCGAAAAATCACTTTTTTCCTCAATGAGTAAGTATGTCACCTAGATGCTTCTTTTTCTCCAAAACTATAAAAGCAACAGACATGCCGTTTGGCAACGTGGTAAAGTACCCCATTCTCTACATTCTGGCAGAGATTTATCATTCTGTGATGTATAGAAGAGAAAATATCGCACAAATCATGATTTTCACATGCTTTTGTATGGCAGAACATTCGTTGTTGTAATATCTCAAAAACTATTAAAGATAGAGCTTTTAAACTGAGCAAAAGTGTAAAAAACCGCCTATTTTACCTACTGGCAAAGTTTTTGCTTAGTTCCATATCACCGCCATTGAACGCAAAGCACGTCGTTGCTGTTGACGTTTTGATAACCTTTTGTGGAAGCTATTTAGAATTGTGCACTCACATGATTCCTTATATGTAGCACTTTTTTTTGCTCTCCCGTCGTGAGCAAAACATATGGTATAATTTATCTATAGCGGTTAGCATATTTTTTGTGCAGGATTAGCGATAATAATATTTTATATAAATAAATAATTGTACAAATTATTGGAAAAGGAGGAAAAGGATCTGATAATACCTGTAAGTATGCTTACCAAAAGAATGCATATTTTTTAATAAAACGTTTTATGTGCAATTGCTAATACTAAAAGCACATATAATTATAGTGGTAAACCATAGATCTTCCATAGAATTACCAAATATAATTCAATAAAAAAATTGTACAAATTGGGGAAAAGAAGGAAAAAGAACTTTTAACAGCTGTAAGTATGCTTATCCTAAAAATGCATATTTTTTTAACAAACAATTTTTATATGCAATTGCGATTATTTAAAAGCATGTATTATTATAAGTGATAAAGCTATTTTCTACTGCATTAGCACCGTTTAATAAATAGATCCTGAGACTGAAATAGTTTTAATCTCAGTCATTGTGATGCAAATGCTGGCATTGCACATGAGATTAAAATATGGCATGCCACAAATACGTAGGTCACCACAGTGGAACATTCGACCAACAATTAGAAATAGGCTTTTATATGGCGAGTACCACCGTTTGGTAAGTACTTAACATATTGGAAATATTGTAACCATAATAAAAGACTATCCCATAAAGCAAAATTAACATTAACTCATTTTCTAGTTTCAGGAAATGAAAACCAATGATCCTGGCCAATTCTTTGGTGCCTATAGAGTTACTCCACAGCTGTTTGATATGCTACATGATCTAATTAAAGACAAAATGCATGTCAAACAGCCACCAAACCATGATCCAATACCCACACAAGAAAGGCTGGCAGTCACATTGAGGTGAGAATTGCAGTAGTGGTTGTCATGTTTGTTGTAATCTATTAACAAACATACAATAACATTTATTGTGAAGGTACCTTGCCTCAGGTGATCTGCAAAAATCAATAGCTCACAGGTATAGGCTTGGAAGGTCTGCAACATCACGAATAATTCGTTCTACATGTGCTGCTATTTGGCAGACATTGGGCCCCTATATTTGAAGGTAGGATGCAAAGCAAGTGTATATGATGAAGCTCATATGTCTTTTCACTCTAAACATTGTGTGATTTTAAGCCACCAACAACACAGGAGTGGAGTGAAGTAGCATGGAAGTTCAATATGTTGTGGGAATTCCCCAACTGTGTGGGTGCCATTGATGGGAAACATGTGGCAATTTCAACACCACCTGCATCAGGATCACTATCTTACAACTGTAAGGTCTTACATGCTTGAAATACTAACAGGATTTTATAAGAATAACAAATTAATGGTTTAATTCTTGAAAACAGCACTTCTTTAGCTTGGTACTGTTTGCAGCATGTGATGCTAAATATCGCTTTACCATGGTTGATGTTGGTGGCTATGGGAGACAGCATGATGGTGAGACCCTTGCAGCCTCTACTTTTGGTAAGCTGCTCTTAGAAGGACAACTTAATCTCCCTAAACCTTGGCCATTACCAATGAGTACAAATGATGGAAACAGACCTTTCTGGTTTGTTGTGGATAATGCCTTTCCTCTACACCCTAACATCATGTGCTCATTCTCTGGCACTCATCTGACAAAGAATGAAATGATTTTTAACTATCATCTGTGCAGAGCAAGGTCAGTAATTATTGGTGAATAGATATGCAAAAACAAAAGAGTTTATTAACAATAACTTTCTTTTTTCTAGGCGCATGATCGAGAACACATTTCGTGTTATGGTTGCTCGATGGCGTCTATTAAATAGGCCCATCAATATGGATGTAAAAAATACCATCCTGGCTGTAAAGGTTACTAATCATGAGACCATCACATGGGTTTAAGTCTTCCTAACTGACACATGAATAACACACTTTCCTTGCATGTAGGAAATTTGCACTCTGCAAAACTGCAAGCTATCTCTCCAAATGGCTGCACGTGTTTACCGCCCACATGGGTTTTTAGACATAGAAGCTGGAGATGGAGAGGTGGTTAGTGGTGGCTTGCACTCAGCAATGGATGGCAGCCTTCCAACAGTGCAGCAGCTTGGGTCCAATAATGCCACAGCACAAGCCATCATCAACCGTGATAAGCTGGCATTATATTTTAGTGGGCCTGGGTCTGTCCCATGGCAGGAAATAAAATATAATGCACAACATAGGCTACCAATGCATTTAGACATGTATGTATTTAAACAATGTATTTCTATTTGGCAGTTCAACATCTGGGAAGTAGAAATAAAACATTTGTAGGGATGTAGACCATTTGTTGATGAAATAAAACATTATTACTATGGTTGAAATTTGGCATTTATTTTCATGGTATAAAAATACATAATGTACACCATCTACACATCTATACCATTCTCATCTTAAAATTGATATACAACATTCAGAAGTCGTACATTAATGTCCATCTGCTGCTTCATTGTCAGTTGTGATACAGCAGGAGTGACAGTATCACAAAAGTGGTTCAAAAAATTGCGATTTGGTTGTGTGGGCTTGTTGTTGAGGTAGTCCACCAGGCTTGTTGCCACCAAGCCCATTCTTTGCACATCTTTTGCAAAATGTACCCACTTCCTTTTCTGCTCTAGAGTGATTAACATGATTAATAGATTGCTCATTTAGAGATAACACAAAAACTTGAAATACAAAGACCGTTTCTACATGACTCTCCAACTGCAATTGGGGTTGTTGCTGGCTGTAAAGAAGAATTTGAGGAGTTTGTGGATGTTTCAGCTTCAATTGCCTCCATAGTGGTAACTAATTGATGCTGTTCAATACTGCAACCAACATCTGCCTCATCCTCAAACTGGAAGTTGCTGGCAGTCCTGGAAAATAAGAATTTGAAATTATTAGGAGAATTGTTAAGGGTTAATTGCTAAGAACACATCACAAACTTACTCTTCATTGGCCACTGTTGGATTTAAGAAGGCCATTGCTGTTTCCATGGCCCATTTTCTTGGATGGTACCCACCCTCAGCACCACTCTTCATGCCTTCGGACCTTCGTCTTTTAATGAATTTGTCACGCAGATGTTTCCACGTTTTCATACACATGTTTGCTGCAATACACAAATATTGAAGAATTATCAATGAAACACTATTGCAACACAAATTTCCAGGAAGGAAAATGATTATCTTATGGTTTGTTCAAAATGATCCGTTCAATACACATTGCACTGATCATTTTTAACAAACCACAAGTGCATCAGTGCAATTTGTATTTAACTGTTCATTTAATTGATATTATTAAGCCTGGACAAGTTGGTATCTCTACAAGTTAGTATTTTTGTAAATCTTGAATCCCAAACCAAACACGAGTGTGGAATTACCACTGGGAGTTAATTTTACAATTCAAC
This sequence comes from Trigoniulus corallinus, assembly GCA_013389805.1. Taxonomy (NCBI): domain Eukaryota; kingdom Metazoa; phylum Arthropoda; class Diplopoda; order Spirobolida; family Trigoniulidae; genus Trigoniulus; species Trigoniulus corallinus. Next base: position 40,835 of record JAAFCE010009049.1, read on the forward strand.
CTTCTTTTTTATAATCATTATATTATAATATTAAAACTCAATAACAATTAAATTTAATGTGTTTATGGCAATAATGTGTTGAGTATCTTTTTAAATCTTGAAACCCAACCCAAACAGGTGTGTGGAATTACCACTAGGAGTTAATTTTACAATTTAACCTTCATTTTTTATAAACAATAAATTTAATTGTTATTGGGTGTTAATATTATAATATAATGTGTTTATGTTTGCATTCCAAATAAAGGAAAACTATGAGATGGAATCACTTTATACAAGGGTTGATGTTTTCAGGTTAAGGGTTAAGAATACTGACTACAAATGATAATTATAAATATGCAACTACAATCCTACCTGTCATGTCCGGATGATCCTCCAAAAGCATTGAACTAATCGTTTCCCAAAGTTGCTTCCGATTTTGGACATTTTTATAATCTGGGTTCCTCACATCATACAACTCTTTAAATCCTTCAACGAGTGCAACCAGCATATCCTCCGTTAGTTTTATTTATGATGGTTTGTGTGTTTTGGAAGCAGACAGCTCAACCACCAGCCAATTAGAACGCAGCGTGAGTTGCGGGACGGTAATTCAGTTCACCACTTGTCAACTAAACTGCCGTCATTCATAGCTACTCCATGGAGCCAAAAGTAGCCTCGTGACGTCAGCACCTTTTGTGCTGTGTTGTCTGTTACAATGGCGATAGCATTAGCACGTGGGTATACGACACCAGGCCTTACACGTCTGGTTTCCATAGAAGTGGAGAAATTTCACAAAACATGTGTAATGACAAAAAGTGCTGGAATTCGCAAAAAATGACTTTTTTCCTCAATGAGTAAGCATGTCACCTAGTTGATTCTTTTTCTCAAAAACTATAAAAGCTACAGACATGCCGTTTGCAACTTTGTAGAGAACCACATTCTCTACATTCTGGAAAAGATTTATCGTTCTGTGATGTATAGAAGAGAAAATATCACACAAATCATGATTTTCACATGCTTTTCTATGGGAGAACATTCGTTTTTGCAATATCTCAAAATCAATTAAAGATAGAGCTTTAAAACTTAGCAAATGTGTAAAATACCGCCTATATTACTTACTGGCAAAGTTTTACACGTGTGGTTTCCACAGAAGTGGAGAAATTTCACAAAATATGTGTAATGACAAAAAGTGCTGGAAATTGCGAAAAATAACTTTTCCTCAATGAGTAAGCATGTCACCTAGATGCTTCTTTTTCTAAAAAACTATAAAAGCTACAGACATGCCGCTTGGAAACGTTGAAGAGAAATACATTCTCCACATTCTACCCAAGATTTATCATTCTGTGATTTATAGAAGAGAATATATTCCACATATCATGATTTTCACATGCTTTTCTATGGCAATATCTCAAAAACTCTTTATGATAGAGCTTTAAAACTTAGCAAAAGTGTAAAAAACCGCCTATTTTATCTACCTTTCCATAGAAGTGGAGAAATTTCACAAAACATGTGTAATGACAAAAAGTGCTGGAAATTGAAAAAAATCACAATTTTCCTCAAAGAGTTAGCATGTCACCTAGATGCTTCTTTTTCTCAAAAATTCTAAAAGCTACTGACATGCCATTTGGCAACGTTGTACAGTACCACATTTTCTACATTCTGGCCAAGATGTAATATTCTGTGATGTATAGAAGAGAAAATATCGTACAAATCATAATTTGACATGCTTTTCTTGGGAGAACATTCGTTTTTGGAATATCTAAAAAACTATTAAAGATAGAGCTTTAAAACTTACCAAAAGTTTAAAAATCTGCATAATTTACCTACTGGTAAAGTTATACACGTGTGGTTTCCATATAAGTGGAGAAATTTCACAAAAGATGCGTAATGACAAAAAGTGCTGGAAATAATGAAATATCACATTATTCCTCAAAGAGTTAGAAGTTCACTTAGATGCTTCTTTTTCTCAAAATCTATAAAAGCTACATACATGTTGTAGAGTACCACATTCTCTACATTCTTGCCAAGATTTAACATTCTGTGATGTATAGAATAGAAAATATCGCTCAAATCATGATTTTGACATGCTTTTCTAAGGGAGAACATTCGTTTTTGCAATATCTTAAAAACTATTTAAGATAGATCTTTAAAACTCAGGAAAAGTGTAGAAAACCGCTTATTTCACCTACTGGCAAAGTTTTACATGTGTGGTTTCCATAGAAGTGTAGAAATTTCGAAAAACATTAAAAGCATGTGTAATGCCACAAAGTGCTGGAAATCACATTTTTCCTAAATAAGTAAGCATGTCACCTAGATGCTTCTTTTTCTTAAAAACTATAAAAGCTACATACATGCCGTTTAGAAAGGTTGTAGAGTACCACATTCTCTACATTCTGACCAAGTTTTGTCATTCTGTGATGTATGGAAGATAAAATATTGCACAAATCATGATTTTCACGTGCATTACTATGGGAGAACATTCGTTTTTGCAATATCTCAAAAACTCTTTAGGATAGAGCTATAAAACTTTGAAAAAGTGTAGAAAGCCGCCTATTTTACCTACTGGCAAAGTTTTACACGTGTGGTTTCCATAGAAGTGTAGAAATTTCACAAAACATGTGTAATGACAAAAAGTGCTCTAAATCGCTTTTTTCCTCAATGAGTAAGCATGTCACCTAGATGCTTCTTTTTCTCAAAAACTATAAAAGCTACAGACATGCCGTTTAATAACGGCCAATGTTTACCGTTCTGTGATGAAGAAGAAGAGAAAATATCACGCAAATCATGATTTTGACATGTGTTTCTAAGGGAGAACATTCGTTTTTGCAATATCTCAAAATCTATTTAAGATAGAGCTGTAAAACTTAGCAAAAGTGTAAAAAACAGCCTATTTTACCTACTGGCAAAGTTTTACACGTGTGGTTTCCATAGAAGTGGAGAAATTTCAACAAACATGTGAAATGACAAAAAGTGCTGGAAATCGCGAAAAATCACTTTTTTCCCGAATGAGTTAGCATGTCACCTAGATGCTTCTTTTTCTCAAAATCTATAAAAGCTACAGACTTGCTGTTTGTCAACGTTGCAAAGTACAACATTCTCTACATTCTGGCCAAGATTTGTCGTTCTGTGATGTATAGAAGAGAAAATATCACACAAATCATGATTTTCAAATGATTTTCTATGGGAGAAGATTCGTTTTTGAAATATCTTAAAAACTATTAAAGATAGAGCTTTAAAACTTAGCAAAAGTGAAAAAAAACGCCTTTTTTACCTACTAACAATGTTTTCAAAGTGTGGTTTCCATAGAAGTGGGGAAATTTCTCAAAACATGTGTAATGACAAAAAGGTGCTGGAAAACGCGAAAAATCACTTTTTTCTCAAAGAGTAAGTATGTCACCTAGATGCTTCATTTTCTCAAAAACTATAATAGCTACAAAAATGCCGATTGGCAACGTTGTACAGTACTGCCTTCTCCACTTTCTGGCGAAGATCTATCATTCTGTGATGTATAGAAGATAAAATATTGCACAAATCATGATTTTCACATGCTTTTCTAAGGGATAACATTCGTTTTTGCAATATCTGAAAATCTATTAAAAATAAAGTTTTAAAACTTAGCAAAAGTGTAAAAAAACTGCCTATTTTACTTACTGGCAATGTTTTACACGTGTGGTTTCCACAGAAGTGGAGAAATATAACAAAATATGTGTAATGACAAAAAGTGCTGGAAATCGTGAAAAATCACTTTTTTCCTCAAAGAGTGTTTATGTCACCTAGATGCTTCTTTTTCTCCAAAACTATAAAAGCTACAGACATGCCGTTTAGCAACGTTCTAGAGTACCACATTCTCTACACACTCGCGAAGATTTATTGTTCTGTGATGTATAGAAAAGAAAATATCGCACAAATCAAGATTTTCACATGCTTTTCTATGGGAGAACATTCGTTATTGCAATATCTCAAAAACTATAAAAAATAGAGTTTTAAAACTTAGCAAAAGTGTAAAAAGATGCCGATTTTACCTACTGGCAAAGTTTTACACGTGTGGTTTCCATAGAAGTGCAGAAATTTCACAAAACATATGTAATGACAAAAAGTGCTGGAAATCGGGAAAAATAACTTTTTTCCTCAATGAGTAAGATATGTCACCTAGATGCTTTTTTTTCTCAAAAACTAAAAAAGCTACAGACATGCCGTTTGGCAACGTTGTTGAAAACCACATTCTCTACGTTCTGCCAAAGACTTATCTTTCTGTGATTTTATAGAAGAGAAAATATCACACAAATCATGATTTTCCAATGCTTATCTAGGGGAGAACATTCAACTTTGCAATATCTCAAAAACTCTTTAAGATAGAGCTTTAAAAATTAAGCAAAAGCGTAGAAAACCTCAAATTTTACCTACTGGCAAAGTTTTACACGTGTGGTTTTGATAGAAGTATAGAAATTTCACAAAGCATGCATAATGACAAAAAGTGCTGGAAATCGCTTTTTTCTTCAATAAGTAAACATGCCACCTAGATGCTTCTTTTTCTCATAAACTATAAAAGCTACAGACATGCCGTTTGTTAATGGTTAGAGAGCCACATTCTCTACATTCTGGCCAAGATTTATCATTTTGTGATGAATAGAAGAGAAAATATTGCACAAATCATGACTTTCACATGCTTTTCTATGTGAGAACATTCGTTTTTGCAACATTTTAAAAAACTATTAAAGATAGAGCTTTAAAAATTAGCAAAAGTGTAAAAAACCGCCTATTTTACCTACTGGGGAAGTTTTACACGTGTGGTTTCAATAGAAGTGGAGGTATTTCACAAAACATGTCTATTGACAAAAAGTGCTGGAAATTGTGAAAAATCACTTTTTTTCCTCAAAGAGTAAGCATGTCACCTAGATGCTTCTTTTTCTTAAAAACTATAATAGCTACAGACATGCCGTTTAGCAACGTTGTAGAGTACCACATTCTCTACACACTCGATAAGATTTATTGTTCTGTGATGTATAGAAGAGAAAATATCGCCCAAATCATGATTTTAACATGCGTTTCTATGTGAGAACATTCGTTATTGCAATATCTCAAAAACTATTAAAGATAGAGCTTTAAAACTTAGTAAAAGTGTAAAAAACCGCCTATTTTACTTACTGGCAAAGGTTTACACGTGTGATATCCATAGAAGTGGAGAAATTTCACAAAACATGTGTAATGACAAAAAGTGCTGGAAATCGCAAAAATTACTTTTTTTCTCAATAAGTCAACATGTCACCTAGACGCTTCTTTTCCTCAAGAAATATAAAAGCTACAGTCATGCCGGTTGGCAACGTTTTAGAGAACCACATACTCTACATTCTGGCCAAGATTTATCGTTCTGTTATGTATAGAAGAGAAAATATAGAACAAATCATGGTTTTCACATGATTTTCTAAAGGAGGACATTCGCTTTTGCAATATCTCAAAAACTCTTTAAGATAGAGCTTTAAAACTTAAGAAAAGTGTATAAAACCGCCTATTTCACCTACTGGCAAAGTTTTGCTCGTGTGGTTTCCATAGAAGTGTAGAAATTTCACAAAACATGTGTAATGACAAAAAGTGCTGGAAATCGCTTTTTACCTCAATGAGTAAGACTATCACCTAGATGTGTCTTTTTCTCAAAAACTTTAAAAGCTAATGACATGCCGTATAGCATCGTTGTATAGTGCCACATTCTCTACATTCTGGCCGAGATTCATCATTCTGTGATGTATAGAAGAGAAAATATCACACAAATCATGATTTTCACATGCTTTTCTATGGGAGAACATTCGTTTTTGCAATATCTCAAAAACTATAAGAGATAGAGCTTTAAAACTTAGCAAAAGGGTAAAGGCCGCCTATTTTACTTACTGGCAAAGTTTTACACGTGTGATTTCCATAGTAGTGTAAAAATTTCACAAAACATGTGTAATGACAAAAAGTGCTGGAAATCACGAAAAATTACTTTTTTCCTCAATGAGTAAGCTGTCACCTAGATGCTTCATTTTCTCAAAAACTATAAATTCTACAGACATGCCGTTTGGCAACGTTATAGAGTACCACATTCTCTACATTCTGGCTAACATTTATCGTTCTGTGATGTATAGAAGAGAAAATATCACGCAAATCATGATTTTTTCATGCTTTTCTATATGAGAACATTCGATTTTGCAATATCTGAAAAACTATTAGAGATAGAGCTTTAAAACTTAGCAAAAGTGTAAAAAACCGCCTATTTTACCTACTGGAAAAGTTTTACACGTGTGGTTTCAACAGAAGTGGAGAAATTTCACAAAACGTATGTAATGACAAAAAGTGCAGGAAATCGAGAAAAATGACTTTTTTCCTCAATGAGTAAGATATGTCACCTAGATGCTTCTTTTTCTCAAAAACTACAAAAGCTACAGACAATCCCGTTTGGAAACGTTGTAGAGAGCAAAATTCTCTACATTCTGGCCAAGATTTATAATTCTGTGATGTATAGAAGAGAAAAAATCGCACAAATCATGATTTTTACATTCTTTCCTATGGGAGAACATTCGATTTTGCAATATCTCAAAAACTTTTTAAGATTGAGCTTTAAAACTTAGCAAAAGTGTAGAAAACCGCCTATTTTACCTACTGGCAAAGTTTTACACGTGTGCTTTCCATAGAAGTGTAGAAATTTGAAAAAACATGTGTAATGACAAAAAGTGCTGGAAATCGCTTTTTTCCTCAATGAGTAAGCATGTCACCTAGATGCTTCTTTTATTCAAAAACTATATAAGCTAAAGACATGATGTTTTGCAACGTTGTTGAGTGCCACATTCTCTACATTCTGGCAAAGACTTATCATTCTGTGATGTATTGAAGAGAAAATATTGCATAAATCATAATTTTCACATGCTTTTCAATGGGAGAACATTCGTTTTTGCAATATCTCAAAAACTATTAAACATAGAGCATTAAACCTTAGCAAAAGTGTAAAAAACTGCCTATTTTACTTGCTAGCAAAGTTTTACAGGTGTGGTTTCCATAGAAGTAGAGGAATTTCAAAAACATGTGTAATGACAAAAAGGGCTGGAAATCGTGAAAAATCGCATTTTTCCTCAAAGAGTTAGCATGTCACCTAGATGCTTCTTTTTCTCAAAAACTATAAAAGCTACAGAAATGCCGTTTGGCAACTTTGTAGAGTACCACATTCTCTACATTCTGGCGAAGATTTATCTTACTGTGATGTATAGAAGAGAAAATATTGCACAAATCATGATTTTCACATGCTTTTCTATGGGAGAACATTCGTTTTTGCAATATCT
>JAAFCE010009049.1:48217-59951 GCA_013389805.1 Trigoniulus corallinus
CTTCTTTTTCTCAAAAACTATAAAGGTACACACATGCCGTTTGGCAACGTTGTAGTGTACCACATTCTCTACATTCTGGCCAAGATTTATCGTTCTGTGATGTATAGAAGAGAAAATATCGCACAAATCATGATTTTCATATGCTTTTCTATGGGAGAACATTCGATTTTGCCATATCTCAAAATCTATTAAAGATAGAGCTTTAAAACTTAGCAAAAGTGTAAAAAACAGCCTATTTTACTTATTCACAAAGTTTTACACGTGTGGTTTCCACAGAAGTGGAGAAATTTCACAAAATGTGTGTAGTTACAAAAAGTGCTGGAAATCGCAAAAATGACTTTTTTCCTCAATAGGTAAACATGTCACCTTGTAGGAGTTGTTTGTTTGAGGGATCTTGGTGGAGTTGGTGGGACAACCAACAAGACTAAAACAGTTCTTGGTTTACTTCTTTATTAGCACTCACTAGCGATGTTACAGGCAGCAAGTTGCCCCACTCCTGGTTGCTTAGGAACCAGAGTTTATAGAGCTTCTCCTTGAATAAGGGATCCGCCCTCTTACTGTGATTGGTGACTGGCAACCTTTTGAGGAAGATGAAAGGAACTGGCCGATGGTGAGCAGATGGCCAACGCCCTTTCTATGATAGCCATAAACCTGGGACCACAAAAGTTAGAGAGCCAACGCCCTTCCTGTAGCAGTTACAAGTAGACACCATAAGACACCCCAAGGGTCACTGCCCTCTGACCTTCTGCTCATCCATGCAGTATTTAGCTGCACATGTTGCTCTACTACAATTTGGCCACTCTGACCCCTTAATCGTCCCGATTAAACATAAGTGCAGTACAACAATAATTTCATAGTCTATACAGTAGTCAATAACATAGTAAACAACATAATCGCCGATAACATAGTAAGCAAATAATAGCAAATAACATTGTAAGCAATATAATAGCCAATCAAAATAACTGTTAAATCAAAATAAGTGTGACCAAACACAAACTTAAGTTCTAACCCATGAATGCAAAAGACACTCCTTGGCGTTGATGTAGTCATTACAGCATTATTAATTAACATAGCCTCCATAGCCTCATATTTGCTGCCTCCTATGTTCCACAGTAGGGAGTATTTGTTAGCTGTTGGTTTTCGACATCCATCAAAACATAGCGGTCGTTTCTTAAAACACGGGCCACTTCATAATGCCCTTTATAACGTGGAAATAACTTCTTTGATACCCCAGGGGTGGAATCAAAATTCCGGACCATCACTTTATCCCCTATTATGTAATTTCCTGGTTCTTTGTGCTGCTGGTCAAAAGTGCATTCGTTTGCCTCCTTATTCCTCTGGATTTGCTCAGCTGCCCACTTGCGGGTCTCTAACAGATCTCGAGACATGTTGGTATTTTCACTTGTTTCTAATGCATCTAAGAATCCATCTATTGAACTACCTTGTTGGCGTACACCAAAAAGTAGCCCACTCAGACATTCATTCGTAGCCCTTGATATGGTATTATTACAGGCAAACTCTGCATCTGCAAGAACATTATACCATGGAGTGTTTCGCTCATCTGCTAGTTTTGCTATCATAGGCAAAATTGTACAGTTGTATCTTTCAACTTGGCCATTGACCTGAGGTGAGGTGAGGTGAGGTTGGCCTGAGGTGATTCCTCAAACTCATGGGATGTAAAGCAGCTACCTTGATCAGACACAATGCGTAGTGGTCGGCTATAATGTGCAAAGTAAGATTGAAGATTCTTAATGACCTCAGAAGTGCCTGTACTCTTGGAGGGGTAAAGCTTTACATACTTTTTAAATGCATCAACAACTAAGAAAATGTAATGGGCTTTTGAAGACGTTGATCGTGATGCAGGAGATAAATGATCTATGTGCAACATGACAAAAGGCATGGTGCCCTTCGGTATGCTATGCAATGCTCCCTCACGTTTCCCTGAATGTGGTGTAAATGCAATGCACTTCAAGCAGCTTTTGATGTGTTTGTTGACCGTTGATCTCATATCTGGGAACCAATAACTTTTTGAAATATTCCACGCTCTCTTCTCTGGAACAACATGACTCATTTAATTATGGTATTTGTGAATGATACCAGACTGTAATGCTGCTGGTACATAAAATAGTAGTTTTCCCTTTTGCTTCCGGTATACTTACCCATTCCGCATCTCAAACAGCTTACCTTCTGAATGTTCTAATTTATCTTGGACCTTCAAAATCAAAGGATCGTCTACTTGACACACAGAAAGATTTTTATCAAATGAATTATCCTCAACAACTAATACCTGGCGACTTAATGCATCAACATGCAGCATACGTGAACCCTCTCAATGTTCCAGGAAATAATCATAACTCTGCATCTCCAAAACCCATCGTGCAATACGCGGGTTGCAATACATCATGCAATACGCAACGTTGCTTCTCCACTTCTATGGAAACCACACGTGTAAAACTTTGTCAGTAAGTAAAATAGGCGGGTTTTTTTCCTTTTTTGCTAAGTTTTAAAGCTCTATCTTTAATAGTTATTGAGATATTGCAAAAACGAATGTTCTTCCATAGAAAAGCATGTGAAAATCATGATTTGTGCAATATTTTCTCTTCTGTACATCACAGAATGATAAATCTTTGCCAGAATGTAGAGAATGTGGCACTCTACAACGTGGCCAAACAAAATGTTTGTAGCTTTTATAGTTTTTGAGAAAGAGAAGCATCTAGGTGGCATACTTGCTCATTGAGGAAGAAAGTAATTTTTTGCGATTTCCAGTACTTTTTGTCATTAGACACATTTTGTAAAATTTCTCCACTTCTGTAGAAACCACACGTGTACAACTTTGCCAGTAAGTTAAATAGGCGGTTTTTTTTCCACTTTTGCTAAGTTTTAAAGCTCTATCTTTAATAGATTTTGAGATATTGCAAAAACGAATGTTCTCCCATAGAAAACCATCTGAAAATCATGATTTGTGCAATATTTTCTCTTCTATAAATCACAGAATGACAAATCTTAAACGGAATGAAGAGAATGTAGTACTCGACAACGTTGCCAAACGGCATGTCTGTAGCTTTTATAGTTTTTGAGAAAAAGAAGCCTCTAGGTGACATGCTTACTCATTGAGGAAAAAAGTGATTTTTTGCGATTTCAAGCACTTTTTGTCATTACACATGTTTTGTGAAATTTCTCCACTTCTATGGAAACCACACGTGTAAATCTTTGCCAATAGGTAAAATAGGCGGCATTTTACACTTTGGCTATGCTTCAAAGCTCTATCTTTAATAGTTTTTTAGATATTGCCAAAACGAATGTTCTCCCATTAAAAGCTTGTGAAAATCATGATTTGTGAAATAATTTCTCTTCTATACATCACAGAATGATAACTCTTGGCCAGAATGTAGAGAATGTGGTACTTTACAACGTTGCCAAACGGCATGTCTGTAGCTTTTATAGTTTTTTTAAAAAAAAAAGAAGCATCTAGGTGACAGGCTTACTCATTGAGGAAAAAAGTGATTTTTCACGATTTCTAGCACTTTTTATCATTACACATATTTTGTGAAATTTCTCCCCTTCTATGGAAACCACACATGTAAAATTTGCCAGTAGGTAAAATGTTCGGCATTTTACACTTTTGCTAAGTATGAATGCTCTATCTTTAATAGTTTTAGAGATATTGCAAAAGTGAATGTTCTCCCATAGAAAAGCATGTTAAAATCATGATTTGTGCGATATTTTCTCTTCTATACATCACCTAATGATAAATTTTAAACAGAATGTAGAGAATGTGGTATTCTACAACGTTGCCAAGCGGCATGTTTGTAGCTTATATAGTTTTTGAGAAAAAGAAGCTTCTATGTGACATGCTTACTCTTTGAGGAAAAAATTGATTTTTCCCAATTTCCAGCACATTTTGTCATTTTACATGTTTTGAGAAATTTATCCACTTATATGAAAACCACAGTGTGTAAAACTTTACCAGTGGGAAAAATAGGCGGTTTTTTTACACTTTTGCTAAGTTTTAAAGCTCTATCTTTATTAGTTGTTAAGATATTGCAAAAACGAATGTTCTCCCATAGAAAAGGATGTGAAAATCATGATTTGTGCGATATTTTCTCTTCTATACATCACAGAACGATAAATCTTGGCCAGAATGTAGAGAATGTGGTATTCTACATCGTTGCAAAACGGCAAGTCTGTAGCTTTTATAGATTTTGGGAAAAAGAAGGATCTAGGTGACATGCTAACTCTTTGAGGAAAAATGCGATTTCCAAAACTTTTTATCATTACACATGGTTTTTGAAATTTCTACTCTTCTATGGAAACCACACGTGTAAAACTTTGCAAGTAGGTAAAATAAGCGGTTTTCTACACTTTTGCTAATATTTAAAGCACTATCTTAAAGAGTTTGTGAGATATTGCAAAAACGAATGTTCTCCCATAGAAAAACATGTGAAAATCATGATTTGTGCAATATTTTCTCTTCTATACATCAAAGAACGATAAATCTTTGCCAGAATGTAGAGAATGTGGTTCTATACAACGTTGCCAAACGGCATGTCTGCAGCTTTTATAGTTTTTGAGAAAAATAAGCTTCTAGTTGACATGCTTACTCATTAAAGAAAAAAGTCATTTTTCGGGATTTTCAGCACTTTTTGTCATCACACATGTTTTTTAAATTTCTCTACTTCCTTGGAAACCACACGTGTAATACTTTGCCAGTAGGTAAAATAGGCGGTTTTTACACTTTTGCTAAATTTTAAAGCTCTATCTTTAATAGTTTTTGAGATATTGCAAAATCGAATGTTCTATCATAGAAAAGGATGTGAAAATCATGATTTGTGCAATATTTTCTCTTCCATACATCACAGAACGATAAATCTTGGCCAGAATGTAGAGAATGTGGTATTCTACATCGTTGCCAAACGGCATGTCTGTAGCTTTTATAGTTTTTGAGAAACAGAAGCATCTATGTGACATGCTTACTTATTGAGTAAAAAAGTGATTTTTTGCGATTTCCAGTACTTTTTGTAGTTACACATGGTTTGTGAAATTTCTCCACTTCTATGGAAACCAGACGTGTAAAACTTTGCCAGTAAGTAATATAGGCGGTTTTTTACACTTTTGCTAAGTTTTAAAGCTCTATCTTTAATAGTTTTTGAGATATTGCAAAAACGAATGTTCTCCCATAGAAAACCATGTGAAAATGATGACTTGTGCGATATTTTCTCTTCTATACATCACAGAATGATAAATCTTTGCCAGAATGTAGAGAATGTGGTACTCAACAACGTTGCCAAACGGCATGTTTATAGCTTTTATAGTTTTTGAGAAAATGGAGCATCTAGGTGATAAGCTACATCTTTGAGGAAAAAAGTGATTTTTCGCAATTTCCAGGAAATTTTGTCATTACACATGCATTGTGATATTTCTCCACTTCTATGGAAACCACACGTGCAAGACTTTGCCAGTATGTAAAATAGGCGGTGATTTACACTTTTACTAAGGTTTAATGCTCTATCTTTAAAAGTTTTTGAGATATTGCAAAAACGAATGTTCTCCTATTGAAAACCACGTGAAAATTATGATTTGTACGATATTTTCTCTTCCATACATCACAGAATGATAAATCTTGGCCAGAATGTAGAGAATGTGGCACTCAAAAAAAGTTGCCAAACAGCATGTCTGTAGCTTTTATAGTTTTTGAGAAAAAGAAGCATCTAGGTGACATTCTTACTCAATGAGGAAAAAAGCGATTTCCAGCACTTTTTGTCCTTACACATGCTTTTTTAAATTTCTACACTTCTATGGGAACCACACGTGTAAAACGTTGTCAGTAGGTAAAATAGGCCGTTTGCTACACTTTTGCTAAGTATTAAAGCTCAATCTTAAAAAGTTTTTGAGATATTGCAAAAACGAATGTTCTCCCATAGAAAAGAATGTAAAAATCATGATTTGTGCGATTTTTTCTCTTCTATACATCACAGAATGATAAATCTTTGCCAAAATGTAGAGAATGTGGTACTCTACAACGTTGCTAAACGGCATATCTGTAGCTTTTATAGTTTTTGAGAAAAAGAAGACTCTGTGACATGCTTATGCATTGAGAAAAAACGCGATTTCCAGCTCTTTTTGTCATTACACATCTTTTGTGAAATGTCTCCACTTCTATGGAAACCACACGTGTAATACTTTACCAGTAGGTAAAATAAGCGGTTTTTTACAATTTTGTTAAGTTAAAGAGTTCTGTCTTTAGTATATTTTTAGTTATTACAAAAACGAATTTTCTCCCATAGCAAAGCATGTCGAAATCATGATTTGTTATATATTTTCTCTTCTATACATCACAGAATGATAAATCTTGGCCAGAATGTAGAGACTGTAGAGAATGTGGTACTCTACAATGTTGCCAAACGGCATGTCTGTAGCTTTTATAGTTTTTGAGAAAAAGAAGATTCTAGGTGACACGCTTATTCTTTGAGGAAAAAAGTGATTTTTTTGCGATTTCCAGCACTTTTTGTCATTACACATGTCTTGTGAAAGACTTAACTTCTATGGAAACCACACGTGTTAAACTTTCTTAATGGGTAAAATAGGCGGCTTTCTACACTTTTGCTAAGTTTTAAACCTTTATCTGAAAGAGTTTTTCAGATATAGCAAAAACGAATGTTCTCCTATAGAAAAGCATGTGAAAATCATGATTTCTGCGATATTTCTCTTCTATACATCACAGATTGATAAATCTTGGCCAGAATGTAAAGGATGTTGCTCTCTAAAACGTTGCTAAACGGCATTTCTGTCGCTTTTATAGTTTTTGAGAAAAAGAAGCATCTAGGTGACATGCTTACTCATTCAGGAAAAAATGTATTTTTCACGATTTCCAGCACTTTTTGTCATTACACATGTTTTGTTAAATTTCTACACTTCTATGTAATCCACACGTATAAAACTTTGCCAGTAGTTAAATAGGCGGTTTTTTAAACTTTTGCTAAGTTTTAAAGATCTATCTTTAATAGTTTTTGAGATTTGCAAAAAAGAATGTTCTTCCAAAGAAAAGCATGTCAAAATTAGGATTTGTGTGATATTTTCTCTTCTATACATCACAGAATGATAAATCTTGGCCAGAATGTAGCGAATATGGTACTCTATAACTCTGCTAAACGGCATGTCTGTAGCATTTATAGTTTTTGAGAGAAAAAAGCATCTAGGTGACATGCTTACTCATTGAGAAAAAATGCGATTTCCAGCACTTTTGTTGTTACACATGCTTTTTGAAATCTCTACACTTCTATAAAAACCACACGTGTAAAACTTTGCAAGTAGGTAAAATAGGCGGTTTTCTACTCTTTTGCTAAGATTTAAAGCTTTACATTAAAGAGTTTGTGAGATATTGCAAAAACGAATGTTCTCCCATAGAAAAGAACGTGAAAATCATGATTTGTGCGATATTTTCTCTCCTATACATCACAGAACGATAAATCTTTGCCAGAATGTAGAGAATGTGGATCTTTACAACGTTGCCAAACGGCATGTCTGTAGATTTTACAGTTTTTGAGAAAAAGAAGCATCTAGGTGACAAGCTTACTTATTGAAGAAAGAAGTCATTTTTTGGGATTTCCAGCACTTTTTGTCATTACACATGTTTTGTGAAATTTCTCCACTTCTATGAAAACAACACGTGTAAATATTTGCCAGTAGGTAAAATAAGCGGCTTTTTACACTTTTGTTAAGTTTTAAAGCTCTATCTTTAATAGTTTTTGAGATATTGCAAAAACGAATATTCTTCCATAGAAAAACATGTGAAATTGATGATTTGTGCGATATTTTCTCTTCTATACATCACAGAATGATAAATCTTGGCCAGAATGTAGAGAATGTGGCACTCTACAACCTTTAAAAACGGCATGTCTGTAGCTTATATAGTTTTTGAGAAAAAGAAGCATCTAGGTGACATGCTTACTCTTTAAGGAAAAAAATGATTTTTTTCGATTTCCAGCACTTTTTGTCATTACAGATGTTTTGTGAAATTTCTCCACTTCTATGTAAACCACACGTGTAAAACTTTGCCAGTAGGTAAAATAGGTGGTTTTTTACACTTTTGCTAAGTTTTAAAGCTCTATCTTTAATAGTTTTTTTGATATTGCAAAAACGAATGTTCTCCCATAGAAAAGCATGTGAAAATCATGATTTGTGATATATTTTCTCTTCTACACATCACAGAACGATAAATCTTAGCCAGAATGTTGAGAATGTGGTACTCTACAACATTGACAAACGGCATGTCTGTAGCTTCTATAGTTTTTGAGAAAGAGAAGCATCTAGGTGACATGCTTACTCTTTGAGGAAGAAGGCGATTTCCAGCACTTTTTGTCATTACACATGTTTTGTATAATTTCTACACTTCTATGAAAATCTCACGTGCAAAACTTTGCCAGTAGGTAAAATAGGCGGTTTTTTACACTCTTGCTAAGTTTCAAAGTTCTATCTTTAATAGTTTTTGAGATATTGCAAATACGAATGTTCTCCCATAAAAAAGGATGTGAAATTCATGATTTGTGCAATTTTTTCTCTTCTATACATCACAGAATGATAAACCTTATCCAGAATGTAGAGAATGTGGCGCTCTACAACGTTGCCAAACGGCATTTCTGTAGCTTTTATAGTTTTTGAGGAAAAGAAGAATCTAGGTGACATGCTTACTCATTTTGGAAAAAAACGATTTCCTGCACTTTTTGTCATTACACTTGTTTTTCAAATTTTTACACTTCTATGAAAACCACGCATGTAAAACTTTGCCATTAGGTAAAATAGGAGGGTTTCTCCACTTTTGCTAAGTTGTAAAGCTCTTTCTTAAAGAGTTTTTGAGATATTGCAAAAACGAATGTTTTCCCGTAGAAAAGAATGTAAAAATCATGATTTGAGGCGATATTTTCTCTTCTACACCTCACAGAATAATAAATCTTGGCCAGAATGTAGAGAATGTAGTACTCTACAACGTTGCCAAACGGCATGTCTGTAGCTTCTATAGTTTTTAAGAGAAAAAAGCATCTAGGTGACATGCTTACTCTTTGAGGAAAAATGTGATATTTCACGATTCCCAGCACTTTTTGTCATTACACTTGTTTTTCAAATTTTTACACTTCTATGAAAACCACGCGTGTAAAACATTGCCATTAGGTAAAATAGGAGGATTTCTCCACTTTTGCTAAGTTGTAAAGCTCTTTCTTAAAGAGTTTTTGAGATATTGCAAAAACGAATGTTTTCCCGTAGAAAAGAATGTAAAAATCATGATTTGGGCAATATTTTCTCTTCTACACCTCACAGAATAATAAATCTTGGCCAGAATGTAGAGAATGTAGTACTCTACAACGTTGCCAAACGGCATGTCTGTAGCTTCTATAGTTTTTAAGAGAAAAAAGCATCTAGGTGACATGCTTACTCTTTGAGGAAAAATGTGATATTTCACGATTTCCAGCACTTTTTGTCATTTCACATGATCCACTTTTTTGATGACTCCACTTTTTTGGAAACCACACGTATAAAACTTTACCAGTTAGTAAAATAGGAGGTTTTTTACACTTTTGCTAAGTTTTAAAGCTCTATCTTTAAGAATTTTTGAGATATTGCAAAACCGAATGTTCTCCGAAAGAAAAGCATGTGAAAATCATGATTTGTGCGATATTTTCTCTTCTATACATCACAGAACGATAAATCTTAGCCAGAATGTAGAGAATGTGGTAGTTTACAACGTTGCCCAACGGCATTTCTGTTGCTTTTATTGTTTTAAAAAAAGAAGAATCTAGGTGACATGCTTACTCATTGAGGAAAAAAGTGATTTCCAGCACTTTTTTTCATTACACATGTTTTGTGAAATTTTTTTACTTCTATGGAAAACACACGTGTAAAACTTTGCCAGTAGATAAAATAGGCGGTTTTTTCACTTTTCCTAAGTTTCAAAGCTCAATCTTTAATAGTTTTTGAGATATTGCAAAAACGAATGTTCTCCCATAGAAAAGCATGTGAAATTCATGATTTTTGCGATATTTTCTCTTCTATGTATCACAGAATGATAAATCCTTGCCAGCATGTAGAGAATGTGGTACTTAAAAACGTTGCCCAACGGCATGTCTGTTGCGTTTATAGTTTTTGAGAAAAAGAAGCCCCAAGTGATATGCTTACTAATTGAGGAAAAAAGTGATTTTTTGCGATTTCCAGCACTTTTTGTCATTACACATGTTTTGTGAAATTTCTCCACTTCTATGGAAACCACGCATGTAAAACTTTGCCAATAGGTGAAATAGGCGGCTTTTTATACTTTTGCTAAGTTATAAAGCTCTATCTTATTGTTTTTGAGATGTTTCAAAAACGAATGTTCTCCCATTAAAAACGCATGTGAAAATCATGATTGGTGTGATATTTTCTCTTCTATACATAACAGAACGATAAATCTTGGCCAGAGTGTAGAGAATGTGGTACTTTACAACGTTGCTAAACGGCATGTCTCTAGCTTTTATAGGGTTTTAGAAAAAGGAGCCTCTAGGTGACATGCTTACCTATTGAGGAAAAAAGTGATTTTTTTGCGATTTCCAGCACTTTTTGTCATTTCACATGATTTGTGAAATTTCTCCACTTTTATGGAAACCACACGTGTAAAACTTTGCCAGTTAGTAAAATAGGAGGTTTTTTACACTTTTGCTAAGTTTTAAAGCTCTATCTTTAAGAATTTTTGAGATATTGCAAAACCGAATGTTCTCCGATAGAAAAGCATGTGAAAATCATTTGTGCGATATTTTCCCTTCTATACATCACAGAACGATAAATCTTAGGCAGAATGTAGAGAATGTGGTAGTTTACAACGTTGCCCAACGGCATGTCTGTTGCTTTTATAGTTTTTGAGAAAAAGAAGCCTCTAGGTGACATGCTTACTGATTGAGGAAACAAGTGATTTTTCGTTATTTCCAGCACTTTTTGTCATTATGCATGTTTTGTGAATTTTCTCCACTTCTATGGAAACCACACGTATAAATCTTTTCCAGTAGGTAAAATAGGCGGTTTTTTACACTTTTGCTACGTTTTAAAGCCCTATCTTGAATAGATTTTGAGATATTGCAAAAACGAATGTTATTCCATAGAAAAGCATGTGAAAATCATCATTTGTGTGATATTTTCTCTTCTATACATCACAGAACGATAAATCTCGGCCAGAATGTAGAGAATGTGGTTCTCTACAACGTTGCTAACGGCATGTCATCATCATCATCATCATCTCACGCTTCTCCCGCCTGAGGTAGGGTCGGGTCCGTGGGTTCTAATCCTCCACTGCCACCTATCCCCAACCAAGTCCCGCCCCACCCCAAACACCTCCATGTCCCTCTGAACCACCTGCTCCCACGTCCGTTTTGGATTCCCCTACCCCTGGTGCCCCCAATTACCTGCAGTCCCACAATCGACCTAGTAAGCTCCTCCTCTCCCCTCCTCATCACTTGCCCATACCACCTCAACCTACTCTCTCTAATCTTCTCTGCAATATCTCCCACCCCAAGCTACCTCTAACGTAATCGTTTGTAATTCTTTCAGATCTTGACACCCCACACATGTAGAGCAGCATTCGCATCTTAGCCACTTGCATTTGCTTTTCATGGTTATTCCTAACTGCCCAGCACTCTGAGCCATATAGCATAGCAGGCCTAACGACGCGTTTACTTTCTCTAGCAGTTGCTGAAAAAAAGTTTTGCCCAAGTTTGCC
>JAAFCE010009049.1:76194-86252 GCA_013389805.1 Trigoniulus corallinus
TAATATGGTAGTCAGTCAGCAAAACATTAGCTAGAAAATCAGAACCCTTAGAGCTCATACCACGCACGTTCTGTTAGAATATCCTTATAATATTTACAAACGCCATCAAGGACTGGAATTTGACTCACGCTCCTCTATAGCATGGATATACACTCTATAGCACTCTCCACTTAGATATGGGTTGAGCATCAAGGGGGATGGGCGTCAAAGCTGAAAGCTTATTAGGGGAATAGCTTTTCAAGATCATTGAATCATGAACTGCCCCTCTAAACTGTTTAAAGAAGGTCCCACTCGACCAAAATAGAGGTGCCCAAAATTATGGTCTCAGCACTTTTCTCCACAGAGATTAAAAAGGAGGCATTGGTATCATATTTGGTTTTCCATTTCTGAATTGTTAATATATTATGTATGTCCTGGGCTTCAAGGTACTTAAAGATTGCTGCACATGTTAATGTTGGCTTTAAACAAGTTATAAAAAGTCTGAAGCAATTAAAACGAGGGACACTGGAAAAGCTATCATCTTCCCCAAGTCCTCCAATTAACGAAGGCCTACTGTACTTTTTCTTTTGTTGTGAACACTTGGTAAGAATCTTTGGTGAATTCAAATTTTAAAAGAGAGAATCTAGAAGACCATTACCAAAAGAGGGGTCTCTTTGATCAGAATTTTCACCTTCAGTCGGCCCTCCAACACCCTTGTCCTTCACCAAATTATAGAGACGTAAAATCTTTGAGGGTTTTTTATTTTTACCTCCTACCGCTGGATATGATTGCTTATGTTCTAGACCAATATGCTCCTTACACGAAGGGGCCTTTAGGACATTACCTAACTGCACTTTTATAGATTTAATCTCTGCTTTAACTTTGGAAACTTGAGATAATAATTTCCCAGTGGACTCAATGATTGATCGTTGCATTTGTTCATTTGCATCCGTAAAAACCTTCTGAGCATTAATAGGATGATCATTTATAGAAGTTAGGAGTGAAACTTTTAAAGCACATACCTCCGTTTTCAAAACCTGCAGGGATTGTACACAAGCTTTCAAGTCAACAATATCTTTTGCAGTGTTGTCAGTAATCGCTTTCAGGCCTTTAATATCTTACGCTACTTTTTTTTACTGTCAATAAAAATTCTCGTAGAAGCTGCATAGTTTCATTCACTGGCTGAAGATTATCAATGAGTCTTAGGATTAAGGCAGACAAATGAGATGGAGATTGTGAAGTAAGTCAAGGGAAAGTAGCAAGTAAAGGGTCTTGAGTGACTATCCCCCCTCCACCCATTAAAGCAAGACTTTAAGAGGCTGCAGGGGGCACTTTTAATGGGGACTCTTCATTTCTACTAGCAAGCCCCCTTCTGCATTTAAATGTGGGAGTCAACAGATACCTCTTAGGGACCCACCTGAAGACATTCAGAATGGGAATGGCGACCACACAAAATGCATTTAAAAGATGCAGACCTGGACAGAACCTCCTTCTTGCATAGTGTGCTTTGGCCTAAAGGGGCCAATGAAAACACCCTACAATCATAGCAAGTCCCTACATAACAGTAATAGGAACGATCAAAATTTTTGTTTCATAGCAAGATTAAAAAAAAAGGCAACAATTAAAAAAAGTATTTAATAAAAAAGAACAAGTACAAATCCTTAGGGCCCACTTCAATACTCGTCCTCTACATTGGCTGCTCCTCTAAAAGACGGACTAACTGCTGCTTGCAGGTAGCTACAAGTAGCACAGCACAACTTTCAAAAAGTTTAAAAACAAGAACTTAACAATAAAAACATCAATAAGGAGAACTACCACAACAAATAAAAAATCAGATTTATCACAATACAAAAGTGTTTTATACTCAACAACCAAAACCTGAGGCAGTAATTACATTTTGTGAAATTTCTCCACTTCTATCTAAACAACACGTGTAAAACTTTGCCAGTAGGTAAAATAGGCGGTTTTTTTACACTTTTGCTAAGTTTTAAAGCTCTATCTTTAACAGCTTTTAAGATATTGCAAAAACGAATGTTCTCCCATAGAAAACAATGTGAAAATCATGATTTGTGTGATATTTTCTCTTCTATAAATCACAGAACGATAAATCTTGGCCAGAATGTAGAGAATGTGGTTCTCTACAACGTTGCCAAACGGCATGTCTGTAGCTCTTATAGTTTAAGAGAAAAAAAGCATCTAGGTGACATGCTTACTCATTGAGGAAAAAAGTCACTTTTCGCAATTTCCAGCACTTTTTGACATTATAGATGTTTCGTGAAATTTCTTCACTTCTATTGAAACCACACGTGTAAAACTTTGCCTGTAGGTAAAATAAGCGGTTTTTTACACTTCTGCTAAGTTTTAAAGCTCTATCTTTTATAGTTTTTGAGATATTGCAAAAACGAATGTTCTCCCATAGAAAAGCAGGTAAAATCATGATTTGTGCGATATTTTCTGTTCTATTCATCACAGAATGATAAATCTTGGCCAGAATGTAGAGAATGTGGTACTTTACAACGTTTCCAAACGGCATGTGTGTTGCATTTATCGTTTGTGAAAAAAAGAAGCATCTATTTGACATGCTTACTCATTGAGGAAAAAAGTGATTTTTTGTGATTTTCAGCACTTTTTGTCATTACACATGTTTTGTGAAATTTCTCCACTTCTATGAAAACCATACGTGTAAAACTTTGCCAGTAGGTTAAATAGGCGGTTTTTACACTTTTGCCCAGTTTTAAAGCTTTATCTTTAATAGTTTTTGAGATATTGCAAAAACGCATGTTCTCATATAGAAAAGCATGTGAAAATAAGGATTTGTGCAATATTTTCTCTTCTATACATCACAGAATGATAAATCTTGGCCAGAATGTAGAGAATGAGTTATTCTACAACGTTGCTAAGCGGCATGTCTTTTGCTTTTATTGTTTTTGAAAAAATGAATCATCTTGGTGACATTCTTACTCATTCAGGAAAAAAATTATTTTTTCGCGATTTCCAGCGCTTTTTGTCATTACACATGTTTTGTGAAATTTCTCCACTTCTATGAAAACCACACGTGTAAAACTTTGCCAGTAGGTAAAATATGGAAACCACACCTGTTAAACTTTGCCAGTAGGTTAAATAGGTCGTATTTTACACTTTTCCCAAGTTTTGAAGCTCAATCTATAATAGTTTTTGAGATATTCCAAAAACGAATGTACTCCCATAGAAAAGCATGTGAAAATCATGATTTGTGTGATATTTTCTCTTCAATAATCACAGAACGATACATCTTGGCCAGAATGTAGAGAATGTGGTACTCTACAACGTTGCCAAACGGCATGTCTGTAGCTTTTATAGTTTTTGAGAAAAAGATGCAGCTTGGTGACATGCTTACTCTTTGAGGAAAAAAGTGATTTTTAGTGATTTCCAGCACTTTTTGTCATTATGCATGTTTTGCGAAATTTCTCCACTTCTATGGAAACCACATGTGTAAAACTTTGCCAATAGGTAAAATAGGCGGTTTTTTACTCTTTTGCTAAGTTTTAAAGCTCAATCTTTAATAGTTTTTGAGATATTGCACAAACGAATGTTCTCCCATAGAAAATCATGTGAAAATCATGATTTGTGGGATATTTTCTCTTCTATACATCACAAAACGATAAAACTTGGCCAAAATGTAGAGAATGTGGTACTCTACAACTTTGCCAAACGGCATGTCTGTCGCTTTTATAGTTTTTGAGAAAAAGAAGAATCTAGGTAATATACTTACTCATTCATAAAAAAAAGTGATTTTTTGCCATTTTCAGCATTTTTTGTCATTACACATGTTTAGTGAAATTTCTCCACTTCTATGGAAACCATACGTGTAAAACTTTGCCAGTAGTTTAAATAGGCGGTTTTTACACTTTTGCCCAGTTTTAAAGCTTTATCTTTAATAGTTTTTGAGATATTGCAAAAACGCATGTTCTCATATAGAAAAGCATGTGAAAATAAGGATTTGTGCAATATTTTCTCTTCTATACATCACAGAATGATAAATCTTGGCCAGATTGTAGAGAATGAGTTATTCTACAACGTTGCCAAACGGCATGTCTTTTCCTTTTATTGTTTTTGAAAAAATGAATCATCTTGGTGACATTCTTACTCATTCAGGAAAAAAATTATTTTTTCGCGATTTCCAGCGCTTTTTGTCATTACACATGTTTTGTGAAATTTCTCAACATCTATGGAAATCACACGTGTCCATCTTTGACAGTAAGTAATACAAGCGGATTTTTACACATTTGCTAAGTTTTAAAGCTCTACCTTTAATAGTTTTTTAGATATTGTAAAAACGAATGTTCTCCCATAGAAATGCATGCGAAAATCAGGATTTGTGCGATATTTTCTCTTCTATACATCACAGAATAATGAATCTTGGCCATAATCTAGAGAATGTGACAATCTACAACGTTGCCAAACGGCAGGTCTGTATCTTTTATAGTTTTTTAGAAAAAGAAGTATCTATGTGACACGCTTACTCATTGAAGAAAAAATCGATTTCCAGCACTTTTTGTCATTACACATGTTTTGTGAAATTTATTCACTTCTATGGAAACCACACGTGTAAAACTTAGCCAGTAGGTAAAATAGGCCGTTGTTTACACTTTTGCTCAGTTTTGAAGCTCAATCTTTAATAGTTTTTGAGATATTGCAAAAACGAATGTTCTCCCATAGAAAAGCATGTAAAAATCATGATTTGTGCGATTTTTTCTCTTCCATACATCATAGAATGATAAAGCTTCGCCACAATATAAAGAATGTTGCTCTCTACAACGTTGCCAAACGGCATTGTCTGTAGCTTTTGTAGTTTTTGAGAAAAAGAAGCATCTAGGTGACATGCTTACTCATTGAAGAAAAAAGCGATTTCTAGCACTTTTTGTCATTACACATGTTTTTTTGAAATTTCTACACTTCTATGGAAACCACACGTGTAAATCTTTGCCAGTAGGTAAAATTGGTGGTTTTCTACACTTTTGCTAATTTTTAAAGCTCTATCTTTAATAGATTTTTAGATATTGCAAAAACCAATGTTCTCCCATAGAAAAGCATGTGAAAATCATGATTTGTGCGATATTTTCTCTTCAATGCATCAAAGAATGATAAATCTTGGCCAGAATGTAGAGAATGTGGCTCTCTACAACGTTGCCAAACGGCATGTCTGTAGCTTTTATAGTTTTTGAGAAAAAGAAGCGTCTAGGTTGTACGGGAGCAACATGTGCAGCTAAATACTGCATTGGTGAGCAGAAGGTCAGAGGGCAGTGACCCTTGGGGTGTCTTAGGGTGTTTACTTGTAACTGCTACAGGAAGGGCCTTGGCTCTCTAACTTTTGTGGTCCCATGTTTATGGCTATCATAGAAGGGGCGTTGGCCATCTGCTCACCATTGGCCAGTCCCTTTCATCTCCCTCAAAAGGTTGCCAGTCACCAATCACAGTAAGAGGGCGGATACCTTAGTCAGGGAGAAGCCCTATAAACTCTGGGTCCCAAGCAACCAGGAGTGGGGCTTTTTCCAACTTGCTGCCTGTAACATCACTAGTTAGTGTGAATAAAGAAGCAAACCCAGAACTGTTTAATTCTTGTTGGTTGTCTCACCAACGCCACCAAGATCCCTCAAACAAACAACTCCTACAATTTCAGAAATGGGGTCAGGACTTCAAGCACTCGGGTCAGGAGTAAATGCATTCAGGGCCAGAATTAAGAGTTTGGGATCTACGATGGTAGTGTGTGACATCATTGAGGCACCATACAACAGAAGGAGTTTTATGGGATTTATGAGTGCACATTTTATGTGATTTATGAGTGCACATTTTATGTGATTGAGGAGCCCTGTTACACATCTTATGTTCCAATTTATGAAGGGAATTGCAATTGTGTTGTGATACCCTACTTTGTGACATACCAAGTTTCAAATTATTTACAAGAAACATAACTTTAGACAACAGTCCACAATGAGCTCAATGACAGCTGCAGCCCTCAGGGACAGATTGATGAGCAGGAACCTACCAACACCAGGTAAAAGACCGAGTTGCTGAGGCAGCTACTTTGTGCAGGGGTTCCACCTGAAGAGCTATGGATGACGGGACAGGCAGGGAATGAAGCAAGTGAAATGCAAAGTGATGATCCCCAGTTAGGGATGAGTGTCCAGGATTTTGCCCCATCAGCAAGAGAAGTCAAACTGCTAAGGAGGGAGGGGGACCTAGCAGAACATGAGGCTGAACTTTTACGGAGAGAACTCGAGTTGTTAAGGATGACCCCATGGGATGAAGGAAGTGTCACAAGTGTCGATCGAGTTGGTGTTAAGAAGTGGCAAGACCTGAAGGACCTCATCAGTGAATCTGATGGAAATGAACTGGATTATGATCGCTGGGAAAAGCAGGCAAGGGCACTGGTTGCCTCCCACAATTTAAGTGTTTATGAAGCAAAGGCATTATTATGCAACTGGTTGGCCAGCAAGGCACTCAGATGGTACCATTCAAGGGTCGACTGTGTTGAGTTGAGCAGTGATGATCTTTTTCGAGAATTACGAAGAATGTTTGGGCAACGGATGGACCCACTGACATTACGGCGTCAGTTGGAAGCAAGAGTGTGGAGTGCCAATGAAACGTTCATGGACTACCTTCATGATAATGTGATCCTTACAAATAAGGTGCCATTGGCAGAAGAAGAAGTGATCAGCTACATCATTGAGGGCAAACCAAGTCCAGAGCTACATGCACAAGCCAGGGTTCAATGCTATCAGTCAACAGATGAGATACTAAAGGCATTCTCAAATGTTCCAGCCCCGGATGCAACTCCACATCAGGCAGGTACAACACTGAGAAGCAAGCCACAAGGAAAAGCGCAGAGGTACAAAGAGACAGGCTCCAGAAGATGCTACAACTGCAATGAAGATGGTCACATTGCAGCCAAGTGTATGAAGCCCAAATGAGAACGAGGATCCTGTTACAAATGCAGGAAGTTAGGACACCTAGCAGCCCAGTGTGATGCTGAGAAGGATGTCACCAGAAGAGGCGTCCATTGCTTGGCATGCAAGCAAGGGAAGGAAGACGACTTTCAGTGAAAGGTTGAACTCCAGATAAGTGACAAGGATGATACCTTAAGTATCAAACTTGATGCATTAATTGATTCAGGGAGCCCCATCTCATTTATTAAAGCATTCTACGTCCCCAAAAAATTTGTGATCAGCAAATTAGAACCTGATCAGTTTGCTGGCATAAATGGTAGCAGTTTGAGAATAACTGGTTACAAGGAGGGGGCACTCATTTTTGAGCATGCCAACTATGCAATTACTTTGCGGGTTGTCCCTGATGATACGATGCAAAGTCCACTTATATTAGGTTGTGATTTCATGAAGACAGCAAAGCTATCAATAGCCAGTGATCATGAAGTGATTGACATCATGAACATTGACTTTGATAGGGATACCACTGTGTCTGCATGTGAGATGCAGATTAATGAAGATCTTCCATTTGAAGTGAAACAACAAGCATGCCATTTGTTAGAAACATGTTACCTGAATGCACCAAGGCCAACAGAGCCTGCCATAGAAAATGTTATGACCCTCACACTTACAAAAAATGAACCATTTTATTGTAAGCCACGTAAGCTCTCATATTATGAAAAGGGTAAGCTACGGGAAATTCTGGACGAGTTGATCGTAAAAGGTGTTATTTAAGAAAGTACATCAGAGTATGCCTCTCCGATTGTGTTGACGAAAAAGAAAACGGGAGAGTTGAGGATGTGCGTGGACTTTCGGATGTTGTATAAAATCACTACACGTGACCAATTTCCACTTCCACTAATCGAAGACCAGTTGGACCTATTAGAGGGCAAAAAATATTTCACTACCCTTGATCTTAAAGATGGGTTTTTCCACGTAAAAATGCATGAAGAATCGGTGAAATACACATTATTTGTTACGCCATTTGGGCAATATGAGTATATCCGAATGCCCTTTGGTCTGAAAGGTGCTCCCCTTAGGTTCCAACGTTATGTTTCACAAATTTTTAAGGACCAGATTAATGCTGGAGACATCTCGGTTTATTTAGATTACTTTCTTGTCGCAACAGAAACTATTGAACACCACCTTCAAGTGCTTGAAAGAGTTTTTGAGCTACTTGTGGCAAATCGGTTGGAATTACGATTGGATAAGTGTCGATTCCTGCAGACAAAGCTAGACTATTTAAGTTATACCATCACTTCAGAAGGCATCCACCCAACCAACCAGGGTCTTGAGGCAGTAAAGAATTTTCCAATTCCACAAAACATTAGAGAAGTGCAATGGTTTTTAGGTTTGTGCGCTTATTTCCGAAAGTTTGTTGAGAAATTTTCCATTGTAGCTAAGCCGCTATATGACCTCACTAGGAAAAATGTTGATTTTCAATTTGGGGAAAGAGAAAGCAGAGCATTTGAGGCCTTAAAAAATCGGTTGATGATTGCACCCATCATTAGTATATACTCCCCACGAAGTGAAACTGAATTGCATTGTGATGCAAGTGCAGCTGGGTTTGGTGCAATCTTATTACAGAAGAAATCAGATCGGAAGTTGCATCCAATCTTTTACTTCTCAAAGAAAACAACTGATGTTGAGTCAAGGTACCATAGTTATGAGTTAGAGACACTGGCCATAATCTATGCACTATGGCGATTTCGCACATATTTACTCGGGATTAAATTTAAGATCATAACTGATTGCCAAGCTTTGAGTTTAACCGTAAATAAAAATGAAACCAACCCGCATATTGCACGATGGGTTTTGGAGATGCAGAGTTATGATTATTTCCTAGAACATTGAGAGGGTTCATGTATGCTGCATGTTGATGCAATAAATATCCAGGTATTAGTTGTTGAGGATAATTCATTTGATAAAAATCTTTCTTTGTGTCAAGGAGACGATC
The DNA here is from genome assembly GCA_013389805.1 of Trigoniulus corallinus. NCBI lineage: Eukaryota > Metazoa > Arthropoda > Diplopoda > Spirobolida > Trigoniulidae > Trigoniulus > Trigoniulus corallinus. The sequence continues at coordinate 85,093 of JAAFCE010009049.1, forward strand.
CTTCGATTTTGAAGGTCCGAGATAAATTAGAACATTCAGAAGGTAAGCTTTTTGAGATGCGGAATGGGTTAGTATACCGGAAGCAAAAGGGAAAACTACTATTTTATGTACCAGCAGCATTAGAGTCTAGTATCATTCACAAATACCATAATGAAATGAACCATGTTGGTCCAGAGAAGACAGCGTGGAATATTTCAAATAGTTATTAATTCCCAGAGATGAGATCAAAGGTCAACAAACACATCAAAAGCTGCTTGAAATGCATTGCATTTAAACCACATTCAGGGAAACGTGAGGGAGCATTGCATAGCATACCGAAGGGCACCATGCCTTTTGTCACGTTGCACATAGATCATTTGTCTCCTGCATCACGATCAAAATCTTCAAAAGCCCATTACATTTTCTTAGTTGTTGATGCATTTACAAAGTATGTAAAGCTTTACCCCTCCAAGAGTACTGGCACTTCTGAGGTCATTAAGAATCTTCGATCTTACTTTGCACATTATAGCCGACCATTACGCATTGTGTCTGATCGAGGTAGCTACTTTTCATTTCATGAGTTTGAGGAATTTAGCAATGAGCATAATATTCAGCACATCAAAGTTGCTACGGCCTCACCTCAGGCCAATGGCCAAGTTGAAAGATACAACCGTACAATTTTGCCTATGATAGCAAAACTAGCAGATGAGTGAAACACTCCATGGTATAATGTTCTTGCAGATGTAGAGTTTGCCTGTAATAATACCATATCAAGGGCTACGAATGAATGTCCGAGAGTGCTACTTTTTGGTGTATGCCAACAAGGTAGTTCAATAGATGGACTCTTAGATGCATTAGAAACAAGTGAAAATGCCAACATGTCTCGAGATCTGTTAGAGACCCGCAAGCGGGCAGCTGAGAAAATCCAGAGGAATCAAGAGGCAAAGAAATGCACTTTTGACCAGAAGCACAAAGAACCAGGGAAATACATAATAGGGGATAAAGTGATGGTCCGGAATTTTGATTCCACCCCTGGGGTATCACAGAAGTTAATCCCACGTTATAAAGGGCCTTATGAAGTGGCCCGTGTTTTAAGAAACGACTGCTATGTGTTGACTGATGTCGAAAACCATCAGCTAACAAATACTCCCTACTGTGGAACATGGGAGGCAGCAAATATG
>JAAFCE010009050.1:0-37678 GCA_013389805.1 Trigoniulus corallinus
GAAAGGGAGAAAAGGGAGGAATGGAAACAAGCTGCCTAAGTCGACTTGATGGTAAATTTCCTACAATTGAACTGCTAAGGGTTTTCCCACAAGAGAGACGAGATCGCACTGCTGATCTAGAGGTACAACCCTGTCTGCATCTCCCTCCCGGAGATCCTGTGTCACAGTTATACCCCCATTTCGTTATGGGGTACACTGTATATGCAGACACCCGGCAGCAAGAAAGCTACTCTGTCAGAGGGGTGGCTATCCTTATCCGGAATGGGTGCATGCATGTGCCAGTGGCTTTGCAGACACCTCTGCAAGCAGTGGCGGTCTCATTGCAATTGGATGTGCCCACCACTCTGTTCCCTCTACATGCCTCCTGGGATTGATATCCCATGGGCAGACCTCAACTCCCTCAGTGCCCAGCTTCCAAGACCCTTCTTGATTATGGGTGATGTTAATGCCCATAATCCCCAATGGGGCTCGGGCAGTCATCACCCCCAAGGGCGACTTGTCGAACAATGGGTGTCACATAATGGCCTCATTGTTCTAAGCACAGGCGCCTCCACACATGTCATGACTGCCACAGGTGGTCTCTCATGTATAGACCTATCCATCTGCTCTCCTGGGTTGGCACCAGGTTTGCAGTGGGAGGTCTTGTCATACCCTTGTGAAAGTGATCACTTCCCCATCAGGATTAGCAGTGGAGGTGGGGCATTATCCCAACACCCACCACGGTGGTGTCTGCATCGGCTGGACTGGGAGGAGTTTGCCCATTGTATCTACTTTCGCCCACTGTGTGATTTTGATGTGGTCAACGACCTAGTGAGTCACTTCACAGAAGTGGTGGTCGGGGCGGCATTGGCATCCATTCCCCAGAGCTCCTGTTGCCCACCATGAGAACGGGTGCCTTGGTGGACAGAGGATTGCCGGAGTGCAATTCGGGCTCACCGACAAGCCCTTCGCAGCTTCCAATCTTGTCCTACCAAGGCCAGCCATATCGACTATCTCCAAGCCAGGGCATTTGCACGGTGGGTGATCACAGAGGCCTAATTCTCCTCATGGAGTCAGTACGTCTCCTCACTTACCCATCACACGCCCTATAAGAAAGTCTGGGAAAAGCTGAGGAAGATCCAACAGAGATATTTACAATCATGTTGCTCCGTCTCCTTGTACAAGGGAGATGCTTTCCTGCCTTCCACCGTGTGAGGTGGCTGAAGAACTGGCAAGGACGTTTGAAGCTGTCTCCAGTTCCCAGCACTACATGGCAGCAATTATGCAGTTTAAGCAGGCTGCAGAACGCCATCCACTGAACTTCAATGCTGGTGTTGCTGAGGGGTATAACACTCCATTTATTCCTTGGGAGTTGTGGGCAGCTCTAGCAAGAGCCAGGGACACTGTCCCTGGTCCAGATAGCATCCACTATCAATTGCTACAACACCTACCAGAAAACGGCATTAGATACCTCCTTGAGGTATTCAATTATATTTGGCAAAAGCATGAATTCCCTGCAGGCTGGCAACAGACTACTATGATCCCACTCCAGAAGCCTGGGAAGGATAGTAGCCCTGCTATGAATTAGAGAACCATTTCATTGGCGAGCTGTCTTTGCAAAACCATGGAATGAATGGTTAATAGGCGCCTGGTGTGGTATCTGAAACGGCACCACCTTCTTGCCGATGCCCAATGTGGCTTCCATGCAGGCGGGTCTTCGGTGGATCATCTGATCTAACTGGAGACTGCAGTACGTGAGGCCTTTCTCCACAGACAGCACTTAGTGGCTGTCTTCTTTGATGTGGGGAACGCATATGATACCACATGGCACCATGGTATGCTGGAGACCTTGCACCAGTGAGGGCTCAGGGGTAATCTGCCCCTCTTCCTCCATAGCTTTTTGTCTGAACGGACCTTCCAAGTGTGTGTTGGTAACACCTCCTCCTCGGCCTTTCTGCAGGAGAATGGTGTCCCACAGGTGAGCGTCTTGAGTGTGACTCTCTTTGCTGTTGCTATGAACGGTCTACCATCCTCTGTTCTCCCCGGTAAAGTCGTCCCTATTTGTGGACAGCTTTTCTGTTAGGTACCAGGCTGCCACGATGCACAGCATCGAGCGTCAGCTGCAACTGGCAATAAACAGTGCCAACGACTTTGCCACCTCTCATGGCTATAAGTTCTCCCCTGACAAAACTACTTTCATGCACTTCTGTCATAAGATAGGGCTTCACCCTGAGCCTCAGCTTACCCTGGATGGCCGCCTCCTCCCTATTGTAGAGGCAGCCTGATTTCGCGGTCTCCATTTTGACAGCCATCTGACATCGGTCCCGCACTTGAAGGAGCAGAAGGCTAAGTGCCTTCGCTCCCTGAATATTCTGCATTGCCTGCGGGGAACTAGTTTTGGGGAGATCGAACCGTGATGCTTTGACTCTGCCGGTCACTCGTTCTATCACATCTCGATTACGGCTGCAGCATATATTGACTGGCCACTCCATCCACTCTTTGGCTGATGGACAGTGTTCATCACACTGGCATCCGGTTGTACATTGGGGCATTCTGCACTAGTCCAGTACTCAGCCTTTATGCTGAGACTGGTGAACCACCACTGACTGTGAGGCGGCAGTACCTAGCAGCTGCATATATCTTGTGGCTGAAAGGTCAGCCACATTTGAATTATTTGAATTACATATGGTTTGCTTTTAGATATTTTTGCATTTATTCCTGATTTTTTTTTGGCTTTTCCCTTTTTATGTCGGTGTCTGTTTTGGCTTTTGCCACATTTATTATTATATCTGTTTTGGCCTTTGCCGCATTTATTGTTTTATCTGTTTTGGCTTTTGCGGTTTTTACTTTTCTGTGTTTTTGCTTTTGCCTATATTTATTCAGCTATTGCCTTTTTTATTGTTACAGTCTTGCAGTTATTTATTGTCATCATGGTGGGATGGTCATTTTCACCCCCACCATGGTGATTGTTCTTCTGGACCCTTATGACCTTTGTTGTTGATGGGCCCTAAAATACTAAGTAACATAACAAAACTTGGACCATCTGTAATGAGTCTTGGACTTCTGGCCCGTCTTCCTACCACATCTAAAAAAGCAGCATTCTTTTGTTTGATGGCTTTTTCTACCTCCTTATTCCACCACCATGTCTCCCTGTTTCCCTTGCCAGTGCCTCCTACTCTGCCCTGCCCTAAAATAGATTTCCCACAAGCTCTAATTTTTCAGGCTACCCTGTCTCACATGGCTTCTGCTGTCCCTTCCCACTCCCAGTGTACCTGCCTGTGCAATTCCTTCATAAATTCCTCGAACTGGGTGGGCAGTTTCCACCACCTGATTACCTGCTCACCTTTCCATGAATGTGCCTTTCCTGCTGCTTTCACTTGGATTTATAGCATAACTACTCTATGGTCACATTCCTTTTGAAAATTTTCACTTGGGAGTGCCCAGCAATCATGATCCTCTATCTATGCTGCCCCCTAACCACAAAGAAATCTATTTGTGACGTCCCTTATGGTGACTGGAATGTGATTAGGTTATTGTCCACCTTCCTTAACCATGTATTTGCCAATGCAAGGCCAAGTGCATTTGCTGTGTCAAGGGTGTGCTTTGCTTCTATGCTAAGTGTTCCATATACCCATCCCTGTGGTCCTCCCCATACCCCTTGTTGTCTTTGCCTACATGGCCATTAAAGTCCCTCCAATAACTAAGTGCTCATTCTCATCGTGATGCCCTACCACAGCCTACAGTGAGTGTACAAACTCTGTCAAAACTCAGTCCTCAACTCAACTCGGTCCTCAAACTCTGTCCATAAACCCAACTTTGTGGTTTCATCCAGACCTGACTGGAGGCATATGCACTGATGAGGTAGCACTACACCTCGTCAAATACCTGTAACTAACATTAACCTGCATTTCACCATGGAAAATCCCTGTTGTAGCTCCCTATCTAATACTATTCCCACCCCATTTTGTCCCCCATCACTGCTGTGTATATATATATATATATAAATTTGTATCCCTTACCAAAGCCCTTGACCTGTTTTGCACATTTCATGCGTCTAATTGCAGCTTCACTTTGTCATCTGAATATGCTCTGAATGTCGCCACCCCAGCCAGGCATCTGGAACCCACAGGCACATTGGTGAAGCAGGCCATGAGGGGATGCCAGCCTACCATATTATGGACACTCGATGCACTATCTGAAACAGGTACCAAGGTCAGAACCCCTGTGACATTCTGAACTGCCATTTACATTTGCCATGCATACTTATTGAGACAAAAGGAGATTTCTCGTGAATTTGAGCACTGTTTGGTATTAAAGATGTTTTGTCATATTTCTCCACATCTATCAAAACCATGCATGTAAAACTTGGCCCGCACATGAAAATGTTGGTTTTTTACACTTTCAAAACTGAATCTTTAATAGTAAACGCGATATTTCAAAAACGAAGATGTTTCAATAGAAATTCAGATGTTGCAAAAAGAAAAATGAAGTTTTTCCATTCAAATCAATAGTAAAAGACTTTTTATGCATTATTTTCTCTCCTATACCTGATAGAACAGTAAATTTCTGCCAGAATGTAGGGAATGTGGTAATACAATCATTTGCAAAATGGCATGGCTGCAGCTTTAATAGAAATTAATATATAGCATAAAAATGAAGTTTTTTATTGAAATCAATAGGGACACAAAGTTTGTGCATCACTTTGTCTCCTATACATCATAGAACTGTAAATTTTTGCCAGGATGTAGGTAATGTGGTACTCCACCTGGGGAAACACTGTATCATTTTCTCTCCTGAAAATCACAAAACAGTAAATTTTTGGCAGAATGTAGAGAATGTGGTACTCCATGCCTATGCAAAATGGCATGGCTATAGCTTTAATAAAATTGAGAATTAGAAAAAAATGGAGTTAATTGGTTGAAATCAATGGGAGAACACAGTTTGTGCATAATTTTCTCTCCTATACATCAATGAACAGTAAATTTTTGCCACAATGTAGGGAATGTGCTATGCCATTCATGTGCAAAATGGAATGGCTGTAGCTTTAATATAAATTTAGATATTCCAAAAAATGAAGTTTTTCCATTGAAAGGGATGGGAAAACCCATCCTGTGCATTGTTTTCTCCCCTATACATCATAGAACAGTAAATTTTTACCAGAATGTAGGGAATGTGGTATACCATTCAATTGCAAAACGGCATGGGTTTAGCTTTAAAAGAAATTGAGATTTTGCAAAGAAATGTATTTTCTCCATTGAAATCAATTGAAAAACACACTTTGTGGGTTACTTTCTCTCCCATACATCATAGAATTCTAAATTTTTGCCAGAATGTAGGGAATGTGGTTCTTCATTCATGTGCAAAATGGCATGGCTGTAGCTTTATTAGAAATTGAGATATTGCAAAAAAGTGAAGTTTTCCCATAGAAATCAATGGGAAACATGCTTTGTGCATTATTTTCTCTCCTATAAATCATAGAACAGTAAATTTTTGCCAGAATGTAGGGGATGTGGTACCCCAATCCACTACAAAACAGCATGGCTGCATGATTAATAGAAATTGAGATATTGAAAAAGAAATGAAATTTTTCCATTGAAATCAATGGAAAATCACACTTTATTTATTATTTTCTCTCCTATATATCATAGAACTGCATATTTTTGCCAGAATGTTTAAAATATGGTGCTCCATTCATGTGCAAAATGGCATGGCTGTAGCTTTAATAGAAATTGAGATATTCCAAAAAACAATGAAGTTTTTACATTGAAATCAATGGGAAAACGATTATTATGATTAGTATGACCCAAAGTGCAAGCCAAAATATTGCCATGCTTAGTGGCACATAGGAGCTGAGAAGTAAAACTGTTATTATGTGTTGACATGAACTGTATTTGCTGATTAATGAGCATTCTGTAATATGTGAAAATCCCCATTTCACTCACTAAATAGGGTCCTCATTGGTAGCATTCCCCAAAATTGGTATGAAATAAGATTGTAGAATGGATGTTTATTTCGTTATTGAACAAATCACTTTTGTGTTAGCTTCAATTTTTGTGAAATAAATAATTCCTGTGTTTTTCTATTTTCATGCTTCTTTTTCAAACAAAGCACCATAATACAATGTTGGAAATTGATCTGTTAATTTTAACCTTTTACAACGATGTAATAGCATTCACATTAAGAATGCAGCTTTCTCATTAAAAACGATTTCCTTATCCCAAAGTGTTATCGCCATTAATACACTTTGAAGTAAAAGGCATGAAATTCCAAATGGAACGAACCATAACAGTTTCATGATGTGAGAAAATAACAAAAGAAATACTGAATGCAAATAAACCAATAACACCAGAAATTCCTAATTCGTCACCAATCTCAGTGCTACCCTGAACCAATGCTGCTTAACTTTAATAAGCAGATGAGAAATGGTGCATTCAACATGTTTTGACCACTGGAAAGCATGCTGTCTTTAAACTGCAATTTGACTGCTGTTACTTAATTATTTAACTGTGTATTGTTACAACTACAAAAACCTTATCAAAAACATGAAGTTCACATCTTTCTGATATTTTAAATGAGAGGCAATGATGATTTAAATTATAGAATGTTATGCAATTGGCCGACTCCTTGTTGATTCTAACTTTTTGTTTTCCACATTTCAACACTTATTTATTGCTATTGAGGACATTACTCATGGAACTTCTCCACACACACTGTTATATTTCTAGTTATCATCTCCCCCAGTAACTTCCTATACAGCCCAACATCTTTTGTTGGTTTAAATTCCCAAATTTACTAATCAATATGTAGAATGCGTTTAATTAAATATACCAATTACATCCCATTGATGCCAACAACATAGTAACAGCACTCATCATAATAAATCAAGATCAGATACATCAGTATTGTGTAGAAAATATTATGTTGCATAGGAATAAAATACTCAAAACCTTCTCCAATAAGATTGTCAAATTAAAGAACTATTTATAATATGCAATGAATAGATGTTGTGAAATTCTCATATGTAGAACCATTCACATTAGTAATCACAGAGTGTGTGAACAAAAAAGTAGAGATGCAGATTAGGATGGCGGACAGCTGCCAAAAATTCCCTCCCTGATAAATAACTTATGTGTGAACATTAAGAGTAAAGACTGAAATGCTGGTTCAGAACCTACAATAACACCATCCCACGATTAGTGTCACCCAAAGCCCAGGGCAATATATTTCCATACTTAGTTGCACATTAATAAGCATTCTGTGCTATGTGAAAATGATCATTTCACTCTAATAGGGTCCTCATTGGTAACATTCCCCAAAATTGTAGATTGAACATTTATTTCATTACTGCACAAATCACCTTTATGTTAGTTATGATTTTTGTGAAATAAATAATTGCTGTATTTTTCTATTTCCATGCTTCTTTTTCAAACAAATAACCATAATGCCATGTTGGAAATCGATCTGTGTATTTTAACCTTTTACAATGATGTAACAGCATTTACTTAAAGAATACAGCTTTCTCATTAAAAACAATTTCTTGATCCCAAAGTGTTATCACCATTCATACCCATTGAAGTGAAATGTATGAAACATATGAAATGTATGAAGGCTGAGGAGTAGATTGTTGTTTGTTGGTGTTTAAGGTCCCATCAACTGCAAGGTGATTAGAGACCTGTCCACTGTATAGTTCTAATGCATAGACTGCACAGACAGTACACTAATGTGATTATTATTGTTATTAGCAGTACCTGGCTTTCCTGAGCACCCACCCATGTCAGTACTAACTGGGCTTGCATTGCTTAACTTCAGTGATCAGACGAGAACTGGTGTGTACAATGCAACACGCTGCTCCCAGAGGAGTAGATGTTACCTACATGCACTCTGAAGATCTGGTTGGACAAAAAGCTATGGAGGAAGAGGGGCAGATTACCCTTGAGCCCCTGCCAGTGCAAGGTGTCCAGTATACCATGGCGCCATGTTTCATCATATGCCTTCTCCACATCAAAGAAGACAGCCACTAAGTGCTGCCTGTCGAGAAAAGCTTCATGTACTGTGATCTCCAGGGAGATCAAATGATCCACTGGAGACCAGCCAGCACAGAAGCCACATTGGGCATGGGCGAGGATGCTGTGCCATTCCAGATACCATACCAGGTGCCAGTTCACTATGCATCCCATGGTTTTGCAAAGACAGTTTGTCAAGGAAATGGGTCTATAGTTTGTTGGAAGGGTAATATCCTTCCCAGGCTTTTGGAGTGGGATGATAGCAGCTTCACACCAGCCTGCAAGGACTTCATGCTACTGCCAAATGTAATTAAAAACCTCAAGGAGTTAATTAACGCCCTTCTCTAGTAGATGTGATAGCATTTGATAGTCGATGCTATCTGGATCAGGGGCTGTGTCCCTGGCCCTTGCTAGAGCTGCCTGCAGCTCCCAAGGGGTGAATGGGTTGGTATACCCCTCAATGACACCACTGGAGAAATTTATTGGATGGCATTCTGCAGCCCATTTCTCTTGTTGAAATTTTGCTGTGTAGTTCTGGGAACTGGAGATGGCTGAAAAAATCCATTGAGGATTATGGGCATTAAAATCACCTATAATCAGAAAGGGTCTTGGAAGCTGGGAACTGAGGTAGTTGAGGTCTGCCCATGGGATATCAATCCCAGGAGGCATGTAGAGGGAACATAGAGTGGCAGGCACATCCAGTTGCAATGAGACCACCACTGCTTGCAGAGGCGCCTGCCAAGCCACTGCCACATGCTTGCACCTATTCCAGATAAGGATAGCCACCCCTCCAACAGGGTGACTTCCTTGCTGCCAGGTGTCTGTATATGTAGTGTACCCCGATATTGAAATGGGGGTATCACTGTGACACAGGATCTCCTGGAGGGAGATACAGACAGGGCTGTGCCTGGAGATGTGGGTTGTGGGAAAACCCTCAACAGTTCCATTGTAGAAAATTTCTCACCACGTGGACTTAGGTGGCTTATTTCTATTCCTCCCTTTTCTCTGTCCCACTGCAGAAAAGGGAGGAATGCCTTCAATTGGGTCATCCTCCTTGATCTCGAAGGAGGAATCCCCTATCCTGCCCCAGTTGGGGAATGAAACCACCACATGCTCTCTGCTATTGGCCAGACAGCCTGGGTGGATGAACAAAGGGCACATGCCCCACTGTGGAAGTGGTAGGTGTCCCTAGTTTCTTTCCTCCTGTCTCACCCACCACCCCGTCTGTGGTGGGGGCTGGCTGGGCTGAGAAAGGAAGGAAGGCCTTCAAGGAATATGCTCATTGTGATGATAGACATCTGGGGCCTCCAAGGAAGCTGGCCCCACCGTTATTGGGAAACCTCTCATGGGCCAGAGGTGGTGTTGAGCCAGAAGAAGCCATGGAGATGGGGCCAGGGTCCATCTGGCAGCCAATGCTAGCACAGTCCAGTACCCCATTAAGCACATGGGCAAGAGTGGGCATCAAGCGGATGATAGGGGGAGCTGAGGTAGGGTGTCCATCTGGGTACAGACATAGGACACAGCAGCTGCCTTCGGGTCTCTAATGACCTTGTAGTTGACGGGACCTTAAACACCAACAAACAAACAAAAAAAGCAGCTGCCTTTGAAGCACCTGCATAGGACACTCTACAACTGGAAGTCCCTGGCAAGACTAGCAGCTGCCATGAATCCTGAAAACTGATATCCTTTTGGATATGCAACTCCTGGATCATGTGTTTCTGAAGCAAAGTGGGGCAATCCCAAGAAGAGGCGGGGAGGTTGCCCTTACAGCTTTTACAGAAAGGTGCAGTTTGACAATACTCTGGTTAGTGGTCTCCCACCCACAAGTGCCACACATGGCCTTTGCAGGAATTCTGGCGATGGCCATATCATTGGCACTTGAAACACTGAAGTGGGCTCAGTATAAATGGACACACAGGCAAGTGGAGGTAGCCAGCCATGATGTACTCTGGCAACTTGGGCCTACTGGAGGTCAGCACCAAGGTGTCAGATGGGTGGGATTCTCCATCCTGTCAGACTGAGGTGTGGCAGACAGCCACCACACCCTGGTCCCTTAGCTCCTCTGCTATTTGCTCCTCTGACTCCCTATGTAGATTGGGGCACCACACCACACCTCTGCTGGTGTTTAGGGTGCAACGGGGATTGACCACAATGGGGATTTCACTGAGCTTCTGCATTTTTAGTAATTCTTCAGTCTGGTGGGGGCAGATGCCTCCACCAACGTGGAGTCATTGCACAGTTTCTTGACCGAGGTCACATCACCGGCAATCCCCTTGAAGGCTTTGGTGATAAGGAAGAGCGACGCCTTCCCCAAGGCTGCACCATCCTCCCCAGAGATGGAAATATACTGGGGAGGATAGGAAGAAGGTATGGATGGTGGTGTGACTGCACCTAAAATATTAGCCTAAAATGCTTAGCTTTGGCAGTGGAACCCTGCACCTTAAGGCTAAGAGGTCATTGCCTCTTGTTAAGGGCAGGTGCCGATGCTATAGTCACCACAGGTGCATTCCCTGATCCAGTTGGCTTACTGGGGAAATGCAGCCTCCTTTTTGGAGCAGTACATGTCTCCATCTGCTCAATGGCAGCTAGCCCACTCAGTAGGGTGGGATTGAGCCCGCCATCTTCTGGCTCAACAAAAGTCAGTAAAGTTAAAGAAGTGGGAGGGGTGGGGTTATTTGATGAGGCCTTCAGTCTCTGTTTTTGAAATGCCATCATTTGAAAAATTATGAATTTGCTGCCCACAGGTCTTATCAACCATAGAGCCCAATGAGGGGACCCCCATTCAGTTCACCGAGATTCCTCAGGTAGGATACTGTTAGGGTGGCATAATCAGTGGCGGTTTTAGGCATGTGCAAACTGTGCAAATGCACGGGGCCATGCATTTGCAAGTTGAAAGGGCCTCACACTTTAAATTTGCACAGGTTTTCACAGGGCCTCACGTATGCCAGAACTGCTACTGGGCATAATCCACGAGGACCAGACCATTGGCATTGGGGTTGACTGCCGGTCCAATCACAGTAACCCTAGGAGGCATAACCACTCATATGCCCCTGACTGATTGACCAAGACTGGATATCCCCCTTGGCCACCTGTTTTTCCTGGAAGCTGTGGCCAAAGTGATTTTTGGAGACTGTAGGCCACAGCCTTAGTCTTCAGCCATGACACAAGTGTGGGGTGGCCCAGAGACATTGCAGGGCATGCACCTCCTCAATCACCAGGATCTGCTTTTCCTAGGGGTGTGGGTCTCCATGCATGGCTAACACGTGTGTAGGCAGTTATTTATGCTCACCACAGTGAGGAGCCTACATTGAACGAGAACAAGTGCGACAGTTATCGAGTAAAGGACAAAAGGACACAAACAACCACGTATCGTCCTGTCCAGAACACTTCATAGGGAAAGACAATGGTGGTGTTGTCCAAACTGGGGCAAGAAAAAGCCACCCGGTTTAGTCACCTCTTATGACATGCAGGTATGCAGTGTGCCTATTCTACCCCTGGAAAACATGGGTAACAGATCTTCACAACAGGTTTGCAAGGGATAGATTGCATTTCATTAAAAGGGCTGCCACTAGGGTTGGGAGAAAAATTACGGAGTTTACAGTTGAATTTTTAGGGAAGAGAGAGGGTCATGGTGCTCCAGGTTAAATCACAACATACATAGCATGGGACTACTTGACAGCAATAATGCAGGGATGGGCAGGAGAAATGATCAATTGACTTTGCTTTTTATCAACTGTAGAAGCATAGTCAACAATGTGGGTGAGTTTAATGCCCTTGCTGCTATGTGGGATGCTGATATTGTTATTTGCACTGAATCATGGTTAAAGGAAGATATCCAATCAACTAAGATTTTTCCTGATAGGTAAATGGTGTATAGAAGAGACAGGGAATGTGGTAAAGGGCGTGGGGTGTTCATAGCTTTAGAAAAATCACTAAAAAGTACTAGGGAAGCAGGTTTTTGAGGGGGACTGTGAGATGCTGTGTTGTAGTGTTTCTGGGTTAGCAGGGGGGACTTATGTCATTCCCTTCTATCATCCACCTGTAACTGATCCAAATCCATTTTTTCAATTGGCACATTCTTTGGAGATCCTCAATCATAGAAGGATGGTCCCAACAGTTATTCTAGGTGGGGACTTCAACCTTACAGAAGTGAAGTGGGGTAGCATGCAATCAGTTGGAAATACTGCTCTTTCAGGGGCACTTAATTCCTTCTGAGAGGAGCTGTGTTGTACTGGGTTAGAGCAGGTTGTGACCATGCCAACTCATGAGAAGGGGGATATTAGACCTAGTTTTCACTAATGTGCCTAGCTAGATCAAGGATTTGATGTGCATTAAGAGAATTAGTGATCATCCTGCAGTTAAAGTTGAGATGGAGAGAATGCTGCCAAAGTATTCCACAGTAAGCAGGGTGACATTTCAATTTCATGGAGCTGATTGGCAGTTGCTTAGGTCTTATTTAGAAGCCCAGTTGCATGATTTTTAGGTCACTGCAAATGTTTGCAGTGTTGAAGAGTCCTGGCAAAGATTCTTCTGGATGAAGGTACAAGACAGGCTGTCCCTATTAAGAAGAAGACAAACAGCAGTTTTCCAGAATGATATACCCATGAAGTAATGGCACCTTTGCATAGTCAGAGAAGAGTGAGAAATATATTTAGAGGGGAGGAGGATTCAGATAGTGAGGTCGCCCATAAGGAAGCCAGGAGCATACAAGGAATTCATAGGGATGTTTTGTGAGAAAGGCTCAAGAGCAGTCCAAAAGCTTTCTGGGGGTACCTCAAAAGGTGTAGAAAAGGGGGGTTAAAAGGTTTCAGCTATTAAGGACCAGTCAGGAAACCTAGTTAGTGATAGCCTTATAGCTGCAAATATTTTTAATGATTCATTTTCAAAAACATTTGCAAATAGTGGAGATGAGTTTTCACCAATGTCAGGAAATGACTATGAAGGGCAAAAGGAGGAAATTGTTATTTCAAAAGAGGGGATTATGAAACTTTTGAATAAATTAGTGCTCCATAAGGCAGATGGCACTGATAACATTTCTCCATTTATTCTTCAAAGTCTTTCTGGGATTGTAAGCTACTATTTGATTGAGATTTTTAGAAAATCATTAGACAGTGCCATTGTTCCATCTAGCTGGAGGCTGGCAAACGTTGCGCCAGTTTTCAAATCAGGGGATACTGCAGATCCTAAGTGCTACAAGCCAGTTCCTTTAAGACATGTGGTATGCAAGACTTTTGAGCATATATTATTCTCACATATTATGATATATTTGGAGAGAAATGGTATTCTTAGCAATAATCAGATGAGTTTAGGAAAGGGAGGTCATGTGACACTAAATTGGCTTGTCTAATTGAATACACTCAAAATACACTAGATAAGGGTAAGCAGGTTGATGTTATATTCTGGATTTTGAACAGGCCTTTGTCATGGTACCAAAAGACAAGCTTGATTAAAAAATGTCCAAGTTAAGGATTCATAGTAAAGTTATTCAGTGGGAAAGGCCTATCTGCAATGCAGGCCACAGAGAGTACTTTTTGATGGGGAAGCATCAAAATGGACACCTGTTTCATCAGGGGTACCCCAGGGAAGTGTATTAGGGCCATTACGCTATATACTTTATGTTAGTGATATAAGGCTTGATATGAAATCCATTCTTGAGTTGATTGCAGATGACACATGCATGTCAAGGGTGGTGGAAAAGGGGTTGTCTTCCTGCACAGAACTGCAGCAAGACCTAAACAAGATATATGATTGGAGTTGAAAGTGGGAGTTGCCATTCACAAATGAACCTTCACAAATGTAGCTTTCTTAGAATAAGCAGGTCCAAAAAGCAGGTGGATTTTTCTTATAGCATAGGTGGTGTAAGGCCTATCTTGGGAAAATGAAATGGTCCAAAGGAGGGCAGCAAGAGTTGTGCTAAGTCAGTTCTCACACAGATTCAGTGTGTTAAGCATGATGAGACAATTATGGTTAAACTCACTCTGTCAGAAACGAGCATCTGAAAGCATTAAGCTGTTTAGCACACTGTTGAAAACAGGTTATGAGGGTCCTTTAGATAGCAGGTTTTCCTTTGCAGACGATAGGGGGAGAAATGATCATCTGTTGAAACTGAAGGAGATCAGGGCCTGAAAAGACTCACATTACTTGTCCGTTTTTTAAAGGGTTATTTGTCAATGGAATGCTCTTGATGAACTTTCTGGAATGGGGTGCCATTATAGAGGGCAGGTTCCTAATAGTTTGAGAGATATTCCCTCCACTGCCAATTTCGGCTATCATGGCTGCTTGCAGTGTATTCAATCAGAACTAGAACTTCATTATTTAATTGTGTATTATTACAACTACAAAACCTTATCAATAACATGAAGTGCACAACTTTCTGATATTTTAAATGAG
The DNA here is from genome assembly GCA_013389805.1 of Trigoniulus corallinus. Classification (NCBI taxonomy): domain Eukaryota; kingdom Metazoa; phylum Arthropoda; class Diplopoda; order Spirobolida; family Trigoniulidae; genus Trigoniulus; species Trigoniulus corallinus. Next base: position 14,373 of record JAAFCE010009050.1, read on the forward strand.
AGGCAATATTGATTTAAATTATAGAATGCTATGCAAGAATGTATTTCAACACTTATTTATTGCTATTGTGAAGATTACTACACAGAACTTCTCCTCCACAAGACTGTTATACTTCTAGTTATCCCCTCCCTAAATAACTTTGCAAACAGATCAACATCTTTTAGTGGATGTAAATTGCCAAATTGACTAATTGCTATGGAGAATGTTTAAATCCAATATACCAGGTGCATCCCATTGATGCCAACAAGATACTAAAAGTGCACTTCATAACAAATGAAGATGAGATACATCAGTATTGTTTAGAAAATATTGTGCTACATAGGAATAAAATTCTTCAAACCTTTTCCAATAATAAATTTTGTAACGAATAAATGTTGCAAAATTCTGATATGTAGAACCCATTACATTGGTAATGATGGAGTGTGTGAACATAAAAGTGCAGTACTTATATGTCAGTTTTTGAGATGCAGATTTGGATGGGTGCAAGCTGCCAAAAACTCACCTCCTGGTAAATAACTTATGTGTACATTGGTTCACATCCTGCAATAACACCACCCCATGATTAGTATGACCCAAAGAACAGGCCAACATACTGCCAAGCCTAGTAGCAGATAGGGGATGAGAAGTAAAGCTGTTATTACATGTTGACCTCAACTGTATTTGCAGGATAAGGAGCATTATGTTCTATGTGAAAATCACCAATTCATTCACTCATAGGGTTCTTATTGGTAACAATCCCAAAAAATTAGCAGGAAATGAGATTGTAGATTGGACGTTTATTTAATTATTGCACAAATAACTTTTGTGTTTGTTATGATTTTGGTGAAATAAATAACTGCAGTGATTTTCTATTTACATGCTTCTTTTTTCAAACAAAGCACCATAACACAATGTTGGAAATCGATCCGTGTATTTTAACCTTTTACAATGATGTAACAGCATTCACTTTAAGAATACAGCTTTGTCATTAAAAACAATTTCCTGATCCCAAAGTGTTATCACTATTCATCTCTGTTAAAGTAAAATGCATGAAATTCCAAATGCAACAAATTATAACCGTTTCATGATGTGAGAAAATAACAAAAGAAATGCTGAATGCAAATCCACCAATAACACCAGGAATTCCTAAGTGGTCAAAAGTTAGTGGTGCCTTCAAGTGGTTCCTTAGTGGTGCTTTCAACATGGTTTTGCCAGTGAAAAATACCATGTCTTTAAACTGCAATTCGACTGCTGTTTCTTAATTAATCAATTGTGTATTATTGCAACTACAAATACTTATCAAAGACATGAAATGCACAACTTTCTGATAATTTAAATAAGAGACAATGATGATTTAAATCACAGAATGTTATGCATGTGGTCTAGTCTTTTTCGATTATAACTTTTTTTCCACATTTCATCACTTATTTATTGCTATTGTGAATGTTACTGCATGCAACTTCTCCTACCTGCCCACTGTTACACTTTTAGTTATCCCTTCCCCAAACAACTTTTCAAATAGTGCAACATCTTTTAGTGGGTGTACATTGCAAAATCAACTAATCACTACAGAGAATGTATTTAATCCAATATACCTGTTACTTCACACTGATGCCAAAAAGATACCAAAAGTGCTCTTCATATTAATACCAGGAAAATACATCAGTATTCTCATATGTAGAACTTCACCTTGGTAATGATGGAGTGTGTGATCAAAAAAGTTCAGTACTTATTTGTTAGTTTTATATATGCAGATTGGGAATGGTGAAAGCTGTGAAAAATTCACTCCCTGATAAATAACTTATGTGTACATTAAGAGTAAAGACTTTGAAAAGGTGGTTCAGAACTTGCAATAACACCACCCCACAATTAGTATGACCCAAAGCACTGGACATCATATTGTCAAGCAGTGTGGCACATAGGAGCAAGGAAGTAAAACTGTTATTATGTGTTGACTTCAACTTTATTTGCAGATGAATGAGCATTCTGTACTATGTGAAAATAACCAATTCACTCACTCATAGGGTCCTCATTGATAACATTCCCCAAAATTGGTAGGAAATAAGATTGTAGATTCATCATTAATTTCATTATTGCCCAAATCACTTTTGTGCTAGGAGAGAAAATAATGAAAAAAGTGTGTTTTCCATTGATTTCAATGGAAAATCTTCCCAATATCCCAATTTCTATTAAAGCTATTGTCCTGCCATTTTGCACATCACTGGAGTTACACATTCCCTACAATCTGACGAGAATTTAAAAATTCTATGATGCACAGGAGAGAAAATAACACATATATTGTAATTCCCCATTGATTTTAATGGAAAAACTTGATTTTTTTATATATCTCAATTTGTATTACAGCTACAGCCATGTCGTTTTGCACATGAATGGTGTACCACATTCCCTAAATTCTGGAAAGAAATTAATAGTTCTATGATGTATAATAGACAAAAGAACACACAAAGTGTGTTTGCCCATTCATTTCAATGGAAAAATTTCATTTTTTTCAAAAATCTCAATTTCTATTTAAGCTACTGTCAGGCCATTTTCCACATGAATGGAGTACCACATGCGCTACATTCTGGCAAAAATTTACAATTCCATGAAGTATAGGATGGAAAATAAGGCACAAAATGTGTTTTCCAATTGATTTTAATGGAAAAACTTCATTTTTGGCAAGATCTTAATTTCTGTTAAAGCTACTGGAATACCGTTTTTCAATAGAATCCCTACATTCTGGCCAAAATCTACAGTTCTGTGGTGTTTAGGAGACAAAATAATGCCATGTCTTTTCCCACATTGTCTACCACATTCCATTCATTCTTGGAATAAATTGCGCTTCTATGATATATAGTTGAGAATATGACACACCATTAAATGGAAAAACTAAATTTGTTATTTCCATCCTGGTTCATGACCTGCAATAACACCACCCCAGGATTAGTATGACCCCAAGAACAGGCTATTATATTGCCATGCTAAGTGGCACAAAGTGATGTCAAGTGTTGAATTCAACAGTATTTCCTCATTACTGAGTACAGAAAAATGTCGGTATTTTAAGCTATCCCCTAGTTTAAAAGCAGAATCTTTAATGGAAAATGAGATAATGCAAAAATAAAGTTGTTTCATTAAAAAGCTTGGGAAAACACACTTTATGCATTATTTTTTCACCTATCCATCACAGAACTGCAAATTTTCACCAGAGTGTGGCACTCCATACGTCTGCAAAATGGCATAAAGTGGCTTTAATACAAATTGAGATATTTCAATATAAACAAATATTTTCCATTGAAAAGCATGTGAAAACTCACTTTAGGCATTGTTTTCTCTCCAAAATATCACAGAACTGTAAATTTTGGTCAGCATGTAGGGAATGTTGTACTCCATTCATGCACAAAATGGCACCACAGTAGCTTTAATAGAATTGGAGAAAATAAACCATCTGTTTGCCATCACACTTATTGAGACAAAAGGGGGTTTCAGGCGATTTTGAACATCTTTTGGCATTACACATGTTTTTTTTTAGAATTTCTCCACTTCTATACAAACTAAACGTGTAAAACTTGGCTAGCACATAAAATGTCGGTATTTTTCACTTTCCCTTATTTTCAAAACTGTATTTTTATTTGAAATAGAGATATTGCAAAAATGAAGTTCTTCAATTGAAAACCGTGGGAAAACACACTTTGTGCAACGTTCTTTATCATATAGATCCCAGAACTGTAAATTTTGGCCAGAATGTAGAAAATGTGGTACTTCATGAATGTGAAAAACGGTATATCTGTAGCTTTAATAGAATTCAAGAAAATAAACCACCTACTTGCCATCACACTTATTGAGAGAAAAAGTGTTTTCTGCCGATTTTAAACATTTCTTGGCATTACACATTTTTTTCGAATTTCTCCACTTCTATAAAATCCCAAAGTGTAAAATTTGGCCAGCACATTAAATGTCGGTATTGTTCACTTTCCCTAATATTCAGAACTGAATCTTTAATGGAAATAGAGATATTGCAAAAGCGAAGTTTTTCCATTGAAAACCATGGAAAATCCCATAAGAAAAATGATTTCTGGAGATTTTGAGCACATTTTTGGATTACACGTGTTTTGTCAAATTTCTCCACTTCTACTGAAACCTCAAGTGTAAATCATTGCCAGTTCATGAAAACAGGAGTACATAAAGTATGGTATTTTAAGCTTTTGGTAAGATTCAAAGTTGTATCTCTAACAGAAATTGAGATATTGAAAAATGCAGTTTTTCCATTGAAAATCTTGGGAAACCACACTTTGCGCATGATTTTTTCTCCTATCCATCACCGAACTGTACATTTTCACCAAAACTGTAGAGAGTGTGGTACTCCATGCCTGTGCTAAACGGCATTGAAGTAGCTTTAATAGAAATTGAGATATTGAAATAAAAAGGAATATTTTCTATTGAAAAGAATGCGAAAACTCACTTTGGGCATTGCTTTTTCTCCTAAACATCACAGAACTGTAAATTTTTGCCAGAATGTAGGGAATGTGGTACTCCATTCATGTGCAAAACGGCATGGCTGGAGCTCCTTCAGAAAATTTAGGGAAAACTGACTTTGCCCATTACTTTCTTTCCTAATTTTGTTGTTTGTTGGTGTTTAAGGTCCCGTCAACTACAAGGTCATTAGAGACCCGTCCACTGCATAGTTCTATGCATACACTGCACAGACACTACACTAATGAGACAATTATTGGGTACTAGCAGTACCCAGCTTTCCCAATTGACCACCCATGCCAGTACTAACTGGGCTTGCATTGCTTAACTTCAGTGATCAGACAAGAACTGGTGTGTCCAATGCAACTTGTCACTCCCCTTCTTTCCTAATCATCAAAAAATGTTGCTTTTTGTCCGAATGTAGGAATGAAGTTCTCAATTCATGTGCAAAATGGCATGGCAGAAGCGTTAATAGAAATTGAGATGTATTAAAAAAAATGAAGTTTTTCCATTGAAATCAATGGGGAAACACACTGTGAGTGTTATTTTCTCAATTGTAAATCATAGAACTGTAAATTTTTTCCAGAATGTAGGGAATGTGGCACTCCATGTGAGAAAAATCACTGCATTATTTTCTCTCCTAAACATCCCAGAACTGTAAATTATTGCCAAAATGTAGAGAATGTGGTACTCCATGCCTATGCAAAACTGCAGTCCTGTAGCTTTTCCAAAGTTTTTACATTGAAATCAATAGGGAAAACACACTTTGTACGTTATTTTCTCTCCTATACATCATAGAGCTGTAAATTTTTGCCACAATGTAAGAAATGTGGTACTCCATTCATATGCAAAACGACGTGGCTGTAGCTTTAATTGAAATTGCGATATTGCAAAAGATGATGCTATTCCATTAAAATTAATGAGAAAAACACTTTGTGCATTATCTTGTCTCCTATGCATTATAGAACTTTAAATTTTTGCCAGAATGCAAGGAATGTGGTACTGCATTCATGTGCAAAACGACATGGCTGTAGCTTTAATACAAATTGAGATATCACAAAAACTGAAGTTTTTCCATTGAGATCAATGGGAAAAATACTTTGCAAATTATTTGCTCTCTGATAGATGATATTGCAAAAAAATGAAGTTTTTGCATTGAAATGGATGGAAAATCTCACTTTGTGCATCATTTTCTTTCCTATACACCACAGAACTGTAAATTATTTCAATAATGTAGGGAATATGGTACTCCAATACTGGGCAAAAGGTAAAGCTGTAGCTTTAAATGAAATTGTGGTATTTCAAAAAATGAAGTTTTTCCATTGAAATCAATGGGAAAACATACTTTCTGCATTATTTTCTCTACTGTACATCATCGAACTGGAAAGCTTTTTAAGAACGTAGGGAATGTGGTACTCCATTCATGTGCAAAACAATACAGCTGTAGCTTTAATAGAAGTTGAGATATTGCAAAAAAATGTTTTTCTTTAAAAATCAATGGGAAAACAAACTTTGTGCATAATAGAACACATCATGAAAACCACACAGAAGACATCATAGAAATTGTAATCTTTTTTAATAAGGAAGGGAATGTGATACTCCATTCATGTGCAAAGCAGTGTGGCTGTAAGTTTAATAAAAATTGAGATATTGCAAAAATGTTTTTTTCATCCAAAATTGGAAAACACAAAGTGTGTGTTATTTTCTCTCCTATACGTCATGGAACTGAAAATCTTTGCCAGAATGTAGGGAATGTGGTTCTCCAATCATGTGCAAAACGACATGGCTGTAGCTTTAATAAAAATTGATATATTGAAAGACAATGATGTTTTCCATTGAAATTGATGGGAAATCACACTTTGTAAAATATTTCCTCTCCTATACGTCATAGAACTGTAAATTTTTACCAGAATGTAGGGAATGTGGTACTCCACTCATGTCTAATATGGCATGGCTGTAGCTTTAACAGAAATTGAGATATTGCAAGAAATGAAGTTTTTCTATTGAAATCAATGAGAAAACGCACTTTCTGCGTTATTTGCTCTCCTATAAATCACAGGTTTGTAAATTTTTTCTGGAAGGTAGGGAATGTGGTACTCCATTCATGAGCAAAATGGCATGACTGTAGCTTAAATACAAATTAAGATATTTCAAAAAAGTGTAGGGTTTCCATTGAAATCAATGAGAAAATACACTTTGTGCATCATTTTCTCTTCAATACATGATAAAACAGAAAATTTTTGCCAGGATTTGGAGAATGTGGTACTCCAATCATGTGCAAAATGGCAAGCTTTAGCTTTAATAGACATTGAGGTAGTGGTAAAACAATGAAGTTTTTCCATTTAAAAGGATGGGAAATCAAGCTTTGTGGATTATGCTTTCTCCCATACATGATAGGACTGTAAATGTTTCAGAATGTAGTAAATGTTAAAAACGGCATGGCTTTAAGTTTAAAAATAATTGAGATTTTGCAAAAAAAGAATGAAGTTTTTCCATTGAAATGGATGGGAAAACACATTGTCCATTATTTTCTCACATAAACATTGTAGAACTCTAAATTTTTGCCAGATTGTGGGAAATGTGGTACTCCACTCATGTGCAAAATAGCATGGTTGTGGCTTTAATAGAAATTCAGATATTGAAATCAATGGAAAAACACTTTTTGTGTGTTATTTTCTCTCCTACTCTTCATAGAACTCTTAATTTTTACCTGAATGTAGAGAATGTGGTACTTCATTGATTTGCAAAACCGCATGGCTATAGCAATAAATTAAAGCTATATATTGCAAAAGATGAGATTTTCCATTGAAATCAATGGGAAAACACATTGTGCATTATTTTCTCTCCTACTAATGGTAGAACTCTAAATGTTTGCCAGAATGTAGGGAATGTGGTACTCCATTAATGTGCAAAGCGACATGACTGTAGCTTTAGTTGAAATTGAGATATTGCAAAAAGTGAAGTTTTTTTTTCATTGAAATCAATGGGAAAAGACACTTTGCAAGTTATTTTCCTTCCTATGCATGATATTGCAAAAAGTGATGTTTTTCCCTTGAAATGGATGGGGAAAGGTGCATTATTTTCTCTCCAGGACTAATGACACTGAAACTGAAATTTACTTACAGGATTGATTTGTTGTGATGAAATCAGGAAGACAACAATGACACCAAACTCCAAACAATGTGACCGCTCCAAAACGTAGGATGAAACAAAATTCTTTATCATTGTCCTCTGATGCCCTTTGTATAAGAACTATGAAAATCAACTCCTTAACAAGACGACTAATGGGAACAATTAATGAGAAGAAAAAAAATAAAAAACAGTTGCCTACAAGTTCAAGAAGAATTGTTCTCATTAAAGATTGAAAATCATCCAATTAAAAGTATTGTTTTTCTTACAGGATGAAAGGGGCTCTTTACAAATGACTAATGATTATCTATTGATTTCAATTTAATTAACCCTTCAACACTATGGTTACTTAAAGTATCACAAGTAATTAATTAATTAAAACATTGTTAAAATTAATTAAAACACAGAAGATGTGCAAACATACTGTAAAGTGGCTAAATCTTCTGAAATTTAAATAATGTCAATTCTGCAGACTGATTAATAAGTGACTGAATTATTTTTATAAGTCCAATTCTTACATTTGAAGCAGGAAGCAGAATACATATTTATTAACTTTACTGATGTCACATCTACTGGGATAAAAATACCTGGATATTATAAATAAATTTTCATTAGGGATATAAATTTAGGGAAAATGTGGAAGAGGTTTTAGGACTTAGGATCAACGTTCCAAAGAAATGAGGAGATTCTCTGGTGTGACCCATAGATTCCATAGGGATGGTTGAAGTGGAGAAAGGCAAATGGAGTCCTGAGTGATTGGAGGTTCCCAATCAAATTGAAAGGGGAGTTTTACAGGGCAGTAGTTAAGCCCACTATGTTTTATGGATAAGAGTGATTGGATTGAGGAAGAACGACGTCAATACAATGCAAGAGGGCCTGGATGCAAATGCTGCTGTACATGAGTAGGGTGCCAAGAGGTGATAGATTAGAAATGAATATATTGGTGTTAGCCCGGGAGTGGTGGAATCTTAAAATGAGGAAGAATAGGTTGAAGTGGGATGAACATGTAATGAGGGGAGAGGAGGAGCTTCTTAGGCCCATTTCAGGAATACAGATGGTCAGAAGCAACCAGGGCAGTGGGAGACAAAAGCAGACATGGGAGTACGTTGTCCAGAAGGATATGGTAGTGTGTTGGGTGGATGGCTAACCCAGTATTAGATAGATGGGAGAGCTAGAACCCATAGACCTTACTGTGCCAAATGCAGGAAAATGGCATGACAATGATGATGAAATTTCAGCAATGCCAAGTAGGGGAATTTGATAGTTTCATTGGCGCCTCGTTTGGGTGCCAAAAATTTCCATTTTGAGGAAGTAAATTGTTGCAGTGTCCACCATAGCAAAAACTATAATAACATATGATTGGATTATGGGTTGGGGTGTAAACCAGGCAGCCATCATAGGTCAACCTCCTACAAGGCTGCCCATGGGAGATGAGGAGGTAGGTGAAAGGATGAAGAAGAGGGTTAATTTGCAGCACCCAACGTTCTTTACCAACCATCCAAGTTGGTATTGGCATGGGTGTGCATTGTTCAACTTTAGTGATGTAACAGGAACTGGTGTGTCCAAAGCAACTTGGCCACATTATTATTTTTTTGGTTTCTTGGAATGCATATATTTTGGTTTCTTGGAAAAGGACCATATTGCAATGTGAGGGGTGCATGAGGTGTATTGTCCCTACAGAGATGCTCAAACAGTACAATTGGGTCCAATATTATGTCAATGAAGTTACACAAATGGTCATGATAGGGTCAAAACAGCTGTTGCAAAGATACAGTCCCTGCCCAAATTATTAGACACACCTTGTTTTTTTTACGATTTTTGCCATATTAAGTTCAATTAGGATACTTTTTGAATTTAAATTTTTTTAGCATCAACTATAAACATTTTTCAACATTTTGGAAGGATAAAATACAGTGTTTGATTGCTATAGAATTCATTATATTAAAAATAATAAATCTATCATTCTTTGAGTATTTTGTAAAGTCACCTTTGCCTGCAATTTTTGATTTATTTCACCTTGGCATACTCTCAGTATTCTTTTGTACTGTTTCTTGCATATAAGAGTGATGATTCCACACATTAGTTGTTTTTCTATCTAAAAACTTCTTTTGCAATTTCTCTCTTAATGAACTCCTAAATATTTTCTATTGGATTGATATCTAAAGAATTACCTGGAAAAAGCAATAAAGGAATATTTTTTCTTATATAGAAATGTACTTATATATTTTGCAGTATGACAGGACGCTCCATCTTGCAAAAATGTAAATTTAGTCACCATTTAGAAAATAATCCTTTAACTGAGTGAAAAGTCAGGTAATCAGCACTTGCTTGTATTGGTGATTTCTTATGATGTCCTGTACCACCTGCAAACGTCCAGCGCCTTTTCCACTGATTACAGACCATATCATCACTTTTGTAGGATTCTTGACAGTTTGAAAAACACATTTATCAGAAAGTTTTTCCTCTGGACTCCTTCTAACATCTTGAGATTTATTGGCTAAAATTTCACAAGTGCTTTCCACAAAGAAGCAAACCTAAAACATTTAAACCAGTGTTAAATATGCACTGCCTTAACTTAAATATTTAATAAATAATGTTTATAAATGGAGAAATATATATATTTACTGATTAATACAAGTCTAGATTAAAATCCTGGTGTTGCTTTTTGCATTTCAATCATTTGGCTTTCATGGCTGCTGTAAATTTTGGCCTCCTGGCATTTCTGTGTCCTTTTCAATTCATTTTGGCAAGTTGGCACATTGTTGTTCTTTCAGATGCAACAATACCCCTATTTTCAAGTTTAGATTTTATCTGCTTCATAGTTAAAAATTGAGTTTCATAGCAAATCTCTTTTAAGATCACATCAGTTCTTGGAGTGAATATCAGTTTTCAGTCACATTATAATTTTCTTTTTGGTTTCAAATCTACACCTGACTCATTTTTTTCTTTTTTCTTCTGATAGGAATACTCTGATATGTCTACTTTTAGAAAAATTTCTGTGAGTTGAGAACAGTTCTGATTTTAGAAGTGATTTAACATTTGCTGTCTTCCTTGGTGATAAATCAGCCACTTTACCCATTGTTCGAAATTAATAGACATTAATTCTTGACCAAAAACCAATTAAACACAACCTCCACCACTGATAATATTAAAATAATGATGTTAGCATTTGCTTGTGAATTCACCACTATGAGCTTGTTCAGACATTTATTTGTAGCACCCAAAAGAATTAGCATAACTCATCGATCACATGACTCAGAACTGTAAAATCATAGCTGAAATTCAAAGAGAAATAAGTAATGAACATAAAAGTATTGAATTGTGGTCATCTCAATCAAATTAATTAAGAGAATGGTCCTCTAAATTAGAAAAATTTGAAAAACACTTGGTGCATCTAATATATTGGCCAGGGACTGTAATCATTATTGCATATGTATAAATGAAAAAATAATTTTATGTGAAAGCACAGCCACTTAGTACTACACATTCACATTAAAACTTTGAAATCAAAAATTACCTGGATCATACAGACCTGACCACATCACTGAAGGGTTAATGATAATGCCACATTCTCTTCTTTCTGGCAAACATTTACAGTTCTATGATGTGTAGGATAGATACAGCTTTGAAACGTTGGGAAAGTGAAAAATACCAACTTTTTCATGAACTGGCCATCATTTATGCATGTGGTTTTGATAGAAGTGGAGAAATTTGGCAAAACATGTGTAATGCCAAAAGTGCTTAAAATCACTGAAAATTACTTTTTGTCTCAATGAGAATCATCACAAATAGAAGGTTTATTTTGTGAAACTCTATTAAATGTACAGCTATGCCGTTTTGCAGTGGCATCAAGCACAACGTTCTCTAAATTCTGGCAAACTATTACAGTTTTGTGATTTATATGATAGAAAATAATGGACAAATTGTGTTTTCCCATTCCTTTTGCAATATCACAATTTCTATTAAAGATACAGATTTGAAACAGGGAAAGTGTAAAATAGTGACATTTTAACATACTAGCCAAGTTTCAGCCAATTGGTTGTCTCAATTAGTTTGCATGGCAACTAGATGATTTATTCAGAAATTCTATGAAAGGTACAGCTATGCAGCTTTGCCCAGGGATGGAGTACCACATTCGCTAAATTGTAGCAAAAATTTACAGCTCTTTGATGTATTTCTTTCCAATAATTTTTCCATAATTTTCCCATACTTTTCCATACCATTTCCCATACTTTCCCATACTATTTCCCATACTTTACAATTTCTCATTTGCAGTATCTCAATATGTATTAATGCCACAGGTATGCCGTTTTGCACAGGCATGGAGTTCCACATTCTCTACATTCTGGCAAACATTTACAGTTCTGTGATTTATAGGGTAGAAAATAATGCACAAAGTGTGTTTTCCCATTCTTCTTGCAATATCTCAATTTCTTTTAAAGATACATATTTGAAACAGGGAAAGTGTAAAATAGCGACATTTTAACATACTAGCGAAGTTTTACATGTGTGACTTTGATGGAAGTGGAGAAATTCGAGTAAATATGTGTAATGCCAAAAAGTGCACAAAATTGTAAAAAATTGCTGGTTGTCTCAATTAGTTTGCATGGCAAATAGATGATTTATTTTCAGTAATTCTTTGAAAGGTACTGCTATGCAGCTTTGCCCAGGCATGGAGTACCACATTCTCTAAAGTAGTAGGTCTCCAGTAGTAGGTTGAATAGAAATGCTATAGGTAGAATAGGTTGCATTATAGGTTGAATAGAAATCAAGATATTGCAAAAACGAAATTTTACCAAGGAACAGAATTAGGAAATGCAAATAGTGCACTATTTTCTCCACTTTATTCCTGTGCAAAATGGCCAGGCTGAAGCTTTAATACAAATCGAGATTTTGCAAAAGTTAAAAGCATGAAGAAACACAATTTGTGTTTATTTTCTCGCTTATAGGTCACAAAACTAAATTTTGGCTAGAATGTATGGAATGTGGTACTCCATGCCTCTTTAAGACGGCATGGTTGTAGCTTTAATGGAAATTGAGGTGTAGCAAACGTGTTATTCCATTGAAAATCTGAATTGCAGAAAAACACATGTGACACCATTCCTGTGCAAATCAGAACGACTTTAGGTTTAATAGGAATTTAGTGATAGCAAATCAAAATTTTCCATTCAAAAGCATAGGGAAACACAACTTGTGTGAAATACTTTCTGTATTATGCAACACCAAACAGTATTTTCTTTTTGCCAGAATGGAGATAATGTGGCGCTCCACGCCTGTGCAAAATGGCAAGTCTGTAGGATTAACTGAAATTGAGTAATTGCAAAAACAAGGTTTTTCCATTGAGAAGCATAGGGGAAACACTTTTCCATTAATTTTTAATGTTTGTAATTAACAATAATGTTTGTCAAAGAACGGTAAATTTTTGCTAGAGTGTGGTACTCCATGCCTGTGAAAAATGGAATGGATGTATCTTTAATAGAAATTTAAGTATAGCAAAAACAACGTTTTTTCATTGAAAAGCATGTGGAAAAAGAATTTGTGTGCAATATTTTCTCTCCTGTACATCACAGAACTGTAAATATTTGCCAGAATGTAGATAATGTGCAACTCTATGACTGTGCAAAATGGTATGGCTGTAGTTTTAATAGAAATTAAGATATTGCAAAAGTATTCTTCCATTGAAATGAATTTTCTATCTTGTACATCACAGATCTGTAAATATTTCCCAGAATATAGAGAATGTCATACTCCCTGACTACAAAATACCATGGCTGTCGGTACATTGAGTAATTCCAAAGGTGAAGTTTTTCCATTGATAGGCATGGGGAAATGCTTTCTTATATGGCACAGAAGTGTAATTTTTTTGAGAATGTAAAGAATGTGGTTCCACCTGCCTGTGTGGAATGGCATGGCTGTAGGTTTAATAGAAAGAGAGATATAGCAAAAACAAAGTTGTGCATTATTTTCTCTCCTGTACATCACAGAATTGCAATTTTTGGCAGAATACAGATAATGTGGTACTCCATGCGTGTGAAAAACTGAAAAGCTTTTGGTTTATCAAAAATTCAGATATTACAAAAACGACGTTTTTCTATTGAAAAGCATGGGGAAACAGAATTTGTGTGCATTATTTTCTCTCTTATACATCACAAAACTGTAAATAATTGCCAGAATGTAGAGAATGAGGTACACCATGCCTGTGCAATACAACAAGAATAGGTTTAATGGAAATCGAGATACTGCAAAAAAATGGAAGTTCTTCCAATCAAAGGGATGGGGCAACAAAATTTGTGCAATATTCTCTCTCCAATTCATCAGTGAACTGTAAATGTTTGCCAGAGTGTAGATAATGTGGTACTCCATGCCTGTACAAAACGGACTGGCTCTAGGTTGAATAGAAATTGATATTTTGAAAACGAAGTTTTTCCATTGAGAAGAATGCAGAAACACAATTTGTGTGATGTTTTCTCTTCTATTCATCACAAAACTAGATTTTACCACAATGTAGAGAATGTGGTATTCCCTGCCAGTGCAAAGCAGCAGCACTATAGGTTTAATAGAAATTGAGATATTGCAAACAGTAAAGTTTTTCATTGAAAAGGACAGGGGAGAATCAAAGAATTACAATTTTTTGGCAGAATGTAGAGAGCATGGTCCTGCATTACTGTGCAGAATGGAATGGATGTAGGTTTAATAGAAATTGAGAGATTGCAAAAATGTCCTTCCATTGAAAAGAATGGGGAAACATGCAGTGTGTGTGTGTGTGTGTGTTGTTTTTTAACCTGTACATCACAGAACTGTAAATTTTTGCCTGAATGTAGAAAATGTGTACTCCATCCCTGTGACAAACAGCATGGTTGTATCTTATATATAAATTGAGATATTACATGAGTGTTCTTCCATTGAAAAGCATGGGGAAACACAGACTGTGTGCATTACTACCTGTTAATAACAGAACTGTAAATTTTTGCCAGAATGTAGAGAATGTGGTGCTCCATGACAGTTAAACATAGCATTCTTCTAGGTTAAATAGGGATTGAGTAATTGCAAAAGTGAAGTTTTTCAATTGAAAAGCACAGGGAACACAATTTTTGTGCCCTATTTTCCCTCCGCTACACCACAGAATTGTAAATTTTTGCCACAATATAAAGAATGTGGTACTAGATGAATGTGGTAAATGTGGTAAAATGAAGATTATTGATTAAAAAGCATGGAGAAACACATTTGTGTGCCATATTTTCTGTCCTATATATCACAGAATTATAAATTTTGGCCAGATTGTAGGGAATGTGGTACTCCGTGTGTGTGTGTGTGTGTAAAATGGCATGGCTGCAGGATTAATAGAAATTGAGATATTGCAAAAATGTCCTTCCATTGAGAAGAATGGGGAAAACACCCATTGTGCATTATTTTCTCTCCTGTAAATCACAGTATTGCAATTTTTGGTGAAATGTAGAGAATATGGTACTCCATGCATGTGCAAAATGGCATGGCTATAAGTTTAATAGAAATCGATATAATGCAAAGGATGTTTTTTTCATTGAAAAGGATTCGAAAACACCATGCATGAATTTATCTCCTTTTCATCACAGAGCTGAACTGTGTTAAACAGCAAAAATGTGTTAAACAGCAAAATTTTGCAAAAATGTTCTTCCATTGAAAAGGATGGCAAATCACAAGTTGTGCATTATTTTCTCTCCTGTACATCACAGAAGTGCAATTTTTGGCAGAATGTAGAGAATGTGTTACTACATTCCTGTGCAAAACAGCATGGCTATACATTTAATAGGAATTGAGACATTGCAAAAACGAAGTTTTTTCATTGAAAAGCAAATTTTAACACTTTGTCCATTAATTTCTCTCCTGTTCATCAGAGAACAGTATTTTTTGCCAGAATGTAGAGAATGGGGCGTTGCCGGCCTGTGAAAATGGCATGGCTGTAGAAATAATAGAAATTGTGATATGGCAAAAAGAAAGTTTTCACATTGAAAAACATGGGGAAACACACAGTATGCAGTATTTTCTCTCCTGAACATCACAGGAGTGCAAAATTGCATCTCTGTGCAAAACGGCATCACTGAAGGTTTAAAAACATTGTGATATTGCAAAAGAATTCTTCCATTCAAAAGGTTGGGGAACCACACACTGTATGTGTTAATTTGTCTGCTGCTAATTGAAATTTTTTGCCAGAATGTAGAGAATGTGGTGCTGCATTGTTGTTCAAAGCAGCATGCCTATAGGTTTAATAGAGATGTAGTAATTGCAAAATCGAAGTTTTACTATTGAAAACCATGGGGAAACGCAGACTGTGTGCATTACTTTCTCTCCTATACATCACAGAAGTGTGAATTTTTTTCAGAATGTAGAGAATGTTCTACTCCATCCCTGTGCAAAATGGCATGGCTGTAGATTTAATAGAAATTGAATAATTACAAAACAATTTTTATTCCACTGAAAAGCATGGTTACACACAATTTGTGCAATATTATCTCTGCTATGCATCACAGAACTGTAATTTTTTGCCAGAATGTACAAAATATCATACTCGATCCCTGTGGAAAACCGCATGGCTGAAGGTTAATAGAAATTAAGATACTGCACCACAAAGATTTTCCATTGAAAAGAATGAGGAAACACAATTTCTGTGAGATATTTTCTCTCCTGCACATCACAGAACTGTAAAATTTTTGGATAATGTAGATAATGTGGTACTTCATGTCTGCATTTAATAGAAATAATAGGCTTAATAGAAGTAAGTTGGATGATATGCTATCCCTAAACGTTTTGGCAGTTTATCACCCAGCTGACTGTTCTCTTGAACGTTACCTATCCTTTATCTCATCGCACTACAACCCCCATTCCCCGAATCTTATTGGTTGTTACATTAATTATGATTTTGCTACCTCCTCATCACTTACTGTGCAGTTTCTTGAATTCTTTCATTCCCTGGTTCCTCAGCTGACGTTGTGTACCCCTTCTTGGATTACCTGCACCTTGGCCACGTTAATCGATCAAATTTTTGTCTGATGTGATTTCAAGTACCATGAACCAAGCTTATTCCATGATTATCGTCTTCATTACCTAATTTCTTTTCCAAAAGTTTGATATTGTTTTTTTTTTGCCTATGATAACCCCTCTAAAAAGTTACCTCAAACCAGGTATATTTTTTCCAAGATCAATTTGATGCAGTTCAACAGAGGCTATGGCAGTGATCTTCATCAACCACTGATGTCTCCTTTTGATTCCAACTACCTGTGGGCCCATATCCAAAAATCCATTTCATGGGCCCTCATAGCCTGTTGTCCATTGGCCTCCTCAATTCCCCTTGTTTGATGGCCCTGGTGGAACCCCCATTTGTTACTTCTTCTTGACCTCGTCTCCCAGCATCATTTCCAATGGAAGGTCCTTTTTGAAGAAGATGCTTATCCTCCCTTCTCTGCACTCCACTGATTGTTCAAGAGAGAAATCCAGAAATCCAAGATGTCTGCCATTAACCTGATGGGCATGATGTGTGCTCTATGGTTGGAGAGAGGTGAGGGCAGCTAGCTCCCCCACTCCCAGGATCCCATGCAGTTGCTATCCTTGACCTACTTGTCATTCCTTTTCATGACTTACCTCCCTCCATTCAAGATTACTTCTATGCTCCTATCCCTATGGCCCTTCCACCTCCAGTACTTTCTCTGTCATCCCTGCTTGTGTATTTTTACTGTCTCAAACACTCCTTTCCCTCTGAGCATGATGGTGTTTCCTCAGCCCTCATTAGCATTGCAACAATCATTGCAATATTCCTCACTACCCTTTCTGTTACAGCAAAGAATTATTTGCTAAATTGTGCTAAGAAACATACAATGTTCACTGATAGAAATAGGAAACTGAATCCATAGAGGCACGTTATAGAGCTTTTGTCAAATACCTTAAGAGAGATGGGCACAGCTATCTGCATTTCCTGGCCTCTAATACAAGCTCACCTTAGACGTTCTGGTATCATTACCATCGCTATGCATCCCATCACAATCCTAGTATAGTATTAGTCCATGATAAGAAAATTTATGTGGACTTTGAAGAAGTCAGTCAGGTATTTTGTGATCACCTGGCCTCCTTATTTACTTCTTTCTCTTCTACCACAACTATGGGTACTTACCCCTATAATTTACCCTACTCCCTGGACCCATTACCATTGTTCACTATTTCAGAGGATGAGGTACTTTGGGCCATTGGCAAGCGATAATGCAGTATGTCTCCTGGACCTGATATTTCCCCCATCCCTACATTGCTGAAGGCATATCAGTGCATACTAGCACCAGTATTGACCAAGCTTTATAATCAGTGCCTAGCTACAGAGGACATACCAGTGGCCTGGAAGACAGGACATATCTGGCCAATATATAAATCAGGCTCTGTTTCAAATCAGTTAAACAACAGCCCTATTACTTTATTGGCTCCAACTGTGAAAGTGTTGGAATGTATTCAATAGAGGAAAATATGGGACTGGAGTTGAAGGTTTCTGTCACATCACACAGGAAGTTCTTCAACAGCGTTCAACCAAAACAATTCTTATATGCCATTTCCAGTCAAGACAGGAAGCGTTCAATCATCACCCTCAGTATGACTCTATCTACTTGGATTTATCACATACATTTGATAGTGTACCAATATGACTGCTTATTAGCAAATTGGCTAGATATAGTTTGGACCCAATTTTGTGCAATTTCTTCACAAATTATTTAACACAATGAGTGAATTATATAAAGTTAGGTGGCCGGGTGAGCACATGCTCTTTTGCTCAATCAGTGGGTGTGACACAGGGTAGTTGCTTGAGCCCTTTGTTTCTTGCTATATACCTTAATGACTTTTTTTTTCCAGTAATCCCACCTCAGGTACAGATCCCTGCCTTTGTGGATGATCTTAAATTAGGAAAAACCATATATTAGTTGGTGGACTCCTTTTTACTACAAGAGCGGCAAGTTGCGTTGGACACACCAGTTCTCGTCTGATCACTGAAGTTAAGCGACGCAAGCCCAGTTAGTACTGACATGGGTGGTCGCTTGGGAACGCTGGGTACTGCTAATACCCAATAATCGTCACATTAGTGTAGTGTCTGTGCAGTATATGCATTAGAACTATGCAGTGGACGGGTCTCTAATGACCTTGTAGTTGATGGGACCTTAAACACCAACAAACCAAAAAATTTACTACAAACCACTCTGATAGCAGTAAAATCCTGGTAGGCTGTGAATGGCTTGAAAATTTACCAACTAAAAACTTCCCAAATAACATTTACTTTCAAACGTCACCCTACAAACTGCCAATACTACTTCGAAGACCTATCTCCTCTGAATAAATCTTCCTCTATTATGGACCTGGGAATATACCTTGACCCAAAGCTAACTTTGAGCATTCGAGCCAGTCATCTTTTGTCATCCGTAAGCTCATGCCTGGCAGTAATTAATGCTTTTTGTGAACATTTGTTTAGGGGACTGTATGCCCTAAGATCTGTTATTGTCTGAACTGTTGGGCAGTATATGCCCCATCTCATTACTTTTGTCTCAGGAGGTTGCCTGATAAGTTTGTTTCTGTTCAATTTTTCCCTCCTAGTTTACAGGCCAGGCTGATAGGAATCCTTACCCCCTCACAATGACCAGTAATTTGTGAAGACCTGGACTTCATGGTACCCTACCTCTGCAGTCTCAGATGGTACTTTCTAGATTTTGCATCAACTGTATAGTAACAAGGTGGCAAACCCATACTTGGTCTCTGAGCTGAACTTTAGGGTGCCAGGCAGGCTGACAAGATCCAATGATGTATTTGTACCCAATTTTAAATTGATAACACCTTTTCAATTAGCACAGCAGGTTTCCAATATACTCATTATTATTCTTTGATGAATTGCTTCTTTCATTACCAATCTTTAAACATTGTGTATGCCACAATTTTATTAAACTGTTAAGTAACTAAAACAATACCCTCCCCAGTAATTCACTCCCACCAGCAACCAGCCACATTTTGGGCTTGACCTGTTTGGCTGATGGCTTTCCCCCAAACCCATCAGAATTAATTAAAACTTAGGGAATGTGGAAAAAACCCAAACTAGTTTTTTCTGTCATCCCTATTGGGTGTCCAGTTCAACTCCCCCCTCTCTTTTTTCAAGCACTATGACTATCTTGTCGAATTCAATTCTCTTGCCTACCTGTTCCGATGCTTGCAGAATATTGTCACCCCTCTCCAAACTTGTAGCTATTTTTCAGGCAAAGGTTCTGCTTAGCTTCACCTTTCCTTGTGGGGCTCTCCTGGTACCACATAACTCCATTGCAAGTTGCCTACAATAATTTGCCATGAGTGATTTTTCATATTCCTGTTTATAAATTTCTGGCTTCCTTCCTCACCCCATTTAAGCTGCTCCCACTCCAGCATTGTATTATCTATTTCAATATGTTTCACATAGCAGCTGCCTTATGGTTTTCTCCTCATCCCTGTCACTCCATTTCTGCTTCTTTCCAGGAATCCCCTGTACTTCAGGCTATCCATCATTACCTCTTTAATTCTACTCTTTCTTGTAATGACATCCGGAATCCATTCTTTCCTTTATGTTGTTTCCAACAATGCAAATTCTCACTTTTTCTTGTTCGATCATCGGTCATATCCTGTTCTGAATTCAAATGTATACATAATTGCTAGCTCTTCAAACGTGTTCTCTTTACTTTATATCTGTCACTTAGTCTACTGTGAATGTCTGCATGAAGGCACTTTCTTTCTTTACATCATTTATTTATGGTTTTGTGTATATTTCCACGTTTCACAAATTGAAAAGCATGGAGAAACACACGGTGGACATTATTTTCTCTCCTGTACATCTTAGAATTGCCAACTTCTAGCAGAATGTAGAGAATATGGTACCCCATGCCTGTGCAAACTGACATGGCTGTAGGGTTAGTAGAAATTGAGATCATGTAACTATTTTCTTAGATGAAAAAGCATGGGGAAACGCACACTGTGTGCATTAATTTCTCTCCTGTACAACACGGAACTGTAAAATCTTGCCAGAATGCCAAGAATATGGTACCCATGCTTGTGCAATACATGTCTACTGGTTAAATAGAAATTGAGATATTGCAAAAAAGTTATGTTATCTCTCCTATACATCACAGAAATGTAAATTTTTTCCAGAATCTACAGAATGTGGTACTCCATTCCTGTGCAAAATGGCATTGCTGTAGCTTTAAAAGAAATTGAGGTATTGCAAGAGTGTTCTTCCATTGAAAAGCATGGGGAAACGCAATTTATGCATTATTTTCTCTCCTATACAACACAAAACTAAATTTTTGGTAGAATATAGAGAATGTGGTACTCCATTCCTCTGCAGAATGGCATTGTTGTAGCTTTAATAAAAATTTTGGTATTGCAAAAGTGTGCTTTCATTGAAAAGCACAATGAAACGCACACTGAGTGCATTAATTTCTCTCCTGTTCATCACAGAACTGTAAATTTTTACCAGATTGTAGAGAATGAGGTACTCCACGACTGTATAAAATAGCATGGCTCTAGGTTAATAGAAATTGAGTAATTCCAAAAACGAAGTTTATCCACTCAAATCACAGCAAAACATAATCTGAGAACTGTAATGATATCCCAGAATATAGAGTATGTGGTATCCCATTCCTGTGAGAAATTGAGATATTGCAGAAATGTTCTTCAATTGAAAAGCATGGGGATATGCACGTTGTGGATTATTTTCTCCCCTTTATGTCATAGAGTTGCATTTTTTGGCAGAATGTAATTTGGTACTCCATTCCTGGGCAAAATCACATGGCTGTTGTTTTAATAGCAATTGAGACATTACAAAAATGTTCTTCCATTGAAAAGCACAGGGAAACACAATTTCTGTGTAATATTTTCTCTCCTGTACATCCCAGAACTGTAAATTTTTGCCATATTTTATTGAATGCAGTACAGCATTTGTGTTGAAATTGGAATGACTGTAAGTTTAATAAATATTGAGTAAATGCAAAAACGAATTTTAAAATTGAAAAAAAATTTGGAAACGCAAATTGTTTGGAATTGTTTCTCAACTATTCATTGCAGAAGTATATTTTTGCCAGAATGTACAAAATGGCATATTCCATGCCTGTGCAAAGCAGCATGGTTGTAGGTTTATTAGAAAGTGAGAATTTGCCAAAATGTTCTGTCATTGAAAAGCAAGAGGAAACACAATTTGTGTGACATTTTCTCTCCTATTCATAATAGAACTATAAATTTTTTGCCAGAATGTAGATAATGTGGCACTCCTTGCCTGTGCAAAATGGCATAGCTGTAGGTTCAATAGATATTGAGTTATTTCAAAAATATTCTTCTAGTGAAAAGCTTGGAGAAACATACAATATGCATTATTTTTATTATTGTACAACACAAAATTGGAAATTTTCAGCGGAATGTAGAGAATGTGGTACTCATGATTTTGCAATACAACAGGGCTGAAGGTTTAAATGAAATTAAGATTTTGGAAAAAATGTTCTTCCATTTAAAAGTATGGGGAAACACAATTTGGGCATAACTTTCTCTCCTAAAAATTACAAAACTGCAAATTTTTGTCACACACCTGTGCAATACATTATGGCTGTACATTTAATTGAAATTTAAATATTGCAAAAATGTAGAATGCTAAGTGAAAAGCACAGGGAAACACACCTTGTGTTTTAATTTCTCTCCTGTTTATCCCACAACTGCAGAGAATGTAGAAAATGTGGTACTCCATGCTTGTTTAAAACAGCATGGCTATAGGTTTTTTGAAATTGAGTAATTGCAATAATGAAGTTTTTCAATTGCAAAGCATGGGAAACCACAATTTCTATGCGATATTGTCTCTTTTATACATCCCGGAACTATGAATCTTCTACAGAATGCAGAGGTTACGGTTCTCAATGGCTGAACACAATGGCAAGGCTGTAGGTTAAATTGAAATTGAAATATTGCAAAAATGTTCTTCCATTAACAGGCATGGGCAATGGCAATTTGTGTGCAATATTTTATCTCCTGTACATCACACATCTGTAAATTTGTGAATGTGAAACTGCATTCAAGTGCAAATGAAGTTTTCCAAAAATAAAGTATTTTTAAATTGAAAAGAATGGGGAAACGTGGTTCACCATGCCTGTGGAAAATGGCCTGGCTTTAGCTTTAATAGAAATTGAAATATTGCAAAAGTGTTCTTCAATTTAAAAACATGGGGAAACACAATTTGGGTGTTACTTTTTCTCCTCTACATCATAAACCTGTAAATTTTTGCTAGAATGTAGAGAATGTGGTACTCCATGTCTGTTTAAATTGGCATTTGCTGTCAGCTTTATAGAAATTGAGATATTGTCAAAATGTTCCAACATTCAAAAACATGGGAAATCACACTTCGTGGGACATTTTCTCTATTCTTCATAACGACAATATAAATTTTGGACAGAATGTCTATAATATAGTACTCCATGCATGCACAAATTGGCATATCTGCAGTATTAATTGAAATTGAGTTTATTAAAAAAAAACATTTTTTTGAATGGAAAAACATGGGGAAACACAATTTGTCGGATATTTTCCCTCCTATACATCACAGAACTATAAATTTTTCCCAGAATGCAGATAATGTGGTACTCCATGCCTGTGTGAAGCAGCATGGCTGTAGGTGTAATTAAAATTGAGATATTGCAAAAATTTTCAATAATTGAAAAGCATGGAGAAACATA
>JAAFCE010009057.1:55716-68301 GCA_013389805.1 Trigoniulus corallinus
AGCTTTTATAGTTTTTGAGAAAAAGAAGCATCTAGGTGACTTGTTTACTCATTGAGCAAAAAAGCGATTTCCAGCACTTTTTGTCATTACACATGTTTTGTGAAATTTCTACACTTTTATGGAAACCACACGTGTAGAACTTTGCAAGTAGGTAAGATAGGCGGTTTTCTACACATTTGCGAAGTTTTACAGCTTTATCTTAAAGAGTTTTTGAGATATTGCAAAAATGAATGTTCTCCCATTGAAAAGCATGTAAAAATCATGATTTGTGCAATATTTTCTCTTCTATACATCAAAGAATGATAAATCTTGGCCAGAATGTAGAGAATGTGGTATTCTACAACGTTGCTAAACGGCATGTCTGTAGCTTTGATAGTTTTTGAGAAAAAGAAACATCTAGGTGACATGCTAACTATTTGAGGAAAAAAGTGATTTTTCACGATTTCCAGCACTTTTTGTCATTACACATGTTTTGTGAAATTTCTACACTTCTATGGAAACCACATGTGTAAAACTTTGCCAGTAGGAATATAGGCGGTTTTCTACACATTTGCTAAGTTTTAAAGCTCTATCTTAAAGAGTTTTTGAGATATTGCAGCAACGAATGTTCTCCCTGAGAAAAGCATGTGAAAATCATCATTTGTGCGATATTTTCTCTTCTATACATCACTGAACGATAAATCTTGGCCAGAATGTAGAGAATGTAGTACTATACAACGTTGCCAAACGGCATGTCTGTAGCTTTTATAGTTTTTGAGAACAAGAAGCATCTAGGTGTCATGCTTACTCATTGAGGAAAACAGTGATTTTTCATGATTTCCACCACTTTTTGTCATAACAAATCATTTTTGAAATTTCTCCACTTCTATGGAAACCACACGTGTAAGTCTTTGCCATTAGGTTAAATAGGCGGTTTTTTATACTTTTGCTAAGTTTTAAAGCTCTACCTTTAATAGTTTTTGAGATATTGCAAAAACGAATGTTATCCCATAGAAAAGCATGTGAAAATCATGTTTTGTGTGATATTTTCTCTACTATACATCACAGAACGCTAAACCTTAACCAGAATGTAGAGAATGTGGTACTTTACAACGTTGCCAAACGGCATGTCTGTAGCTTATATAGTTTTAAAGAAAAAGAAGCATCTTGGTGACATGCTTACTCATTGAGCAAAAAGCGATTTCCAGCGCTTTTCGTCATTACACATGTTTTGTGAAATTTCTACACTTTCATGGAAAACAAACGTGTAAAACTTTGCAAGTAGGTAAGATAGGCGGTTTTCTACACATTTGCTAAGTTTTAAAGCTCTCTCTTAAAGTGTTTTTGAGATATTGCAAAAGCGAATGTTCCTCCATAGAAAAGCATGTAAAAATCATGATATGTGTGATATTTTCTCTTCTATAAATCACAGAACGATACATCTTGGCCAGAATGTAGAGAATGTGGTACTCTACAACGTTGCCAAACGGCATGTCTGTAGCTTTTATAGTTTTTGAGAAAAGGAAGTATCTAAGTGACATGCTTACTCATTGAGCAAAAAAGCGATTTCCAGCACTTTTTGTCATTACACATGTTTTGTGAAATTTCTAGACTTCTATGGAAAGCACATGTGTAAAACTTTGCCAGTAGGTTAAATATGCGGTTTTCTACACATTTGCTAAGTTTTAAAGCTCTAAATTTATTTGTTTTTGAGATATTGCAAAAACGAATTTTTCTCCTATACAAAAGCATTTGAAAATCATGTTTTGTTCGATATTTATTCTTCTATACATCAACGAAGGCTAAATCTTGGCCAGAATGTAGAGAATGTGGTACTCTAAAACGTTGCCCATCGGCATGTCTGTAGCTTTTATAGTTTTTGAGATAAAGAAGCATCTATGTGACATTCTTACTCATTGAGCAAAAAAGCGATTTCCAGCACTTTTTGTCATTACACATGTTTTGTGAAATTTCTACACTTCTATGGAAACCATATGTTTAAATCTTTGCCACTTGGTAAAATAGGCGGTTTTCTACACATTTACTAAGTTTTAAAGCTCTATCTTAAAGAGTTTTTGAGATATTGAAAAAACAAATGTTCTCCCATAGAAAAGCATGTGAAAATCATGATTTGTGTGATATTTTCTCTTCTATACGTAACAGAACAATAAATCTTGGCCAGAATGTAGAGAATGTGGTACTCTACAACGCTGTCAAACGGCATGTCTGCAGCTTATATAGTTTTTGAGAACAAGAAGCATCTAGGTGACATGCTTACTCATTGAGGAAAAAAGTGATTTTTTGTGATTTCCAGCACTTTTTGTCATTACACATGTTTTGTGAAATTTCTCCACATCTATTGAAACCACACGTGTAAATCTTTGCCAGTAGGTATAATAGGCGGATTTTTACACTTTTGCTAAGTTTTAAAGCTCTATCTTTAATTGTTTTTTAGATATTGCGAAAACAAATGTTCTCCCATAGAAAAGCATGTGAAAATCATGTTTTGTGAGATATTTTCTCTTCCATACATCATAGAACGCTAAATTTTGGCCAGAATTTAGAGAATGTGGTACTCTACAACGTTGCCAAACGGCATGTATGTAGCTTTTATAGTTTTGGAGAAATAGAAGCATCAAGGTGACATGCTTACTCAATGAGCAAAAAAAGCGATTTCCAGCACTTTTTGTCATTACACATGTTTTTTGAAATTTCTGCACTTCTGTGGTAAACACACGTGTAAAACTTTGCCAGTAGGTAAAATAGGCGGTTTCCTACACATTTGCTAAGTTTTAAAGCTCTATCTTAAGGAGTTTTCTAGATGTTGCAAAAACGAATATTCTCCCATAGAAAAGCATGTGAACATCATGATTTGTGCGATATTTTCTCTTCTATACATCACAGAACGATAAATCTTCGCCAGAATGTAGAGAATGTGGTACTCTACAATGTTGCCAAACGGCATGTCTGTAGCTTTTATAGTTTTTGATAAAAACAAAAAGAGTGGCGAGTTGCTTTGGACACACCAGTTCTCGTCTGATCACTGAAGTTAAGCAACGCAAGCCCAGTTAGTTCTGACATGGATGGTCGATCAGGAAAGCTGGGTACTGCTAATAAACAATAATCATCGCATTAGTGTAGTGTCGGTGCAGTAGATGCATTAGAACTGTACAGTGGACGTGTCTCTAATGAGGTTGTAGCTGACGGGACCTTAAACAACAACAAAAGAAAAAGAAGCATCTAGGTGACATGCTTACTCATTGAGCAAAAAAGCGATTTCCAGCACTTTTTGTCATTACACATGTTTTGTGAAATTTCTACACTTCTATGGAAACCACATGTGTAAAACTTTGTCAGTAGGTAAAATAGGCGGTTATCTAAACATTCGCTAAGTTTTAAAGCTCTATCTTTAATAGTTTTTGAGATATTACAAAATCGAATGTTCTCCCATAGAAAAGCATGTGAAAATCATGATTTGTTCGATAGTTTCTCTTCTATACATCACAGAATGATAAATCTTGGCCAGAATGTAGAGAATGTGGTACTCTACAACGTTGCCAAGAGGCATGTCTGTAGCTATTGTTGTTTTTGAGAAAAAGAAGCATCTAGGAGACATGTTAACTCTTTCAGGAAAAAAGTGATTTTTCACGATTTCCAGCACTTTTTGTCATGACACATGTTTTGTGAAATTTCTCCACTTCTTTTGAAACCACACGTGAAAAATTTGTCAGTAGGTAAAATAGGCGGTTTTTTACACTTTTGCTAAGTTTTAAAGCTCTATCTTTATTAGTTTTTGAGATATTTCAAAAACGAATGTTCTCTCATAGAAAAGTATGTGATAATCATGTTTTGTTCGATATTTTCTCTTGTATACATCACAGAACGCTGAATCTTGGCCAGAATGTAGAGAATGTGGTACTCTACAACGTTGCCAAACGGCATGTCTGTAGCTTTTATAGTTTTTAAGAAAAAGAAGCATTTATTTGACATGCATACTCATTGAGCAAAAAAGCGATTTCCAGCACTTTTTGTCATTACACATCTTTTGTGAAATTTCTACACTTCTATGGAAACCACATGTGTAAAACTTTGCCAGTAGGTAAAATCGGCGGTTTTCTATCAGTTGCTAAGTCTTAAAGCTCTATCTTTAATAGTTTTTGAGATATTGCAAAAACGAATGTTCTCTCATAGAAAAGCATGTGAAAATCATGTTTTGTGCGATATTTTCTCTTCTATAACACACAGAACGCTAAGTCTTGGCCAGAATGTAGAGAATGTGGTACTCTACAACATTGCCAAAGGGCATGTCAGTAGCTTTTATAGTTTTTGAGATAAAGAAGCATCTAGGTGACATGCTTATTCATTGAGAAAAAAGCGATTTCCAGCACCTTTTGTCACTACACATATTTTGGTAAATTTCTACACTTCTATGGAAACCACACGTGTAAAACTTTGCAAGTTGGTAAGATAGGCGGTTTTCTACACATTTGCTAAGTCTTAAAGCTCTAACTTGAAGAGTTTTTGAGATATTGCAAAAACGAATGTTCTCCTATTGAAAAGCATGTGAAAATCATGATTTGTGCGATATTTTCTCATCTATACATCACAGAACGATAAATCTTGGCCAGAATGTAGAGAATGTGGTACTCTACAACGCTGCCAAACGGCATGTCTGTAGCTTTTATAGTTTTTGAGAACAAGAAGCATCTAGGTGACTTGCTTACTCATTGAGCAAAAAAGCGATTTCCAGCACTTTTTGTCATTACACATGTTTTGTGAAATTTCTACATTTCTATGAAAACCACACGTGTAAAACTTTGCAAGTAGGTAAGATAAGCGGTTTTCTACACATTTGCTAAGTTTTTAAGCTCTATCTTAAAGAATTTTTGAGATACTGAAAAAACGAAAGTTCTCCTATAGAAAAGCATGTTAAAATCATGATTTGTGTGATATTTTCTTTTTTATACATCACAGAACGCCAAATCTTTCCTAGAATGTAGAGAATGTGGTACTCTACAACGTTGTTAAACGGCATGTCTGTAGCTTTTACAGTTTTTGAGAAAAAGAAGCATCTATGTGACATGCTTACTCATTGAGCAAAAAAGCGATTTCCAGCACTTTTTGTCATTACACATGTTTTGTGAAATTTCTACACTTCTATGGAAACCACATGTGTAAAATGTTGCCAGTAGGTAAAATAGGCAGTTTTTTACACTTTTGCTAAGATATAAAGCTCTATCTTTAATAGTTTTTAAAATATATTGCAAAAACGAATGTTCTCCCATAGAAAAGCATGGCGAAAATCATGTTTTGTGCGATATTTTCTCCTCTATATATCACAGAACGCTAAATCTTGGCCAGAATGTAGAGAATAAGGTACTCTACAACGATGCCATACGGCATGTCTGTAGCTTTTATAGTTTTTGAGAACAAGAAGCATCTAGGTGACATGCTTACTCATTCAGTAAAAAA
This sequence comes from Trigoniulus corallinus, assembly GCA_013389805.1. Classification (NCBI taxonomy): domain Eukaryota; kingdom Metazoa; phylum Arthropoda; class Diplopoda; order Spirobolida; family Trigoniulidae; genus Trigoniulus; species Trigoniulus corallinus. Next base: position 61,168 of record JAAFCE010009057.1, read on the forward strand.
GTGATTTTTCATGATTTCCAGCACTTTTTGTCATTACACATGTTTTGTGAAATTTCTCTGCTTCTATGGAAACCACACGTGCAAAACTTTGCCAGTAGGTAAAATAAGCGGTTTTTACACTTTTGCTAAGTTATAAAGCTCTATCTTTAATAGTTTTTGAGATATTGCAAAAACGAATTTTCTCCCATAGAAAAGCATGTTATAATCATGTTTTGTGCGATATTTTCTCTTTTATACATCACAGAACGCTAAATCTTATCCAGAGTGTAGAGAATGTTGTACTCTGCAACGTTGCCATTCGGCATGTGTGTAGCTTTTATAGTTTTTGAGAAAAAGAAGCATCTATGTGACATTCTGCCTCTTGTTTTCATTCTCTCTCTTGTTTTCATTCCGCCTTTGTTTTCCATTCCGCCTCTTGTTTTCCAACGGTTCAGTTGGCTTCATTTTTTTGCTCCGTTACTCCTTTCATCAGTCTGTGGACGAGTGTATTCGTATTGTATTTAATTGTATTTTAATGTCTAACTTGTTTTTTTTATTTTGTTTTGAGTATTTATTATTTTTGATGTTTATATAATACTTTTTCTTTTTGTAGTTTAGTTTCGGTATTTATTTGAATCCACCGCTGCTGTCCTTGCTTGCATTGGAGGTATGCAACTTCCGGTTGGTAGTGTCCTTTCTACTTAATAATATGATAATAATCTGGTAAGTTCTTACTTTTCCGTCTTTGTCACTTTGAGTATCTCTTTAACTATGCCATTTTTAGGTTCTTGTAACATCTGCAGAAAGGATGTTCTTTCTAGGGGTTCTTCTCTTAAATGTATAATTTGCTCTCGTCGGATTCATGGTGACTGCCTAAATGTCTTAGCAAATGAACTTCCTTTGATAGTTCCTTCATACAAATGTAGTCTCTGTCTCTCTAGGCGTGATGAAACGTTCTGTACTGTAAGTACTCCTCAGTGTCCTTTAGTGAGCCCTTTAAAGCTGGTTGATAATGCTGGCATTTCACCTTCTGTAGCCTAATTCCTAGACCAGCTATCGATGGAGCGTCAACAAGTTAGTAGAGAATCTTCAACCTCTCCTGGAATTGACTCACGCTATTCGGGAGGTGGTTTCTACTATTCCCAAAATGGCTTCAGATCTAGCAGAACTTAAGGCCGGGGCCCCTAACATGATAAAGGATTTAGCTGACTTAAACAACATTGTCCCCAATCTCGTGAGCGATATTGTGGAGTTGAAGGTGGAAGTGTCCCCATTCAAAAATTTTGTAATGGCTGAACCTATTTCCAATGAACAGCCTTTGAAGTTTGAGGCTAGACCTACGTTTGCAGCAGTTGTTTCTAAATCTTACTCTACACAGCATCCTTCTTTCCCATCTTCCAAAACTTTGGCTAGAAATACCTCCAGAGTCTTCAAACCCTCTGGTCATGTGGTTGCTCCTGAGCCCTTTCCTGCACAATATGTTTTTCAGCCTTCCGAAGCCCATTCCAGACCTCAGACTTCTAGATTGAAGCCCAGTGTTTTGTTGGAGGGTCGTGCCAAAATTTCTCCTATTCTGGCCACACCGGAGGTGAAGATTGACTCGGCTAGGGCCGTTAGTGTCGTGTCAAAGTGTTTACCAACATTTGTTAAACAGTGACATCCCAGGGGTTGTCGCTATCCATAAGATTAGATCTAAGTATGATCATTACTCTTCCTTTGTATTATTTGTGAACGAAGGTTCTGAAGAACTGTTATTAAATCCTGATCTATGGCCTGAGAGCGCAAAATACAAACCCTACTGTGGAAGATTCCTAAAAGACCAAATCGTTAAAACTTGGCCTGTATCCTCTGGGTCGCCCAATGCCCAATCTAACCTTAATATGAATAGATTTTCCGCTTTAAACTATGCTGGAGAGGAGCGGCTACAGCCTCAATCCTCTGATTATGGCGTTTTGTAATTTGAGTATTTATTATCAGAATGTCAATGGGCTTCGTTCTAAAAGCCTTGACTTTCTTACCCACTCCTTAACCACCAATTATCATATCATTGTGCTAACGGAAACGTGGCTTTCCCCGGACATTTCATCTGCTAATTATTTTCCACCTTATTTTACTGTCTTGCATCAGGATAAAACAGGCCCCTATATGGGTGGGGGCCTTTTGCTTGCGTTAAATAATAATTAATTTATTTTTCATTCCCATCTTCTAACCAATGAAATCCCTAATTCTGATCATATTCTGGCTGCGAAAATTTTCCTTACCAAGGAATCTCCCCCCTTGATTCAGGTCCTTTGCTATTTCCCCCCTGCATTACCAACCTGGGATTTTCTCACACATATTGCTTCTCTTCAGGCCCTTATATCTAAATTCTCCAATATTATAATTCTGGGTGACTTTAACATCCCCAATATTTATTAGAATCCTGCTTTGCCGGTGTATGAGGGGGTTCTATACCCTAGCAAAGCAGCAGCATTAATCTCATTGGTGTCCTCTGGTAAGTTAGCACAATTGAATATGGTTAGAAATGCAAATCAACGACTTTTAGATTTGTGTTTTTCCGATTTGGCCTGTTTTATTACGCTGGCCCCTCCGTTATCAGTAATTGATCCACATCATCCTCCTCTTCTTATGAAGTATGACTTTCCAACTTTTGTCCCCCCTCCATCTCCTTCTTCAGGACTTAATTGGTTAGGTGGTGATTTGGTCGGGCTCTATAAATGGTTAAATAGATTAGACTGGTCTCCCATCCTTGCTTGTAGCTCTGCCACTTTAGCTGTGGAGCATTATTACACTGTAATCGGTGATGCTTTATCCCGATTCATACCTAAACAGAAATCTGCCCCCTCGAGGGCATGATACCCTTTCTGGTTTAGCGTGGAGCTAATTAACTGTCTAATGAAGAAACGTCGATCCTCCTCCTTAAAGAAGATGAAGCCCACACCTCTGAGGCATTCAAACTTTGGCTGTTATAGAAGGATGGTTAAGGACCTGCTTAGCAGAGACAGGCAGCGTTTTTTCACATATATATCCAATAAAATAAATTCGCCAACTGAATTCTGGAAGCAATATAAACGTTACTCTGCAAAATCACAAACTCCTGTATAACTAATGGTAGGTGATTCTTATTTGCTAGATCCTGACGATATCTGTTCTCATTTTGTATCGCACTATCAGCCACCTAATATCCTTGCTGTGGATCCTAGTCACAGTGTAAACTATCCCTACCCATTGTCCAATGTTTCTGAAGCTTTTCATCTCTCCTCTGTGGATACTTTGATGTTTTGGAAGCCATAAATCACCTGAAGCCCACCTTTTCTTCAGGTCCAGATCTTATGCCCTCTGTTGTAATTAAAGCCTATCGTCACTTACTTGCTTCTGTATTACCTAAACTATTCTATTGGTGCCTTGCTAATGCTGAGGTTCCCACTATATGGAAAACGGCACATGTACTTCCCATTTATAAATCTGGTTCTCGCTCTTGTCCATCTAACTATAGGCCTATATCTTTAATCACTTCGACTGCCAAAATTTTCGAAAGAATTCTTAACAAGAAGCTCAGTTATAGGGCTGCAAATATTATTCATCAGCGGCAGCACGGTTTTATGGCTGGACGTATCACAGAAACGAATCTGCTAGTTCATGTTAATTCCATTTATAAGGCCTTTAATAACCATGTTCAATACGACTCGATTTATCTTGACCTGGCTAAAGCCTTTGATAGTGTTCCTATCTCCTTGTTACTTCATAAATTGTCTTTATATGGTGTTTCCTCTAAACTTTGTTCCTTTCTTTATAATTATCTAACTGATCATAAAAATTTTATTAAGTTAGGGCAGTATACTAGCCCCCATTTCTATATTCAATCTCAGGGGGTGCCAAAAAGTAGCGTCTTAAGTCCCTAGTTTTTCACTATTTTGATTAATGATCTGTTTGATCTAATTCCCGAATCTCTTGATCTGCTCGCATTTGCAGATGATATGAAGCTGTCAAAAGCTATCTATCATCCTTATGATGCGGGAGTTCTTCAAGAGGGTCTAACGGCTATTGAACTATGGTTATCTCATAATATGTTAACTATTAATTCCTCTAAATCTTTCCACATAACGTTTTCCTGGTTAAACAATCCTATTAAAGATCAGTATATTTTATTACACCACACAGTTATCACTTCAACGTCAGTAATAAAGGACTTGGGGATTCTTCTCGACTGTAAACTTACCTTTTTTTCTCATTTGCTCCATTTATATTTTCACTCTAAGAGAACGCTTGCTGCAATAAAGGGATTTCGGTTTATTTACCTATAACCTGCAATTGTGGAGCATCTCTTTTGTTCGGTGATTCGGCCTAAAATACTGTATGGTGTGAATATTTGGGGGTAGCAGCCCCTTGTTTATATGTAAGGATCTGTAAAATGCATGATAGATACACAGGGTTCCGAATTACTGACAAAGTGGTTGCTGGGAATGACCTCTTCATTGCTACCTCCAATTCTTCTTTTTCCAGTTCTCAGCTATTGGCGGGCTCCCCTGACCCCAGCTGGGATTTTAAGCGTACCCCTAACTTGAAACTTTACATTCGATTTACTCATCTAATGATGATTCATCGTCTCTTTAATAATAAAGTGAACTGCTTTGTTCTATTCAGTGAATTGTACTACCGGGTTCCTCCACGTCATACTCGTTCTTTGGAGCTGTTCTATACTCCTAAGTACCCTAGAACAGCATTACAGAGGGTGCTGATAGATTTTAACTCTCTTGTCCTTTCAGTTGATGCTCTTCTTGTTCCCTTTCGAAAACTTAAGCATCTTTCAGCTCTTGCACTTATTTACAGGCGTAGGGATATGCCCCACTAGCTTTATCTTATATTCCTATTTTTGTCTTACTTCATGACCTTATGGTTAGTATCCTGCAGTCTCCTTAGGTATTGCTGGTTTATCTTGGATTTCCCTTTCTACTTTGCCCTAGGGCCTGAGGTTACCGTACCTTCATTACCTGCTCACCTTAGTTCTTATTTTCTTATTATCTTTATTTTCGTGTTGCAAGTATTTATTAATTTATATGGTTTTGAGTGGGCCCTAGGTAAGTTTTACTTAGGTAAGTATATCTATAGTATGTTGTTCTATGGTAAGTAAACGGATTTTAATGGGGCCTTGGATGGTTTTCTGGTGTTACCTTTGTATCATGGACTAATCTCAAGATTGTGGAATGGCTCTATATTGTACTTACTTATCCATAATTATGAAATATCTGCATGCCTGAACCCTGGCAGCAGTTGGAATATTGCCTAGGAAGTCCTGTAATGTTCTTCCACTGCATTTTGGATATTGTTAAAACAAATGTGGTGGGATTTGCTAGACTGGTTCGCTAATGGTGTTTGATGCTCACCTTATTATCACCATTGGACATGCTGGACGGGCCGTGCTTTTGTTTGCTATTCCGTTTTAATTGTTTTGCTGATCTAAAACATTTGTTTATTTTTTGATATTTACATCATATTGTAATATTTTGGATTTTTTCTCTTTGTATGTCATTTTATCCCATAATTCCTATATTACCCTGTAATTTCCCCCCACCCGCGAGTCGCCACTTTAGGGCAACTGTTAAGGCGACCTGGCTCTATCCCCAACCCTTGATTGAATTAAATTACAAATTACAAATTACATGCTTACTCATTGAGCAAAAAAGCGATTTCCAGCACTTTTTGTCACTACACATGTTTTGTGAAATTTCTACACTTCTATGGAAAAAAATAAATGTAAAACATTGCAAAAAGGTAAGACAGGAGGTTTTCTACACATTTGCTATGTTTTAAAGCTCTATCTTAAAGAGTTATTGAGATATTGCAAAAACGAATGTTCTCCCATGGAAAAGCATGTGAAAAACATGATTTGCGCAATATTTTCTCTTCTATACATCACAGAACGATAAATCTTGGCAAGAATGTAGAGATTGTGGTTCTCTACGACGTTGCCAAACGGCATGTCTGGAGCTTTTATAGTTTTTGAGAACAAGAAGCATCTAGGTGACATGCTTACTCATTGAGGAAACAAGTGATTATTCATGATTTCAAGCACTTTTTATAATTACACATATTTTGAGAAATTTCTCCACTTCTATGGAATCCACACGTGTAAAACTTTCCAGTAGGTAAAATAGGCGGATTTTTACACTTATGCTAAGTTTTAAAGCTCTATCTTTAATAGTTTTTGAGATATTGCAAAAACGAATGTTCTCCCATAGAAAAGCATTTGAAAATCATGTTTTGTGTGATATTTTCTCTTCTATACATCATAGAACGATAAATCTTAGCCAGAATGTAGAGAATGTGGTACTCTACAATGTTACCAAACGGCATGTCTGCAGCTTTTATAGTTTTTGAGAAAAGGAAGCATCTAGGTGACATGCTTACTCATTGAACAAAAAAAGCGATTTCCAGCACATTTTGTCAATACACATGTTTTGTGAAATTTCTACACTTCTATGGAAACCACACGTGTAAAACTTTGCCAGTAGGTAAAATAGGCGGTATTCTAATCATTTGCTAAGTTTTAAAGATCTATCTTTAAGAGTTTTTTAGATAATGCAAAAACGAAAGTTCTCCCAAAGAAAAGCATGTTAAAATTATGATTTGTGAGATATTTTCTCTTCTATAAATCACAGAACGATAAATCGTAGCCAGAATGTAGAGATTGTGGTTCTCTACAACGTTGCCAAATGGCATGTCTGTAGCTTTTAATGGTTTTAAAAAAAAAGAAGCATCTAGGTGACATGCTATCTCTTTGAGGAAAAAAGAAATTTTTCGCGATTTCCAGCACTTTTTGTCATTACACATTTTTTGTGAAATTCCTCCACTTCTATGTTAACCACACGTGTAAAACTTTGCCAGTAGGTAAAATAGGCGGTTTTCTACACATTTGCTAAGGTTTAAAGCTCTATCTTAAAGAGTTTGTTAGATATTGTAAAAACGAATGTTCTCCGATAGAAAAGCATGTGAAAATCATGATTTGTGCGATATTTTCTCTTCTATACATCACAGAACGATAAATCTTAGCCAGAATGTAGAGAATGTGGTACTCTACAACGCCATACGGCATGTCTGTAGCTTTTATAGTTTTTGAGAACAACAAGCATCTAGGTGACATGCTTACTCATTGAG
>JAAFCE010009057.1:74121-85465 GCA_013389805.1 Trigoniulus corallinus
TTACACATGTTTTATGAAATTTCTCCACTTCTAATGAAACCACACGTGTAAAATTTTGCCAGTAGGTAAAATAGACGGTGTTTTACACCTTTGCTAAGTTTTAAAGCTCTATCTTTAATAGTTTTTGAGATATTGCAAAAACGAATGTTCTCCTATAGAAAAGCATGTCAAAATCATGATTTGTGTGATATTTTCTCTTCTATACATCACAGAATCATAAATCTTAGCCAGAATGTAGAGAATGTGGCACTCTACAACGATGTCAAACGGCATGTCTGCAGCTTTTATAGTTTTTGAGAAAAGAAGAATCTAGGTGACATGCTTACTCATTGAGGAAAACAGCGATTACCACCACTTTTTGTCATTACACATGTCTTGTGAAATTTCAACACTTCTATCAAAACCACATGTGTAAAACGTTGCCAGTAGGAAATATAGGCGGTTTTCTACACTTTTGCTAAATTTTAAAGCTCTATCTTAAAGAGTTTTTCAGATATTGCCAAAACAAATGTTCTCCCATAGAAAACATGTGATATATGTGCAATATTTTTTCTTCTATACATCACAGTACGATAAATGTTGGCCAGAATGTAGAGAACTTGGTTCTCTATAAGCGCCAAACGGTATGTCGGTAGCTTTTATAGTTTTTGAGAAAATGAATCATCTAGGTGACATTCTTACTCATTGAGGAAAAAAGTCATTTTTTGCGATTTCCAGCACTTTTTGTCATTACACATATTTTGTGAAATTTCTCCACTTCTGTGGAAACCACACGTGTAAAACTTTGCCAGTAAGTAAAACAGGCAATTTTTTTACACTTTTGCTAAGTTTTAAAGCTCTATCTTTAATAGTTTTTGAGAAATTGCAAAAACTCTACTCCCGTCTATCCCCCACCAAGTCCCCCTCCACTCCACACGCCTCCATATCTCTTTGCACCACCTGCTCTCACGTCCGTTTTGGTCGTCCACTACCCCTACTGCCCCTAACAACCTGCAGTCCCGCAATGGAACTAACAAGGTCCTCCCCTCCCCTCCTCATCACATGTGCATACCACCTCAAACGCCTTTCTCTCATCTTCTCTGCAATGTCTTCCACCCCCAAGCTACCTCTAACATAATTGTTTATGATTCTGTCAGATCATGACACCCCACACATGTAGCACAGCATTAGCATCTCTGCCACTTGCATTTGCCTTTCATGGTTCTTCCTAACTGCTCAACACTCTGAGCCATACAGTATAGCGGGCCTAACAACTGTTCTGTAAACTTTGTCCTTCAACTTTATTAGAACCCGGCGGTCACACAGGACCCCACCTGCATGTCTCCACTTCAACCATCCTGCATTAATCGGACGGGTCAAATAAGACACAATCTCCCCATTACTTTGGAAAACTGATCCTAGATATCGAAATTCCTGCAACACTGGGATCCCCCCTCCCCCACAACGTAACTCATCCTCTTGCCCCTGGCCACTAAAATTGATGTTAAACTTCAGGCATCCTCCTGCCATTGCTGTTTTAATGTCTTGTAGGCCCTTTGTGAATCCTCCTTGGACTCCTCGATCCTTCCCACATCATCTGCAAATATCTGGCACCAGGGGGCCCATTCCCCTGTACCCATCAGCAGCTCATCCACTATTAGAGTGAATAGGTATGGGCTAACTGCTGACCCTTGATGCAAACCAACCTGCACGTTGAAGCTTGCAGTGTTACCCCATGCTGTACTCACCCTAGTAATGGAACCATCAAAAAAATCCTGCACTATCCTAATGTGGCCTTCATCAACCCCTTTCTTTCTTAGGGGATTCCATACTACCTGTCTAGGGACACTATCATATGCCTTCTCCAGGTCAATGAATATTGCATAAAAGTCCTTTTTTTTCTGCTCTATGCATCTCTATCATCTGTAATAGAATAAAGAATTGTTCCATGGTGGACCTACCAGGCATAAACCCAAATTGATTTCCCTGGACAGTAGTTTGATCTCTGAGGCGACATTCTATGACACACTCCCACAGCTTCATAGAATGGCTTATCAGCTTAATGCCCCTATAGTTTCCGCAGTCCTGAGCATTGCCTTTGCCCTTGAACAGTGGAACTATGTCATTACACATGTTTTGTGAAATTTTTACACTTCAATAGAAACCACACATGTTGGAACCACAATAGAGCCACAATGGAAACCATATTTCACAGAACGCTAAATCATGGCCAGAATTTAGAGAATGTAGTACTCTACAACATTGCCGAACGAAATGTCTGCAGCTTTTATAGTGCTTGAGAGAAAGAAGAATCTAGGTGACATGCTTACTCATTCAGGAAAAGAGTGATTTTTTGATATTTCCAGCACCTTTTGTCATTACCCATGTTTTGTGAAATTTCTCCACTTCTATGGAAACCACACGTGTAAAACTTTGCCAGTAGGTAAAATAGGCGGTTTTTTACCTTTTTGCTAAGTTTTAAAGCTCTATCTTTAATAAATTTTGAGATATTACAAAATCGAATGTTCTCCGATAGAAAAGCATGTGTATATCATAATCTGTGCGATATTTTCTCTTCTATACATCACAGAACGATAAATCTTGGCCAGAATGTAGAGAATGTGGTACTCTACAACGTTGAAAATCGGCATGTCTGTAGCTTATATAGTTGTTGACAAAAAGAAGCATCTAAGTGACATGCTTACTGATTGAGGAAAAAAGCGATTTCAAGCACTTTTTGTCACTACACATGTTTTGTGAAATTTCTACACTTCTATGGAACCCACACGTGTAAAACTTTGCCAGTAGGTAAAATAGGCGGTTTTCTACACGTTAGCTATGTTTTAAAGCTCTATCTTAAAGAGTTTTTGAGATATTGCAAAAACTAATGTTCTCCCAAAGAAAAGCATGTCAAAATCATGATTTGTGTGATATTTTCTCTTCTATACATCACAAAATGATAAATCTTGGCCAGAATGTAAAAAATGTGGTACTCGCAACGCTACCAAACAGAATGTCTGTAGTTTAAATAGTTTTTGAGAAAAAGAAGCATCCAAGTGACTTGCTTACTCATTGAGGAAAAAAGTGATTTCCAGCACTTTTTGTCATTGCATATGTTTTGTGAAAATTCTAAACTTCTATGGCATCCACGCGTGTAAAACATCCCAGTGGGTAAATTAGGCGGTTTTCTAAACTTTTGCTAAGTTTTAAAGCTCAATCTTAAAGAGTTTTTGAGATATTGCAAAAACGAATGTTCTCCAATAGAAAAGCATGTTAAAATCATGATTTGAGTGATATTTTCTCTTCTATACGTCACAGAACAATAAATCTAAGCCAGAATGTAGAGAATGTGGTTCTCTACAACGTTGCCAAATGGCATGTCTATTGCTTTTATATTTTTTTGAGAAAAAGAAGCATCTAGGTGACATGCTTTCTAATTGTGGAAAAAAAGTGATTTTTCGCGATTTCCAGCACTTTTTGTCATTACACACATTTTGTGAAATTTCTCCACTTCTGTGGAAACCACACGTGTAAAACTTTGCCGGTAAGTAAAATAGGCGGTTTTTTACACTTTTGCTAAGTTTTAAAGCTCTATCTTTATAGGTTTTTAGATATTGCAAACACGAATGTTCCTCCATAGAAAAGCATATGAAAATCATGATTTGGGCGATATTTTCTGTTCTATACATCACAGAATGATAACTCTTGGCCAGAATGTAGAGAATGTGGTACTCTACAATGTTGCCAAACGGCATGTTTGTAGCTTTTATAGTTTTGGAGAAAAAGAAGCATCTAGGTGACATGCTTACTCTTTGAGGAAAACAGTGAATTTTTGCAATTTCCAACACTTTTTGTTATTACACATGTTTTGAGAAATTTCGCCACTTCTATGGAATCCAAAAGTGTAAGACTTTTCCAGTAGGTAAAATAGGCGGTTTTTTACACTTTTGCTAAGTTTTCAAACAATATCTTTAATAGTTTTTGAGATATTGCAAAAAAGAATTTTCTCCCATAGAAAAGCATGTGAAAATCATTATTTGGGAGATATTTTTACTTCTATACATCACAGAACGATAAATCTTGGCGACAATATAGAGAATGTGGTACTCTACAACGTTGCCAAACGGAATGTCTGCAGCTTTTATAGTTTTTAAGAAAAATAATCATCCAGGTGACAAACTTACTCATTGAGGAAAAAAGCGATTTCCAGCACTTTTTGTCATTACACATGTTTTGAGAAATTTCTACACTTATATAAAAACCACACGTGTAAAACTTTACCAGTAGGTAAAATAGGCGGATTTCTACACTTTTGCTAAGTTTTAAAGCTCTATCTTTAAGAGTTTTTGAGATATGGCAAAACGAATGTTATCCCATAGAAAAGCATGTGAAAATTATGATTTGTGCGATGTTTTTTCCTCTATACATCACAGAACGATAAATCTTGACCAGAATGTAGAGAATGTTTTATTCTACAACGTTGTCAAACGGCATGTCTGTAGCTTTTATAGTTTTTGAGAAAAATAAGCATCTAGGTGTCATGCTTATTCATTGAGGAAAAAAGTGATATTTCGTGATTTCCAGCACTTTTTATAATTACACGTGTTTTTTGAAATTTCTCTACTTCTATGGAAACCACACGTGTAACACTTTGCCAGTAGATAAAATAGGCGGTTTTTTACACTTTTCCTAAGTTTTATAGCTCTATGTTTAATAGTTTTTGAGATATTGCAAAAACGAATGTTCTTTCATAGAAAAGCATGTAAAAATCATGATTTGTGCAATATTTTCTCTTCTATACATCACAGAACGATAAATCATGGCCAGATTGTAGAGAATGTGGTACTCTACAACGTTGCCAAATGGCAGGTATGTAGCTTTTAAAGTTTTTAAGAAAATGAAGCATCTATGTGACATGCTTACTCATTGAGGAAAAAAGTCATTTTTTGCGATTTCCAGCACTTTTTATCATTACACATGTTTTGTGAAATTTCTCCACTTCTATAGAAACCACACGTGTAACACTTTACCAGTAGAGAAAATAGACGGTTTTTTACACTTTTCCTAAGTTTTAAAGCTCTATCTTTAATAGTTTTTGAGATATTGCAAAAACAAATGTTCTCCCACCAAAACCCATGTGAAAATCATGATTGGTGCGATATTTTCTCTTCTATACATCACAGAACGATAAATCTTTACCAGAATGTAGAGAATGTGGTACTCTACAACGCAGCCAAACGGCCTGTCTGTAGCTTTTATAGTTTTTGAGAATAAAAAACATCTAAGTGACATGCTTACTCATTGAGGAAAAATGCGACTTCCACCACTGTTTGTCACTACTCATGTTTTGTGAAATTTCTACACTTCTATGGAAACCACACGTGTAAAACTTTGCCAGTAGATAAAATAGCCGGTTTTTAAGCTTTTCTTAAGTTTTAAAGCTATATCTCTAATAGTTTTGAGATATTGCAAAACCGAATGTTCTTCCATAGAGAAGCTTGTGAAAATAATGATTTGTGCGATATTTTCTCCTCCATACATCACAGAATGATAAAACTTGGCCAGAATGTAGAGAATGGGGCACTCTGAAATGTTGCCAAACGGCATGTCTGTAGCTTTATATAGTTTTTGATAAAAGGAAGCTTCTAGGTGACATGCTTACTCATTGAGGAAAAAAGTGATTTTTCGTGATTTCCAGCACTTTTTGTCAATACACATGTTTTGAGAAATTTCTCCACTTCTTTAGAAGCCACCCGGGTAAAACTTTGCCAGTAATTAAAATAGGCGGTTTTTTACATTTTTGCTAAGTTTTTAAGCTCAATCTTTAATGGTTTTTGAGATATTGCAAAAACGATTGTTCTCCCATAGAAAAGCATGAGAAAATCATGATTTGTGCGATATTTTCTCTTATATACATCACAGAATAATAAATCTTAGACAGGATGTAGAGAATGTGGCACACTGCAATGTTGCCAAACGGCATGTCTGAAGCTTTATATAGTTTCTGAGAAAAAGAAGCATCTAAGTGACATGCTTACTCATTGAGGAAAAAAGCAATTTCCAAAACTTTTTGTCATTACACATATTTTTTTAAATTTCTACACTTGTATGGAAACCAAATGTGTAAAACTTTGCCAGTAGGTAAAATAGGCGGTTTTCTACCCTTTTGCTAAATTTTAAAACTCTATCATAAAGAGTTTTTTTGATATTGCAAAAACGATTGTTCTCCCATAGAAAAGCATGTAAAAATCATGATTTGTGTGATATTTTCTCTTATTTAAATCACAGAACGATAAATGTTGGCTTAGAATGTAGACAATGTGTTTCTCTAACACGTTCCTAAACGGCATGTCTGTAGCTTTTATAGCTTTCAAGAAAAAGAAGCATCTAGGTGACATGCTTACTCATTGCGGAAAAAAATCATTTCTCGCAATTTCCAGCACTTTTTGTCATTACACATGTATTGTGAAAGTTCTCCACTTCTGTGGAAACCACACGTGTTAAACTTTGCCAGGAGGCAAAATAGGCGGTTTTTTACACTTTTGCTAAGTTTTAAAGCTCTACCTTAAATAGTTTTTGAGATATTGCAAAAACGAATGTTCTCCCGTAGAAAAGCATGTCAAAATCATGACTTGTGCGATATTTTCTGTTCTATACATCACAGAAAAATAAATCTTGCCCAGAATATGGAGAATGTGGCACTCTACAACGTTGCCAAACAGCATGTCTGTGGCTTTTATAGTTTTTGAGAAAATAAAGCATCTAGGTGACATGCTTACTATTTGAGGAAAAAAGTCATTTTTCGTGATTTCCAGCTCTTTTTGTCATTACACATGTTTTGTGAAATTTCTTCACTTCTATGAAAACCACACGTGTAAAACTTTGCCAGTAGGCAAAATAGGCGGTTTTTTACACTTTTGCTAAGTTTTAAAGCTCTATCTTTAATAGTTTTAGAGATATTGTAAAAATGAATGTTCTCCAATAGAAAAGCATGTGAAAATCATGATTTGTGTGATATTTTCTCTTCTATCCTTCACAGAACGATAAATTTTTGCCAGAATGTAGAGAATGTGGTACTCTGAAATGTTGCCAAACGGCATGTCTGTAGCTTTTATAGTTTTTGAAAAAAAGAAGCATGTAGGTGACATGCTTACTCATTGAGGAAAAAAGCAATATCCAGCACTTTTTGTTATTACACATGTTTTGTGAAAATTCTAAACTTCTATGGAAACCACACGTTTAAAACTTTGCCAGTGGTTAAAATTGGCTGTTTTCAACACTATTGCTAAGTTATAAAGCTCTATCTTTAACAGATTTTGAGATATTGAAAAAACGAATGTTCTCCCATAGAAAAGCATGTGGAAATCATGATTTGTGCGATATTTTCTCTTCTATACATCACAGAATGATTAATCTTGGCCAGAATGTAGAGAATGTGGTACTCTACAATGTTGCCAAACGGCATGTCTGTAGCTATTATAGTTTTTGAGAAAAAGAAGCATCTAGGTGACACGCTTACTCTTTGAGGAAAAAAGTGATTTTTCCTGATCTCCAGCACATTTTGTCATCACAAATGTTTTGTGAAATTTCTCCACTTCTATGGAAACAGAACGTGTACAACTCTGACAGTAGGTAAAATAGGTGGTTTTTTACACTTTTGCTAAGTTTTAAAGCTCTATCTTTAATAGTTTTAAAGGTATCGCAAAATTGAATTTTCTCCCATAGAAAAGCATGTCAAAATCATGATTTGTGCGATATTTTCTCTTCTATACATCACAGAATGATAAATCTTGGCCAGGGTGTAGAGAATGTGGCACTCTTCAACGTTGCCTAACATCATGTATGTAGCTTTTATAGTTTTTGAGAAAATGAAGCATCTAGGTGACATGCTTACTGATTGAGGAAAATAGTTATTTCCAGCACTTTTTGTCATTACTGATGTTTTTTGAAATTTCTACACTTCTATACCAACCACAAGTGTAAAACATTGCCAGTAGGTAAAATAGGCGGTTTTCTACACTTTTGGTAAGTTTTAAAGCTCTATCTTAACGAGTTTTTGAGATATTACAAAAACGAATGTTCTCCCATAGAAAAGCATGTGAAAATCATGATTTTTACGATATTTTCTCTTCAATACATCGCAGAACGATAAATATTGGCCAGAATGTAGAGAATGTGGTACTCTACAACGTTGCCAAACGGCATGTCTGTAGCTTTTATACTTTTTCAGAAAAAGAACCCTCTAGGTGAAATGGTTACTTATTGAGGAAAAAAAGCAATTTCAAGCACTTTTTTTCATTACACATGTTTTGTGAAATTTCTACACTTCTTTGGAAATCACACGTGTAAAACTTTGCCAGTAGGTAAAATAGGCGGGTTTCTACACATTTGCTAAGTTTTAAAGCTATATCTTTAACATTTTTTAAGAAATTGCAAAAAAGAATGTTCTCTCATAAAAAAGCATGTGAAAATCATGATTTGTGGAATATTTTTTCTTCTATACATCGCAGAATGATAAATCTTGGCTAGAGTGTAGAGAATGTGGTACACTACAACGTTGCCAATCGGCTTGTCTGTAGCTTTTATAGTTTTTGAGAAAAAGAAGCATCTAGGTGACATTCTTACTCATTCAGGAAAAAAGTGATTTTTCTTGATTTCAAGCACTTTTTATCATTACAGATGTTTTGTGAAATTTCTCCACTTCTATGGAAACAACACGTGTAAAACTTTAACAGTAGGAAAAATAAGCAGTTTTTTACACTTTTGCTAAGTTTTAAAGCTCTATCTTTAATAGTTTTTGAGATATTGCAAAAACGAATGTTCTTCCATAGAAAAGCATTAGAAAATCATGATTTGTGCAATACTTTCTCTTATATACATCACAGAATGATAATTCTTGGCCAGAATGTAAAGAATGTCGTACTTTAATACGTTTTCTAACGGCATGTCAATTGCTTTTATAGTTTTTGAGAAAAAGAAGCCTCTACGTGACATGCTTACTCATTGAGGAAAAAAAAGTTATTTTTCTTGATTTCAAGCACTTTTTATAATTACAGATGTTTTGTGAAATTTCTCCACTTCTATGGAAACCACGCGTGTACATCTTTGCCATTAGGGAAAATAGGTGGCTTTTTAAACTTTTGCTAAGTTTTAAAGCTCTATATTTAATATTTTTTGAGATATTGCAAAAGCGAATGTTCTCCCATAGAAAAGCAAGTGAAAATCGTGATTTATGCGATATTTTCTATTCTATACATCACAGAACGATAAATCTTTGCCAAAATGTAAAGAATGTGGTTCTCTACAACGTTGACAAACTGCAGGTCTGTAGCTTTTATAGTTTATGAAAAAAAGAAGCATTTAGGTGGCATGCTTACTCATTGAGGAAAAAAGTGATTTTTCGCGATTTCCCGCACTTTTTGTCATTACACATCTTTTGTGAAAATTCTAAACATCTATAGAAACCACTCGTGTAAAACTAAGCCAGTGGGTAAAATAGGCGGTGTTCTACACTTTTGTTAAGTTTTAAAGCTCTATCCTAAAGAGTTTTTGAGATATAGCAAAAACGTATGTTCTCCCATAGAAAAGCATGGTAAAATCATGATTTGTGCATTATTTTCTCTTCTATACATCACAGAACGATAAATCTTGGCCTGAATGTTGAGAGAGTGGTTCTATATAACGTGAAAAATCATGATTTGTGCCATATTTTCTATTCTATAAGTCACAGAACAATAAATCCTTGCCATACTGTAAAGAATGTGGTACTCTACAACGTTGCCAAACGGCATGTCTTTAGATTTTATAATTTTTGTGAAAAAGAAGCATCTAGGTGAAATGCTAACTCATTGAGGAAAAAGGTGATTTTTCGTGATTTCCAGCACTTTTTGTCATTACACATGTTTAGTGAAATTTCTCTACTTGTATGGAAACCACACGTGTAAAACTTTGCCAGTAGGCAAAATATGCGGTTTTTTACACTTTTGCTAAGTTTTAAAGCTCGATATTTATTAGTTTTTGAGATATTGCAAAAACGAATGTTCTCACATAGAACAGCATGTAAAAATCCTGATTTGTGCGATATTTTCTCTTCTATTAATCACAGAACGATAAATCTTGGCCAGAATGTAAAGAATGTGGTGCTCTACAACGTTGGAAAAAGGGATGTCTGTAGCTTATATAGTTTTTGAGAAAATGAAGCATCTAGGTTACATGCTTACTCATTGAGCAAAAAAGCTATTTTCAGCACTTTTTGTCAATACACATGTTTTGTAAAATTTCTACACTTCTATGGAAACCATAGGTGTAAAACTTTGCCAGTAGGTAAAATAGGCGATTTTCTACACTTTTGCTAAGTTTTAAAGCTCTATCCTAAAGAGTTTTTGACATATAGCAAAAACGTATGTTCTCTCATAGAAAAGCATGTGAAAATCATGATTTGTGCCATATTTTCTATTCTATTAATCGCTACAACGTCGCCAATCAACATGTCTGTAGCTTTTATAGTTTTTGAGAAAAAGAAGCATTAAATGACATGCTTACTATTTGAGAAAAAAAGTGATTTTTCACGATTTCCAGCACTTTTTGTCATTACACTTGTTTTGTGAAATTTCTCCACTTCTATGGAAACCATGCGTGTAAAACTTTGCCAGTAGGTAAAATAGGCGGCTTTTTAAACTTTTGCTAAGTTTTAAAGCTCTATATTTAATAGTTTTTGAGATATTGCAAAAGCGAATGTTCTCCCATAGAAAAGCAAGTGAAAATCATGATTTGTGCGATATTTTCTCTTATATACATTACAGAACGATAAATCTTGGCCAGAATGTAAAGAATGTGGTACTCTACAACGTTGCGATACAGCATGTCTGTTGCTTTTATAGTTTTTGAGAACAAGAAGTTTCTATGTGACATGCTTACTCATTAAGGAAAAAAATGATTTTTCACGATTTCCATCACTTTGTGTCATTACACATCTTTTGTGAAATTTCTTCTCTTCTATAAAAACCACACGTATAAAACTTTGCCAGTAACTTAAATAGGTGGTCTTTTACACTTTTGCTAAGTTTTAAAGCTCTATCTTTAATAGTTTTTGAGATATTGCCAGAACGAATGTTCTCCGATTTAAAAGCATGCAAAAATCATGATTTGTGCGGTATTTTCTCTTCTATACATCACAGAATGATAAATCTTGGCCAGAATGTAGAGAATGTGGTACTCTACAACGTTGCCAAACGGCATGTCTGTAGCTTTTATAGTTTTTGAGAAAAAGAAGCATCTAGCTAACATGCTTACTCTTTGAGGAAAAAAGTGATTTTTCACGATTTCCAGCACTTTTTGTTATTACACATGTTTTGTGAAATTTCTC
>JAAFCE010009058.1:511-12542 GCA_013389805.1 Trigoniulus corallinus
CCCCTAATCGGTCCACTCTTCTGATGGGCCAAGTTTTGTATACCCCCAAGGGTGGACCCATTAAAGAAGTTTTAATGTATATTGGTTGGCAAATTAGGATTAAAACTTTTTTTTTCATTAATTATAGGAAGTGCTAATTTATATCGGCAATCCCCCCTCTGTAACTGAGTCAATAGTTCTAAAGCCCATACTGGACCGAGGTGAGTTGGCGTGTTTCAGGTTAGAAGTAAAACTGAGGTTCCGTGTGGTGGACGTTGGGATTTGCCCGTCAAACAACCCTCTCAACTTTGCAACGGTTTAGATGAGCCTGGTAGATGCTCCCTAAGACCGGTGAAATGCCCGACGAATAGTAGATGGAAGATAAATAAGCTTAGGGGGGGGGTGCAGCTAGTGTTGTGTAGCATCGCAACAGCGTAGTGTCTGTGTTGACTCTGCATTAGAACTACTGTATGCAGCGGACAGGGCTCTAATGACCATTGCAGTTGAAGTGCCTTAAAGCACCAACGTAACGGGACACACTAGCTCTCGTCTGATTACTGAAGTTGAACAATGCAACCCCAGCTAGTACTGACATGGGTGGCTGCTTGGGGAAACTGGGTGCTACTAATACCCCAAAATCGTTGCATTAGTGTAGTGTCTGTGTAGTCTGTGCATTAGAACTACGCTGTGGACGGCGCTCTAATGACCTTGTAGTTGACGGGCCTAAAAACATAAACAAACAACGATAACCAATGAAACGGAAAATAACATCTCAGATGTTCCCTCTAAGGAGCCAAGTCTCATGTGCAAATTTGATTTTAAAGCTAGGTTTACACAAGCAAACAACTTGTGCAAGTACTTCTGATAGTAACTTGCGCAAGCGTTTACATGATTAGCAAAAATGTGTGCAAGTAGTGTCTGAAAACACAATCTGGAGAGCACTTGCCAGCAAGCTATTACACAGATGCTTACACCGTATAGTGGATAGTGTGCTTGCTTGCAATGCTCAGAAAAATAGAAAAAAACATCATTATAAGCAATTTGAACAATTGTAATTGCAAATGAATTTTTTGCCCTTTATGCATTGCATATGGCTTTTCCTGCACTTCGTATGGCCATTTAAACTTTACACAGTTGCTACACAGGGGTACAGGAGTACCCCATCAATCCTTATTCGAATAATGAAAAGCAATTAACCACTCATCTGTGACTTATCGGTATTAGGAAGTTCAACCTATCATGTGAAAATACTGTGAATCACATTGCGCTAGGATCACCCACAGAGACAGAGAGGAAGAAAAACCCTGGGGTACACCAATACCCCTGTTGGGCATGAGCCTGATTTCTTATTGCGTTATAGTTATTGTGCAATAGGTTAGACACCATGGAATATTAAAACTGACAAAGCATTAATTTACCTGCAAAATTTATATTTTGGTTGTAAAATGTGGTGTTGGAACAGTAGGGTAGGCAGGCATCCCCTACAGACAACTCGCCAATATTCCTGCGGGTTCCAGACGCCTTACTGGGGTGTTCCCAGTCATAGCATGTTCAATGAACCTGTGGACCCGACCCTGCCACAGGGGGGACAAAGGGTGTGAAAACGATGGTGACACCAGTACCCCTGTGTAGCATTAAAGGGTTAATCATTAAAAAGTTGAAGTTAACTTGCGCGATCACTTCCAGTTTTGAAATAAATACCTACTGGCTAGAGCACTATAGCAACACGTTTCAACAAGCAAGCTCTTACTTGCTGAAAGCGCTCTCTGCAATTTATAAAATTTGCTGCAAGGGGACTCTCAACGAACGTTCAGAAAAGCAAATATTGCTGAATAGTGCTTGCATGCTGTAAATTGCGACAATTTACATGCTTAAGTGAGCAGAGTGTTAACTCCACCGTGCATGGGGCACCTTGCCCATGTGCATGGCCGTGCATGCGCGCAGCTTAAAGGGAACATCAGGCCTTGAAATGGTGGATCAGTCAGTTTTCAGAGATCTTACAAAATGAAAAATAGCAGTCCAGCAGTAAAGACGCATCAACAGCACCCAGCATTTCCAAGTCGTCACCCATCTCAGTACTATGTTGGCCTGACGTTTCTTAACTTCCATGAGTAGACAAGAACTGGTGGTTTAAATGCGGTATGATGGTTTACAAAAACCCACCCTTCATCACAGTATACATACGGTATGTAGACTATTTCCTATTTTTTCAATATTTTAATAGCTGGGGTCTGACTGGGGGCCCCCAACCAGGCGTCTGGAACCCCCAAAGGATTTTGACTGGATTGTCTGTGGGGGATGTCGGCCTACCCCAATTGTTCCAACATCGCAATACACAACTGAAATAGAAAGCTTTGGCAGGTAAAATAATGTTTGGTTGATTATAATATTGCATGGTGTCTGACCTATTGCACAATAAAAATAAGCAACGCAATGCAATTTATTTCAGTTCCTGTATTATTATTTAAAAAATGGTTTCGTTTCCCCCAGACTTTGGAATTTTATGTAGCGAGCAAAATTAGCAAAAACGACATCAACAAAACAAGAAACCAACGGCACCCAGCATTCCAAAGCGGTCACCCATCTCAGTACTATGTGAGCCCGACGTTGCGTAACTTCAGTGATCAGACGAGAACTGGCGCTTTCAACGTGGTATGACCATTGATGACAGCAACTATTTCATCACGGTTTACATACGCTGACAGACCATTGTCTGCTTACTTTTTCCCCTTCTCTCATACAGTACTTCTATTTATTTGTTAGTTACCCGAATATTTCTTCTAGACACATGAGGAGTCCAAAGAGGATGCACAAAAGGGCCTACAAGATGTTAAAACAGCAATGGAAAGAGGGGGCCTTAAGGTGAACATGAAGGCGAGAGGTTACTTTGTTTCCAATTGTAGTGGCGTGGGGCAACGGGGTTTCATTCGTTGTGGGGGTGAGGAAATACCAGTGATGCAAGAGGTTCGTTATTTAGGATCAGTTTTCCAAAGCAATGGGGAGACTGTATGCAGGACTGTCCCATGCAGGACGGCAGAAGTGGAGACATGCAAGTCCCGATGCAGTATTTGCACAGTTCTGGTGCAAATACCACAAAGACACTTTGCGACAAGGCACAATGCGACGATTTTTGGGTATTAGTGGTATGCAGTTTTCCCAAGCGGTCACCCACGTCAGTACTAACTGGGATTGCATTGCTGAACTTCAGTAATTAGACGAGAACTGGCGTGTCCAATGCAATAAGCTGCTCACCCAGCGTTCCCAAGCGGTCACCTACGTCAGAAAAATTTGGGGGTTTCGTTGCTTACTTCCACAACCTGGTAGTTGATACAGTACTGCATTTAGGTCCACACATCTCCCGAGGGTCAAACCTACATCCAGTGTTTTGTCGTCACATCCTGCTGCCTCTTGTGTAACTGTACTGCAATATGATTTTTTGGCAACCCCATATACTCCCCCCTCCTACTCTCGCCTTAAAATGGTAAACCGAACGGCGCACAGTGGGGCAAGATAGCACAAAACCTGGCAGAAATTCAAAAAATGAAAGTGTCCAAGAGATAAAATTTCGGGTTGTACTGGACCCTTGATACCTTCCTGCACCATGACCTAGCTGATTTAGAGGTGTCTGCACAGTTTTGTGCAACATAACAAGCCACATTTGAACCTCTTTTTTGCAGTTAAGATTACTTGATCTGATAGCAGTTACTTTCAGTCCTGAAAGTGTCGTTATTTACATTACAAATTTTTTCTATAGGGTCTTCATCTTCATGTATGTAGCTATATT
This sequence comes from Trigoniulus corallinus, assembly GCA_013389805.1. Classification (NCBI taxonomy): domain Eukaryota; kingdom Metazoa; phylum Arthropoda; class Diplopoda; order Spirobolida; family Trigoniulidae; genus Trigoniulus; species Trigoniulus corallinus. Next base: position 4,275 of record JAAFCE010009058.1, read on the forward strand.
TAATTCTTTGAAAATTAATATTTCAGTGCAAGGAGTTTATATAAATAAGCTTCAAAGAAGGAAGGGGTGAAATATTTGATTTTCACACCTGAAATTGGAAATACATCTAGTTAATAATGAATCCCTGCAAACTCCCGCCTGGTTTCTTGCTTTTTACATTGAAATACTCATTCAAAATTACAATTCAGGTGATTTCTTCTGCCCGTTTTTGCCCCATTTCAAAATGCAGAAGGTTATCTTGGAACAACTCATCAGATCATGCGTTCCCAGGCCTTGCATTTTCTGGATTTCCTCTTATGGACCACATTAGCTTCCTGCTTTTTGGCATACAGCCGTTTTCAGGAAATTGTTTATTCCGTTGTGTAGGTTTATTTACAAAAATCGCAATTAAATTGGGTAGTATGCTTGATTTACTGCGCCAGTGATTCCAGGTTCGATACTGATCGAGGTGGGTTGGAGCTTCTTTCACATGATTTGTGAAAGAATGGTCATTAGAGCCCTGTTGAATGTTTTGCTTTAATGCAGTCTCTGCAGACACTACACTGTTAGGACGATATAGGGACAGTATTATCAGTATCGAGTGTTCCCAAGCGGTCACCCATGTTAGTACTAACTGGGGTTGCGTTGCTTAATTGCAGTTATCAGACAAGGAATGGTATATTCAATGCAGTTCACCCACATGAAACACCCCGAGTATGACTTCCTTCAGATGAGAGGTGAACGCAACATCCCGCATCGTGTACGATGCCATAGGTAACAGGTAGATAAGGTCAAATTTCCGGTGTAGAAGTCCGACCCGGCAGATTGGCAGAGTGCCCCAACGAACAGTACACTGATAATAAGTAAGCAGTGCAGTTGCAGTTTTGCTAGTGCAGCCAGCTGCAAAATCACCTGTCCAATATATCACCTTTGTGTCCGTTCAGAAGGACAAGATGGGTACTAAGGTCCCTGCCATAGGTGGGAATAGCGTTAGGAGTAGGTTTCTTAAGTATACCAAATGCCCTTAAATGAAATGTGCAACCTTGAACATTCGTTGAATAATACAGGAATTGATTCCAGTTTTGAAAAAAAAAACGGAACCAAAAGCACACAGCATTCCCAAGCGGTCACCCATCTCAGTACTACCTGGGCCCGACGTTGCTTAACTTCAGCGATCGGTCTAGAACTAGTGCTTTCAACGTGGTATGACCATTGACATTAGCACGTCGTTCATCACCGTATACATACAGTACGTAGACTGTTGCCTTTCATTATTTAAATATAATATTCATTCAGTAGCTATATTTGTTCGCTTCGAAAATCAAAATATGCTAGCAGGGAAATAATTAAAAAAAACATCTTAAAATATTATGAGAAACAGCTACATTGGTTCTGACATCTAGTGACGCTACGAATAAACTCAGGATGATGCTTGCACACCAGCATTTGTTATTGTTTTTTGGTGTTTTAGGGCCTTTCAACTACAAAGGTCATTAGTGCCCCATCCACAGTATAGTTCTTATGCAGAAACTGCACAGACACTACAGTAATGTGACGATTTTTGGGTATTAGCAGTATCCAGTTTTCTCAAGTGGCCACCCATGTTAGTACTAACTGGAATTGCGTTGCTTAATTGCAATCAGTGGCGTCCCTAGGGGGGTGGTGTGACTGCGGGCCGCATCGGGTTACACCACTCGCAGCATGAGAAATGGGGCGACACCAAAGCAGAAGAAGAGGCTTTTTTTGGGAGAGGAGGTGACACAACCCTAGCGACGTCACTGATTGCAGTTATCAGACAAGGAATGGTGTGTTCAATGCAACCCACCCACACGTACAAACCCCGAGTGTGCCTTCCTTCAGATGAGAGGTAAACCCAAAGTCCTGCGTGGTGTACGATGGCATTGGCACGTAAAAGAACAGCACTGTGCAAAAGGTAGATAAGGTAAAATTTCCGGGTGTAGGAGCTCGATCGCTAGAATCGGCAGAGTGCCCCAACGAACAGTACACCGATGATAAATAAGCGGTGCAGTTGCAGTTTTGTTCATGCAGCCGGCTGCAAAATCACTGTCCAATATATAGGCGGGAATAGTCTTAGGAGTAGTTTTCATAAAGCCTAGTTGAGTGGCAAGTGCTAGAAGCAAAAGCAGCACGTGCGCAACCAGGAAAATGGTGACGTAAAGCACTGTCCCCAAGACAAACAGTGAAGCAACGACAATGTACTTCAAAAGACATGTGGGGGCAGGGGCGGATCTGAGGGGGGAGAGTAATGAAACCATTGCTCCTCACTGGGGCACATCCGTCTACTGATGCATGATTGAACTTTCGACTGATGAGACATTTTTTTTGCATTTGTTATTGCCGTTTCTATTCTGCCAGTCCAGTTTGGAGTTGGCGAGACCACTGAACATAGGACCATGTCTAAAGGTGCCCACTGACGATCATAAAATTCCAATTCCTCTCTGCCAAAATGAATGTTGCACTCCAATTACTTATCGTGAATGCATAATATCATGCGGATTGGATGGAGTGATGAGAAACGGACGGATTTCCATCTGTCCAAAAATCCTTCACTCTGCTCCAACCGTCCATCACTCCAATCGACCATGAGTATGAAAAAGTGATTGGATGGACCGATGTAGTGGCCCTATGGAGCGTTCGTGAGTGGAAAATCACTGTTAGATTTTGGACCATTGCAATCTCGACAAGTTTGGTAGATGGAAGGGACCGTGTTTCTCTCTGCATACTGATAATGACTGATGATTAAGCTGTTGATATAAGGAGCAATTTTGCAACCATGAGAACACTTGTAATACTTACTTAATCCATAACGCAAAAAATAATTCATAACAAATAAAATATTACTAAACAATTTGATGGTTGAATTGAAGTAATTAATAATAATTCAGGTTTGGTTTCATGGTGTCCTAGGGCCCCTCAACTACAATTCATTAGGGCCCCACCCTCAACACTACACAATGTGACGATTTCCGTGTATTAACAGTATCCCGTTCTCCCAAGCAGCCACCTATGCCAGTGCTAACTCTGGATGCATTGCTTAACTTCAGTGATCAGACAATAACTAGCCACCCCCTCTTAATTCAGGAGTGATGTATTGGAGTGGAGTGATCATCCCTCAATGACCCTACAACATTTCTCTACACTCCAGCCACTCCAGGCACTCCACTCCGCGGTCTCACCACTCCATTTGGCATGATCGTCAGTGGGCACCTTAAGGGGTAGTGGAGGGCCTATTGTAAGTGCCAGCTAGATTTATACTAAGGGATTCTGAATATTTAAAAACATTTGCGGTGCATTTGTTTGAAGTGCTCCCCCCTCCCCCCGGTCCGCGTTTGGATCAGTCCCTGTGGGGAGCGGAGTAACTTTTTAGTTTATGGACTTTTATTTTGAATATCATCATCCTAATAAAATTTGATCGTATTTTTGGAACTTTGGTTTATTAAAACATAACCCTTTGTAAAACGGAAACCTGTGAAAACGGAAAAAATACAGGAACGATCAGGTTCCGCTTTTAAGAGGTTTTACTGTATTTGAAGGGCCCTAAATCACCAACAAACAACTGGACAGTTGTGATGTGAGATGTGGTATCAACTACCAGGTTGTGGCAGTGACACTTTACTAACTGCACTGTGGCCGATTTTTGGCGGATATGTTCGATGTTTATGAGAGAAAACCCAAAACAAAGTCTTATGTCCTCATGTCTTCATTATCTTACCCTTATCCCGCCTGTGGCTGGGTCAGTTCTGCGGTTTCTAGCCCTCCACACCTGCCTATCTCTCATCAGGTCCTTGTCCACCCCACACTCCAATCGCCCATATCCTTACTTACAACCTGCTCCCACGTCTCCTTTGGTCTTCTTCCACTGACCTGGAGGCATCCAACCACTTGCAACGAGACCTGCAACATAGACCTAAGGGGGTCCTCCTCCACTCTTCTCACTGCATGTCCAGGTACTGTATATGCAAATGAAAGAAAGTTTATTAATGTTCTACTTACAAGATGGGCAGCCACAATGTGTGGTGATGGTGAAGCCAAAGGTGGACACGACAAGTTAAGGCTGGTTCCGTGGCATGCGACACTGATGCAAATCTCGTTCTAGCAGACAAAGTGCCACAGAAACTGATGACTTAAGCCTAGTTCCATGGAACGCGACACCGACGAGAGTAGTGCTTGAGCAGACGGTATAATTATGACGTAAACCACAGGCGCTAACAGAAATTGCACCTGGTTTGATTCCCTGGCATGAGCGAATTCATGTAAGCGTTTAATAGTTTGGTGGCGCCAAAACGAAAAATTAAATAAACCAATCGCTTAAAACCAGGCTTAAAGCCTGGTTCCCTGGCAGGCGACACCGACGAGAATAGCATGCTAGCAGACGACAATCCACATAAACTTATGACATAGTTACACTACCATTCTGTAAAGTAAGCACGAAATAAATGGTGAAGTGGAGTTGAGAGTTAGTTAACTGCATTTGTCAATGGAATGTGTCGCTTGAATTTGATTGGCTGTTTGAATTTTTAAATAGTCTTCTGTTTACTTTTCATTGGTTTATTAATTTTTTTGGTTTCGGCGCCACCAAAAGTTCATATTGAAAACTATTAATTGTTTGCGTGAATTCGCTCATGCCAGGGAATCAAGCCAGGTGCAATTTCTGTTAGCACCTGTGGTTTACTTCATAATTATACTGTCTGCTCAAGTGCTATTCTCATTGGTGTTGCGTGCCAGGGAACCAGGCTGTAGGAACTCAACATTTTTGCCACAGTAGCGCAAAATCAACTGAAAAGTGGAGTTGAGAGGTAGTCAAGTGCATTTCTTGCTTACAAGTGTCACATGCATTTCATTGGCTATTTGTTTTTGAACAACGTTTGCTATTTAAATTTTATCTTCTGTTACTATTTTGTGCTGTGTGTGCCACCACACAGGCATTTTCGAAAACATTTTCACTTTGTATGATTTCTCACCTGTCACAGAACCACTACAGGCGCAATTTGACCTAACACCTGTGGTTGACGTCATAATTTTGTCATCTGCTCAGGTGCTATTCTCTCTCATGTCGCGTGCTACAGAACTAGGCATTACAGGACTAGCGACATACAGAATCAATGTTGTTTAGTGCTGAACTGGGCCATATGGCCCCACATCGCTTTCCAATGTTGACCGCTGTCAGGGGATGAACTGGCTGTCATTAAGAAAAACAAGATACAAAATTCAGGAATGAGTATTTTAAATGTAGTTTAGAGGCGGGGAAATTTGTGGAAAAAAATGAAGGAGTGTAGATTGAGGTGGTATGGACATGTAGTAAGACCGTCCAGCATGTCACCTTTGTGTCCATCAACAGCAACATGAAGGTGTTGCTCTACCATAGGCGGGTAAAGGGTTAAAAGTTATTTTGCTGTGTTGTTACCAGTGGCGGCTTTTTTGGGAGAGGGGGGGAACCAACCATAGCAACGCCAATACCAACCTGGTAGATGATACCACATCTAGGACAACAACTCTCGAGGTGGTTGCAGTGCTATCCCACCCTTTGATGCCATAGCCAGAGAGTTAACCATATCTGGTGTAACAGAACTGTAATGCCTGGTTCCGTATACCCATGCACTAACTCTTTTACCGTTGTAACAGACGACACAGCACAAAAAATGGTGACGTCACACTGCTACTTGAGGCGCCACAGAGCAGCTATGCATAACGGTAGTTGCGTCCTGCAAGTCATGCTGTGTTTTGATTGGCTGGTGGTTGAGCTGTCTGCTTGAAAAAGTGGCGGAGGATATACTGAGACATGACGGCGGTGTGCAGTCACTCCAAATAAAGCGCTGCATTTAAGGAATTGCGCTGGCGGTCCTTCATAACGCACTAGCACAAAACGTCATCAAGTTGTCATCAGTGGCGACGTGATTAGCGTTGAAGTGTGGTGATACGGAACTAGGCATAAGATAATTGGTTGAGGTAGGATGGCCAGCAACCGTTTCTGGGCTTAAAATACAGAATTGATCAGCCTTTGCAGTTATTACGCTGCTAGCAAACAAAAAAACGTGGAAAAACGGAAACCAACAGCACCCGGCATTCCCAAGCGGTCACCAATCTCAGTACTACCTGGGCCCGACGTTGCTTAACTTCAGTGATCAGACGAGAACGGGCACTTTCAACATGGTATGATCGTTGACAGCAACGGAACTGTCATCAAGGTATACATTCGTTATAAAGACCATTATCTGTTTTTTTTATCATTTCATTCAATTGATAGCTATAATCATATTTCTTTGCCGAAAATATTTCTTCTGTATTAAGATATTTTCGGGCCGAAATGATCGACAAAGGCATTTTGCAGAAATAAGAGAAACTACTTCACTGCTGCTGACATCTAGTGATGGTACAAATAACCTCGGAATGATTGTTAACCACTTGGTTTACGAAGTTATCATCATCATCATCTCACCCTTCTCCCGCCTGAGGCAGGGTCGGGTCTGCAGGTTCTAATCCTCCACTGCCGTCTATCCCCCACCAAGTTCCCCTCCACCCCACACGCCTCCATGTCCCATTTCACCACCTGCTCCCACGTCCGTTTTGGTCGTCCTCTACCCCTACTGCCCCCAACTACCTGCAGTCCCACAATGGACCTAACAAGCTCCTCCTCTCCCCTCCTCATCACATGCCCATACCACCTCAAACGCCTTTCTCTCATCTTCTCTGCAATGTCCCCCACCCCCAAGCTACCTCTAACATAATTGCTTCGGAATCTGTCGGATCGTGACACCCCACACATGTAGCGCAGCATTCGCATCTCTGCCCCTTGCATTTGCCTTTCATGGTTCTTCCTAACTGCCCAACACTCTTAGCCATACAGCATAGCAGGCCTAACGACAGTTCTGTAAACTTTGCCTTTCAACTTTATTGGGACCCTGCGGTCACACAGGACCCCACTTGCCTGTCTCCACTTCAACCAACCTGCATTAATCCGACGGGTCAAGTCAGTATCAATCTACCAATTACTCTGGAAAACTGATCCTAGATAGCGAAATTCCTGCACCACCGGGATCCCCTCTCCCCCACAACGTAACTCATCCTCTTGCCCCTGGCCACTAAAACTGAAAGCCAGGTACTCAGTCTTCCTCATGTTAACCTTAAGGCCCCCTCCTGCCATTGCTGTTTTAATGTCTTGTATGCCCTTTTGTGCATCCTCCTTGGACTCCTCGAGCATTCCCACATCATCTGCAAATACCAGGCACTGGGGACCCATTCCCCAATACCCGTAAGCAGCTCATCCATCACCAGAGTGAATAGGTATGGGCTAAGTGCTGAACCTTGATGCACACCAACCTGCACGTTGAAGCTTGCAGTGTTACCCCATGCTGTCCTCACCCTAGTGATGGAACCATCATACATATCCTGCACTATCCTAATGTGGCCTTCATCAAACCCTTTCTTTCTTAGGACATTCCATACTACCTGTGTAGGGACACTATCATATGCCTTCTCCAGGTCAATGAATATTGCACGAAGGTCCTTTTTTGCTGCTCTATGCTTCTCTATCATCTGTCGTAGAATAAAGATTGGTTCCATGGTGGACCTACCAGGCATAAACCCAAATTGATTTCCCCGGACACTAGTTTGATCTCTGAGGCGACATTCTATGAAACGCTCCCACAGCTTCATAGAATGGCTCATCAGCTTAATGCCCCTATAGTTTCCACAGTCCTGAGCATCACCTTTGCCCTTGAACAGTGGAACTATCCAACTTTCCCACCAGGCAGTTTGCATCCTGCCACCATTTGCTAACTTGTTGAAAAGCTTCCCTAGCCATGTAATGCCAGTTGTCACCAAGGTGTGCCAAACATCCAGTGGGATCTTATCTGGGCCTACTGCTTTTTGACCTTTCATCTTTTGATGGGCTCTTACTATTTCATCATCACTCACCCTGTCCACTGCCTGTGGAGTGCATGGATTGCTGTCTGCAACTCCTGCACATGTGGCTGCAATTAAGAGGCTGTGGTATTACTCATCCCACCTTTTCATTACCTCTGCTGGTTGGAAGAGGACCCTACCATTGGAATCCTTTACTGTTAGGGCCCTGGTAACATCCTTACTAGTTCTATCCCTGTTCTTGGCCAGTCTAAAAACTGCATTCTCTCCCTCCCTTGTTCCCAGCGTTTCATATAGTGCCTCATACTTCTGGTACTTAGCTAGGGCAATGGTCCACCTGGCAGGTTTCCTTGCTTGAATGTAGTCTGTCTTGGAAACCTGATCCCTTATTTCCCTCCATCTATGGAA
>JAAFCE010009058.1:45065-66489 GCA_013389805.1 Trigoniulus corallinus
CAGTGTAGTTCTTATGCAGAAACTGCACAGACACTACACTATTGCGACGGCTTTTGGGTATTACCAGTACCTTGTTTTCCCAAGTGGCCACCCGTGTCAGTACTAGCTGGGGTTGCATAGCTTAACTTCAACGATCAGGCGAGAACTATACAGTGTATCCAACGCAATTTGCCACTCAAAAATCTCTGGTAACTGAACTTCATTTTGGTTAATCCCCTAATCGGTCCACTCTTCTGATGGGCCAAGTTTTGTATACCCCCAAGGGTGGACCCATTAAAGAAGTTTTAATGTATATTGGTTGGCAAATTAGGATTAAAACTTTTTTTTCATTAATTATAGGAAGTACTAATTTATATCGGCAATCCCCCCTCGGTAACTGAGTCAATAGTTCTAAAGCCCATACTGGACCGAGGTGGGTTGGCGTGTTTCGGGTTAGAAGTAAAACTGAGGTTCCGTGTGGTGGACGTTGGCATTTGCCCGTCAAACAACCCTCTCAACTTTGCAACGGTTTAGATGAGCCTGGTAGATGCTCCCTAACACCGGTGAAATGCCCGACGAATAGTAGACGGAAGATAAATAAGCTTAGGGGGGTGCAGCTAGTGTTGTGTAGCATCGCAACAGCGTAGTGTCTGTGTTGACTCTGTATTAGAACTACTGTATGCAGCAGACAGGGCTCTAATGACCATTCTAGTTGAAGTGCCTTAAAGCACCAACGTAACGGGACACACTAGCTCTCGTCTGATTACTGAAGTTGAACAACGCAACCCCAGCTAGTTCTGACATGGGTGGCCTCTTGGGGAAACTGGGTGCTACTAATACCCCAAAATTGTTTCATTAGTGTAGTGTCTGTGTAGTCTGTGCATTAGAACTACGCTGTGGACGGCGCTCTAATGACCTTGTAGTTGACGGGCCTAAAAACATAAACAAACAACAACAACCAATGAAACGGAAAATAACATCTCAGATGTTCCCTCTAAGGAGCCAAGTCTCATGTGCAAATTTGATTTTAAAGCTAGGTTTACACAAGCAAACAACTTGTGCAAGTACTTCTGATAATGGTAAACGCAAGCGTTTACATGATTAGCAAAAATGTGTGCAAGTAGTGTCTGAAAACACTATCTGGAGAGCACTTGCCAGCAAGTTATTGCACAGATGCTTACACCGTATAGTGGATAGTGTGCTTGCTTGCAATGCTCAGAAAAATAGAAAAAAAACATCATTATAAGCAATTTGAACAATTGTAATGTGGTGGTTAGGCAAATGAATTTTTTGCCCTTTATGCATTGCATATGGCTTTTCCTGCACTTCGTATGGCCATTTAAACTTTACACAGTTGCTACACAGGGGTACAGGAGTACCCCATCAATCCTTATTCGAATAATGAAAAGCAATTAACCACTCATCTGTGACTTATCGGTATTAGGAAGTTCAACCTATCATGTGAAAATACTGTGAATCACATTGCGCTAGGATCACCCACAGAGACAGAGAGGAAGAAAAACCCTGGGGTACACCAATACCCCTGTTGGGCATTAGCCTGATTTCTTATTGCGTTATAGTTATTGTGCAATAGGTTAGACACCATGCAATATTAAAACTGACAAAGCATTAATTTACCTGCCAAAATTTATATTTTGGTTGTAAAATGTGGTGTTGGAACAGTAGGGTAGGCAGGCATCCCCTACAGACAACTCGCCAATATTCCTGCGGGTTCCAGATGCCTTACTGGGGTGTTCCCAGTCATAGCATGTTCAATGAACCTGCGGACCCGACCCTGCCACAGGCGGGACAAAGGGTGTGAAAACGATGGTGACACCAGTACCCCTGTGTAGCATTAAAGGGTTAATCATTAAAAAGTTGATGTTAACTTGTGCGATCACTTCCAGTTTTGAAATAAATACCTACTGGCTAGAGCACTATAGCAACACGTTTCAACAAGCAAGCTCTTACTTGCTGAATGCGCTCTCTGCAATTTATAAAATTTGCTGCAAGGGGACTCTCAGCGAACGTTCAGAAAAGCAAATATTGCTGAATAGTGCTTGCATGCTGTAAATTGCGACAATTTACATGCTTAAGTGAGCGGAGTGTTAACTCCACCATGCATGGGGCACCTTGCCCATGTGCACGGCCGTGCATGCACGCAGCTTAAAGGGAACATCAGGCCTTGAAATGGTGGATCGGTCAGTTTTCAGAGATCTTACAAAATGAAAAATAGCAGTCCAGTAGTAAAGACGCATCAACAGCACCCAGCATTTCCAAGTCGTCACCCATCTCAGTACTATGTGGGCCCGACGTTGCTTAACTTCCATGAGTAGACAAGAACTGGTTGTTTAAATGCGGTATGATGGTTTACAAAAACCCACCCTTCATCACAGTATACATACGGTATGTAGACTATTTCCTTTTTTTTCAATATTTTAATAGCTGGGTCTGACTGGGGGCCCCCAACCAGGCGTCTGGAACCCCCAAAGGATATTGACTGGATTGTCTGTGGGGGATGTCGGCCTACCCCAATTGTTCCAACATCGCAATACACAACCGAAATAGAAAGCTTTGGCAGGTAAAATAATGTTTGGTTGATTATAATATTGCATGGTGTCTGACCTATTGCACAATAAAAATAAGCAATGCAATGCAATTTATTTCAGTTCCTGTACTATTATATAAAAAATGGTTTCGATTCCCCCAGACTTTGGAATTTTATGTAGCGAGCAAAATTAGCAAAAACGACATCTACAAAACAAGAAACCAACGGCACCCAGCATTCCGAAGCGGTCACCGATCTCAGTACTATGTGAGCCCGACGTTGTGTAACTTCAGTGATCAGACGAGAACTGGCGCTTTCAACGTGGTATGACCATTGATGACAGCAACTATTTCATCACGGTTTACATACGCTGACAGACCATTGTCTGCTTACTTTTTCCCCTTCTCTCATACAGTACTTCTATTTATTTGTTAGTTACCGGAATATTTCTTCTAGACACATGAGGAGTCCAAAGAGGATGCACAAAAGGGCCTACAAGATATTAAAACAGCAATGGAAAGAGGGGGCCTTAAGGTGAACATGAAGCCAAGAGGTTACCTAGTTTCCAATTGTAGTGGCCTGGGGCAACGGGGTTTCATTCGTTGTGGGGGTGAGGGGATACCAGTGATGCAACAGGTTCGTTATTTAGGGTCAGTTTTCCAAAGCAATGGGGAGATAGATTCCGGCGTGACCCATAGGTTTAATGCAGGATGGCGGAAGTGGAGACAGGCAAGTCCCGATGCAGTATTTGCACAGTTCTGGTGCAAATACCACACAGACACTTTGCGACAATGCACAATGCGACGATTTTTGGGTATTAGTGGTATGCAGTTTTCCCAAGCGGTCACCCACGTCAGTACTAACTGGGATTGCATTGCTGAACTTCAGTGATTAGACGAGAACTGGCATGTCCAACGCAATAAGCTGCTCGCCCAGCGTTCCCAAGCGGTCACCTACGTCAGAAAAATTTGGGGGTTTCGTTGCTTAGTTCCACAACCTGGTAGTTGATACAGTACTGCATTTAGGTCCCGAGGGTCAAACCTACATCCAGTGTTTTGTCGTCACATCCTGCTGCCTCTGGTGTAACTGTACTGCAATATGATTGGTTGGCAACCCCATATACTCCCCCCTCCTACTCTTGCCTTAAAATGGTAAACCGAACGGCGCACAGTGGGGCAAGATAGCACAAAACCTGGCAGAAATTCAAAAAATGAAAGTGTCCAAGAGATAAAATTTCGGGTTGTACTGGACCCTGGATACCTTCCTGCACCATACCCTAGCTGATTTAGAGGTGTCTGCACAGTTTTGTGCAACATAACAAGCCACATTTGAACCTCTGTTTTGCAGTTAAGATTACTTGATCTGATTGCAGTTACTTTCAGTCCTGAAAGTGTCGTTATTTACATATCTAGATTCACAAATGGGAAATTTTTTCTATAGGGTCTTCATCTTCATGTTCATAGCTATATTTAATTCTTGGAAAATTAATATTTCAGTGCAAGGAGTTTATATAAATAAGCTTCAAAGAAGGAAGAGGTGAAATATTGGATTTTCACACCTGAAATTGGAAATACATCTAGTTAATAATGAATCCCACAAACTCCCTCCTGGTTTCTTGCTTTTTACATTGAAATACTCATTCAAAATTACCATTCAGGTGATTTCTCCTGCCCGGTTTTGCCCCATTTCAAAATGCAGAAGGTTATCTAGGAACAACTTAACCCTTATCATGCGTCCCCAGGCCTTGCATTTTCTGGATTTCCTCTTATGGACCACATTAGCTTCCTGCTTTTTGGCATACAGCCGTTTTCAGGAAATTGTTTATTCCGTTGAGTAGGTTTATTTACAAAAATCGCAATTAAATTGGGTAGTATGCTTGATTTACTGCACCAATGATTCCAGGTTCGATACTGGATCGAGGTGGGTTGGGGCTTCTTTCACATGATTTAAGGCCCTTTAACAACAATGGTCAGTAGAGCCCTGTTGAGTGTTTAGTTTTAATACAGTCTACACAGACACTACAGTGTTATGACGATATAGGGACAGTATTATCAGTATCAAGTGTACCCAAGCGTTCACCCATGTTAGTACTAACTGGGGTTGCGTTTCTTAATTGCAGTTATCAGACAAGTAATGGTATGTTCAATGCAATACACCCACATGAAACACCCCGAGTATGACTTCCTTCAGATGAGAGGTAAGCCCAACGTCCCGCATGGTGTACGATTTTCATAGGCACGTAAAAGAACACTACTATGCAACAGGTGGATAAGGTAAATTTCCCGGTGTAGAAGTCGGACCCGGCAGATTGGCAGAGTGCCCCAACGAACAGTAAACTGCCAATAAATAAGCAGTGCAATTGCAGTTTTGCTCAAGCAGCCAGCTGCAAAATCACCTGTCCAATATATAACTTTGTGTCCATTCAGAAGGACAAGATGGGTACTCAGGTCCCGGCCATAGGTGGGAATAGGGTTAGGAGTAGGTTTCTTAAGTATACCAAATGCCGTTAAAAGAAATGTGCAACCTTGAACATTCGTTGAATAATACTGGAATTGATGCCAGTTTTGATGGTCTCCCTGCCCCACTGTGCAGCCTTTGTAAATTTTAGGCAGCTAGCAGAAACGGTGAAGAAAAAAGAACAGAGCCAACAGCACCCAGCATTCCCAAGCGGTCACCCATCTCAGTACTACCTGGACCCAACGTATCTTAACTACAGTGATCAGATGAGAACTTGTGCTTTCAACGTTGTATGACCATTAACATAATCACATCGTTCATCGCCGTATACATACGGTACGTAGACTGTTGCCTTTCATTATTTAAATATAATATTCATTCAGCGGTAATTAGGAAATAATTAAAAAAAAAACATCTTAAAAAATTATGACAAACAGCTACATTGGTGCTGACATCTAGTGACGTTATGAATAAACCCGGGATGATACTTGCACACCAGCAGTTGTTATTGTTTGTTTGTGTTTTAGGGCCCTTCAACTACAAAGGTCATTAGTGCCCCGTCCACAGCATAGTTCTGATGCAGACCCTGCACAGACACTACAGTAATGCGACGATTTTTGGGTATTTGCAGTATCCAGGTTTCCCAACTGACCACCCATGTTAGTACTAACTGGAATTGCGTTGTTTAATTGCAATCAGTGACGTCACTAGGGGGTGGGGTGAGTGCGGGCCACATCGGGTGACACCACTCAAAGCATGAGAAATGGGGTGACACCAAAGTGAAGAAGCAGCTTTTTTGGGATAGGAGATGACACAACCCTAGTGACGTCACTGGCTGCAGTTATCAGACAAGGAATGGTGTGTTCAATGCAACACACCCACACGACAAACCCCGAGTGTACCTTCCTTCAGATGAGAGGTAAACCCAAGGTCCCGTGTGGAATACAATGGCATTGGCAGGTAACAGAACAGCACTATGCAACAGGTAGATAAGGGCAAATTTCTGGGTGTAGGAGCTCGTTCACTGGAATCGGCAGAGTCCCCCCAAAGAACAGTACACCGACGATAAATAAGTAGTGCAGTTGCAGTTTTGTTCGTGCATTTGGCTGAAAAATCACTGTCCAATATATCACCCTTGTGTCTATTCAGCAGGATCTGAGGGGATCCGTCAAGTGAGTGTGAGACCACTACTCACTTGGCAATGTTAAGATCTTTGATGAGTGTCTCCTGCGGGGTTGGACGGCACCCCCCACAGGTAGCCCTGCGACTATTACTGTGGGTTCTGGACGTCTGACTGGGGTGACCCCAATCAGTACTGTCCCACCAAATAGGAGGGCCATGCTAAGGCTATGGACATGGAATATTTCGACCCTCTCAGGGAAAGCTGGGGAATTAGTGGAAACCCTAAAGAACAGGACGATCAGCATTGCATTCCCCCAGGAGACTAGGTTAAGGGGTAATAGGTCAAGGGCCCTGGGGAGGGATACAAGCTGATCTACACAGGTAGTGATGAGGGTCAAAATGGGGTGGGTATTATATTAAGCAGGGATTTGCAGCAGGGGATAACTTCAGTTAGGAGATTTAGCAGCTGGTTAATGTTAGTTACTGTAGTTTGGAAAGGTATAGGGCTTCACCTCATAAGTGTATATGCTCTGCAAGAAGGCCTGGGTGACACAATTATAGAAGCTTTTTGGAAGGATTTTGATAAGGTGGTTCAGTCAGCTGACAGCACAATTAGACAGGAGGGGAAATGAAAGGCTTATTATTTGGGGTGACTTTAAAGCACATGTTGGGAATGATGGTCAGGGATATGAGGAGGTACATGGGGGATGTTGATATGGTATTATCAACCTTGAGGGGCAGAAGGTCCTTGACACAACAAGAGCACATGGCCTTCCATAGGCCAATACATGGTTTAAAATGCAGGGAAAGCACCTAATCACTTTCCAGTTACCACAGGGTAGGTCCCAAATAGACTTTTTCATGGTTAGAAAGCAGCACAGGGCTGAGATCCAAGACTGCTTGGCATTACCCAGTGAGTACTTTCAGAAGGAAAGTGGCCATAAGCTGCTTATGATAGAATTACTAATGAAGGGGACAGCTAGGAGACATACCTGGAAAGGAGAATCAGTTATTAGGTGTGGGACATTGCCCACCAATGCAGAGGAATTCCAGCAGGAGGTTCTCAGCAAGGTAGACTGGGACTGGGTTGGGTCAGCCAATGCCATGTGGGACAGGGTTGCTAGGAAGATTAGGAGTTGTGGAGAGGAAATGTTAGGTAAGGCTATAGTAGGAGTAACTTATCAGGGTAGGCAGAGTTGGTGGTGGAATGAGGAGGTGGAAGCTGCCTTAAAACTTAAGAACGTAGCTTTTAATAGGTGGAGGGAAATAGGGGATCAGACCTCAAAGACAGACTATGTTCAGGCAAAGAAACATGCCAGGAAGGCCATTGCCTTGGCCAAGTACCAGAAGTATGAGGCCTTATATGAAAAGTTGGGGACAAGGGAAGGAGAGAATGCAGTTTTTAGACTGGCCAAGACCAGGGATAGAACTAGTAAAGATGTTACCAGGGCTATAACAGTCAATGATTCTAATGGTAGGGTCCTGTTCCAACCAGCAGAGGTAATGAAAAGGTGGGAGGAATACTACCATTGTCTTTTAAATGCTACCACCCATGCAGAAACCACAGACAGAAACCCAATCACTACACAGGCAGTGAACATTGTGAGGGCAGAGGAATGAAAGGTCACAAAGCGGTTGGCCCAGATAGGATCCCCATTGATGTTTGGCACACCTTGGGGGCTACAGGAATCACATGGCTAGGGAAGCTTTTCAATCAGATAGCAAATGGTGACAGGATGCCAGCTGAATAGCGTGAGAGTTGGATAGTTCCACTGTGCAAGGGCAAAGGTGATGCCCAGGACTGTGGCAACTGTAGAGGCATAAAGCTAATGAGGCATTCAATGAAGCTGTGGGAGCAAGTTATAGAATTTTTACCTCAGAGTCCAGACTAGGGTCTGAGGAAACCAATTTGGGATTATGCCTGGTAGGTGCACCATGGAACCAATCTTTATTCTACGACAGATTATAGAGAAGCATAGAGCAGCAAGGAAGGACCTCCATGCAGTATTCATTGACTTCGAGAAGGCATATGATAGTGTCCTAAGACAGATGCTATGAAGTGTTTTAAAAAAGAAAGGAGTTGATGAAGGCAATATTAGGATAGTGCAGGATATGTATGAGGGCTCCATTGCTAGGGTGAGCACAGCAGGTGGTGTGCATCAAGGGTCAGCATTTGCTAATATCTATTCACTCTAGTAATGGATGTGCTGCTGACAGGAGTAGGAGAATGGGTCCCTCAGTGCCTGGTATTCGCTGATGACGTGAGGAAGCTTGATGGGTCCAAGGAGAATGCACAAAAGGGCCTACAGGACATTAAGACAGCAATGGAGAGAGGGGGTCTTAAAGTAAACATGAAGAAGACAGAGTACCTAGCTTTCAATTTTATTGGCAAGGGGCAAGGAGGTGAGATCCACTGTGGCAGTGAGGGTATACCAGTGGTGCAAAAGTTTCGTTATTTAGGATCAGTTTTCCAGAGAAATGGGGAGATAGATTCAGACGTGACTGATAGGATTAATGCCGGACGGCTGAAGTGGAGGCAGGCAAGTGGTGTCCTGTGCGACCGCCGGGTCCCCATAATGTTAAAAGGGAAAGTTTACAAAACAGTCAGTAGGCCTGCTTTGCTATATGGCTCAGAGTGTTGGGCAGTTAGGAAGAACCATGAAAGGAGAATGCAGGTGGCAGAGATGCGAATGCTGCGTTACATGACAGGGGTGTCCTGAGCTGACAGAGTACATAATGATTACATTAGAGGTAGATTGGGGGTGGGAACATTGTGGTTGAGGTGGTATGGGCATGCGATGAGGCGAGGGGAGGAGGAGCTCATTAGGTCCATTATGGGTATTCATGTGATTGGGGGCTCCAGAGGTAGGGGAAGACCAAAACGGACGTCGGAGAAGGTGGTGCAGAGGGACATGGTGACATGTGGGGTGGCAAGGGACCTGGTGGGGAATAGGCGGGAGTGGAGGTTATGAACCCACAAACCCGACCCTGCCACTGGTGGGAGGAGGGTTCAATGATGATGATGTGTCTATTCAGAAGGACAAGTTTGGTACTTAGGCCCTTTTCATAGGCGGGAATAGGCTTAGGAAAAGTTTTCTTAAAGCCTAGTCCAGTGGCAAGTGATACAAGCAAAAACAGCACGTGCGCAACCAGCAAAATGGTGACGTAAAGCACTGTCCCCAAGACAAAAAGCACATTACTGCTTCAGTCATAGGCGGCAGTCAGGACACGCGCCGGTTGATGTTCGCTAGGTGGTGTCTAGAGCGAACAAATAACAGACATTTTGAAATTTGCAATAGGTGTCGTCTGCAGTAAAATCAGCCAAAGTCATATGTGTGCTTCAGGGATGCACACTGAACATTCAACTGCACTTTTCTGCAAATTGTGCGCCTCCCCCAACAAAATGGTGTGCCAACATCACCCGTTCGTGTTGCTTCGTCTGCTCATGTACGTTTGTACCACGTGCCACTGAACCAGGCTTATGTCTACCAAATGCCTTTAAAGCAATGATTCCCAAAGTGGGGCCCACGCCCCACAAGGGGACAATTCGATTGTTAAGGAGGAAATTTGAAAATGCTCTTCCCAAGAATTGAGAATAGGGAGACTTGAGGCTGAAGCACAGGCGGCTCATGGGGCAGGCAAGCCTAAAGGGAATTTTCAAAGGGGTGGTTAATTTCAGAAGTATTTCGTTGCCAAGCAGTCTATTGGACATTTAAAATTGTAATAGTCCTTGAGTTCCCAGACTTCTCTGATTGTTCAGGCCTTTTCTAAATGTTGGCTTTCTTGAGGCGCTTTGTTGCAGAGTTATAGCCTACCAATGCATTGGCAAGGCAGCAAATGCCAAGGGCATAAGGAACGCTCAGACTGCTTTAAATTTAATGGGGCGGTGGTGTACCTACTTGCCTAGGGCGCCTAAAACTCACAAGCTGGGGTTTGCTCAATAATTTTCTTGTGATTTCTATCATTAATGTTACTTTAGTAAACACTTCAATTTTTGAAAATTAAAAATTATTCATATTTTAGGAGGGGGGCCTTAAGAATTTTAGAAAGGCTTAGGTGGGGCATATCAAAAAAGTTTGGAAAAAACTGCCTTAAAGGAAATGTGCAACCTAGAACATTCGTTGAATAATACTGGAATTGATGCAATTTTCAGGTTCTCCTGCCCCACTGTGCTGCGTTTGGAGATGCTAAGGAGCTCGCAAAAATAATGTAGAAAAAATAAGATACAATCAACAGCACCCAGGATTCCCAAGTGATCACCCGTCTCAGTACTACCTGGGCCCGACGTTGCTTAACTTCAGATGTCAGACAATAACTGGTGCTTTCAACATTGTATGACGGTTGACAAAAGCCTACCGTTCATCATGATATACATACAGTAAGTAGACTATTGTCTATCATTATTTCAACAGATATAATATTCATACAGCAGCTGAATTAGAATAATCTGAAAAAGGAACTTACAAAATTGTGAGAAACAGCTACATTGCTTCTGACATCTAGTGGTGGTAAGAATAAATTCAGGATACTGCTCATACCCAAAAATCGTGGTTGGGGGTCTAATGACCTTGTACAAAACATGCCTAAGCCGGAATCCTTGTCAAACGGAAAATAAATTTCGGAACGGAATAATTTCCCATTTCAAATACTACCCTAAACCAGGAATAAACCTAACGTGGAAACGGAATAAGTTTTGGGAACCGTTTGCATAAATAACCTAACTAAGACGGATTATTTTATGCATAAAGGCTGGTTCAGTGGCACGCGCAAGAGTGGCAGATACCGCATGAGGAGACGAAGCAACACAGAAACGGATGACATCGGCACGTAATTATGTAGGAGGGTAGTTGAGGATTTGGAGGAAAAGCGCAGCCCCTTTGCATACTTATGATTGGTAGGTTGTACTATAGACGACGCCCATTATGCCATGACACCATTGTTCGCTCATTACTCCGCCTAGCGGACATTGTCAAAATCAACGGGCGAACGTCCTATCTGCCGCTTGCCACTGAATGAGTACTTGTGCAGTTCGTCTTGGTGACGGTGCTCTACTTCACTATTCTGTTCGTTGCGTGGGTGCTCTTTTCGCTGGTAGTGCTTGCCACTGAACCAGCCTTTAAACTACAATCAGGCATTAATTTTGAGTGTGACTGTACACACACCAACGTTCTAGGGACCATTACGGCCATATGCACACAGAGTTACCCAATAGTCCAATAGTGAAGCAACCACAATGTACTTTAAAAGACATGTGGGTGCAGCGGGTTGGATCCGAGGGTGGGGAGAGCAATGAAACCATTGCAACCTTTTGACTGATGAGACATTTTTTTTGCATTTGGTATTGCCGTTTCTATTCTTCCAGTCCAATTTGCAGTTGGCTAGACCACTGAACATAGGACCTTGTCTAAAGGTGCCCACTGACGATCATGAAATTCCAATTCCTCTCCGCCAAAATGAATGTTGCACTGCAATTACTTATCATGAATGCATAATATCATGTGGATTGGATGGAGTGATGAGAAACGGACGGATTTCGATCTGTCCAAAAATCCTTCACTCTGCTCCAAACGTTCATCACTCCAATCGACCAAGAGTGCGAAAAAGTCATTGGATAGACCGATGTAGTGGCCTATGGAGCGTTCATGAGTGCCAAATCACTGTTGATTTTGGACCATTGCAATCTCGACACGTGTGGTAGATGGATGGCACCTTCTTTGTCTCTGCACACTGATAATAGCTGATGATTAAGCCGCTGATATAAGGAGCAATTCTTCAACCTTGAGGACACTTGTAATAATTACTTAATCAATAACACAAAAAATAATTACAAATAAAATATTACTAAACAATTTGATGGCTGAATTAAAGTAATTAATTATAATTCAGGTTTGGTTTCATGGTGTTATAGGGCCCCTCAACTACAAGGTCATTAGAGCCCCGCCCACGTCGTAGATTTATGGCAGAGACTGCACAGACACTACATATTGTGACGATTTTCAGGTATGCAGCCACCTATGCCAGTGCTAACTCGGAATGCATTGCTTAACTTCAGTGATCAGACGATAAGTAGCCGCCCCTCTATTAATTGAGGAGTGATGTATTCATCCGTCAATGACCCTACAACATTTCTCTTCACTCCAGCCGCTCTAGACACTCCACTGTCTCACCACTGCATTTGGCATGATCTTCAGTGGGCACCTTAAGGGGCAGTGGAGGACCTATTGTAAGTGCTAGCTAGATTTATACTAAGGGATTCTGAATATTTAAAAATATTTGGGGTGCAATTGTTTGAAGTGCTCCCCCCGGTCCGCCTTTGGATCAGTCCCTGTGTGGGGGCAGAGTAACTTTTTAGTTTATGGACTTTTATTTTGAATATCATCATCCTAATAAAAGGTGATCATATTTTTTATACTTTGGTTTATTGAAACACAACCCTTTGTAAAACGGAAACCTGTGAAAACGGAAAAAAATATGGGAACGATCAGGTTCCGTTTCAGAGAGGTTTTACAGTAGTGGAAGGGCCCTATTGTTGTTGTTTGTTGGTGTTTAAGGTCCCGTCAACTACAAGGTCATTAGAGACCCATCCACTGGATAGTTCTAATGCATATACTGCACAGACACTACGCTAATGTGACGATTATACGATATTAGCAGTACCCAGCTTTCCCGAGCGACCACCCATGTCAGTACTAACTAGGCTTGCGTTGCTTAACTTCAGTGATCAGACGAGAACTGGTGTGTCCAACGCAACTCGCCGCTCCCTGAAGGGCCCTAAATCACCAACAAACAACTGGAGAGTTTTGATGTAAGATGTAGTATCAACTACCAGGTTGTGGCAGTGACACTTTACTAAATGCACTGTGGCCGATTTTTGGCGGATACGTTAGAGGTTTATGAGAGAAAACCCAAAACAAAGTCTTATGTCCTCCTGTCTTCATTATCTTACCCTTATCCTGCCAGTGGATGGGTCGGTTCTGCGGGTTCTAGCCCTTCACTCCTGCCTATCTCCCATCAGGTCCTTGTCCACCCCACACACCAAACACCCATATCCTTACTTACAACCTGCTCCCACGTCTCCTTTGGTCTTCTTCCACGGCCCTGGATGCATCCAATCGCCTGCAACGAGACCTGCAAAAGAGACCTAAGGGGTCCTCCTATACTCTTCTACCTGCATGTCCACGTACTGTATATGCAAATGAAAGGAAGTTTAATAATGTTCTACTTACAAGATGGGCTACCATAATGTGTGGTGATGGTGGAGCCAGATATGAACATGACCAGTTACAGGACTAGTGACATACAGAATCAATGTTGTTCAGTGCTGAACTGGGCCATATGGCCCCGCCATCGCTTTTCAATGTCAACCGCTGTCAGGGGATAAACTGGCTGTAATTAAGCAAAACAAGATACAAAATTCAGGAATGAGTATTTTAAAGGTAGTTTAGAGGTGGGGGAATTCGTGGAAAAAAATTGAAGGAGAGTAGATTGAGGTGGTATGGACATGTAGTAAGACCATCCAGCATATCACCTTGGTGTCCATTAACAGCGACACGATGGGTGTCGTGCTACCATAGGCGGGAAAAGGGTTAAAAGTTGTTTTGCTGTGTTGTTACCAGTGGCGTCACTAGGGTTGGTGTCACCCGATGCGGTGACACCCCCTCTCCCAAAAAAGGCGCTTCTTCTGCTTTGGTTTCACCCCCTTTTCTCATAGTGCGAGTGGTGCCACGCGGTGTGGCCCACACTTCCCGCACCCCCGTAGTGACGCCACTGGTTGTTACTACGTTTGTATGTATTATAAGGACGTTCCTCACAAGAAATGCTGTAGTGTCACTGCCACAACCTGCAATGGCGTCACTAGGGGGTGTGGCTCGCACCGGGTGACACCACTCGCATCGTTAGAAATGGGGTAACACCAAAACAGAAGAAGCGGCTTTTATGGGAGAGGGGGGAACCAACCCTAGCAACGCCACTACCAACCTGGTAGAAGATACCACATCTAGGACCACAACTCTCGAGGTGGTTGCAGTGCCATCCAGTCCTTTGATACCATAGCCAGAGAGTTAACCATATCTGGTGTAACAGAACTGTAATGCCTGGTTCCTTATACCCATGCGCTAACGCTTTTACCGTTGTAACAAATGAAAGCACAAACAATGGTGACGTCACACTGCTACTTGGGGCGCCACAGAACAGCTATGCATAAAGGTCGCTCACAATAACATCGGGAACGAGAACGGTAACGGCCAGGAAAGTTGAAAAAAATTCAACTTTTCCATTAAACGTAAGCCGTTTGACCAATAGGAGCACACCTCCACCACATGACGTACCCGTCGCCCCTCCCCTCTGCACAAAATACGTTTTTTTTTCCGTTCCCATTGCTGTTGTGAAGCCAGCTTTACAGTTGTTGCATCTCGAAAGTTACGCTGTTTTTTGATTGGCTGGTGGTTGAGCTGTCTGCTTGAAAAATGGCGGAGGATATACTGAGACATGACGGCGGCGTGCGGTGACTCCAAATAAAGCGCTGCACAAAACGTCATCAGTGGCAACGTCATCAGTGGCAAACGTCATCAGGAATTGCACTGGCGGTCCTTCATAATGCACTTGCACAAAACGTCATCAGTGGCGGCGTGATTAGCGTCGAAGTGTGGTGATACGGAACTAGGCATAAGAGAATTGGTTGTGGTAGGATGGCCAGCAACCGTTTCTGGGCTTAAAATACTGAATTGATCAGCCTTTGCAGTTATTACGCTACTAGCAAACAAAAAAACATGGAAAAACAGGGACTAACAGCACCCAGCATTCCCAAGCGGTCACCCATCTCAGTACTACCTGGGCCCGACATTGCTTAACTTGAGTGATTGGACAAGAACTGGTGCTTTCAACGTGGTATGATCATTGACATCGGTGTTGTTTTTATCAAGATATACATAGATTATTCAGACTATTATCTCTTTTATTATTATTATTTCATTCAATGGATAGCTATAGTCATATTTCTTTGCCAAAAATATTTCTTCTGTATTAAGATATTTTCGGGCCGAAATGATCGACAAAGGCATTTTGCATAATTAAGAGAAACTGCTTCACTGCTGCTGACATCTAGTGATGGTAAAAATAACCTCGGAATGATTGTTAACCGCTTGGTTTACGAAGTTTAGCTAACTGCAGTACTGTGCTTATCCGCACATCCCCATTGCTGTACTGGGAGCAAGTTGAGCGTATGGATATGGAGGTGTGTGGGGTGTTTGTAGGACAATTGTTCGCTGGACAATTTTTCACCAGACAATATTTTGCTGGACAATAGTTCACCTAGGACAATTGTTTGCCTACGACTCATTCGGACCTTTTTCTGAGTCATCATTCTCATCACACCCTTATCCCGCCTGTGGCGGGGTGGGTTCTGTGGGTTCTAGCCCTCCACTCCTGTCTATCTCCAGTCACGTCCCCGTCCACCCCACACACTGCCATTTCCTTATGGCCAATCCGTTCCCACGTCTGCTTCGGTCTCCTCCTGCCCTGGGTGCACCTAACAAGCTCCTCTTACCCTCTCCTAATTTTGTGTCCATACCACCGCAGCCTATTCTCCCTCATTTTTGGTGATGTCCACGACCCCCAGACATTTATTTTTCTTTTCTGTTTAATATAATAAGGCGATTTAAGGGTATGATGATGATGATGGTCTCCATGATGGTATCACTAATGCGTGAATCACATTTACGTTTGTTCGACATGATGTGGCGTTTTAATTTGGTGATAACATGATATGCCTACTAAAATGCTGTACAAAGCACGACCACCGGGATCAGCGCCATCATCATCGTACCCTCCTCCCGTCTGTGGCGTGGTCGGGTCTGCAGTTTCTTATCATCCACCCCCGCCTATCCCCACCAAGTCCCTCTCCACCCCGCATGTCTCCATGCCCCTCTGCACCACCTGCTCCCACGTCCGCTTTGGTCTTCCCCTACGCCCTGGGTGCACCTAACGAGCTCCTCTTCCCCTCTCCTAATTACGTGTCCATACCACCTCAGCCTATTCTCCCTCATTTTGGTGATGTCCACGACCCCCAGACATTTATTTTTCATTTCTGTTTAATATAATAAGGCGATTTAAGGGTATGGTGATGATGATGGTCTCCATGATGGTATCACTAATGCGTGAATCACATTTACGTTTGTTCGACATGATGTGGCGTTTTAATTTGGTAATAAACATGATAGGTCTACTAAAATGCTGTAAAAAGCACGACCACCGGGATCATCATCATCATCATCGTACCCTCCTCCCGTCTGTGGCGTGGTCGGTTCTGCGGTTTCTTATCATCCACCCCCGCCTATCCCCACCAAGTCCCTCTCCACCCCGCATGTCTCCATGCCCCTCTGCACCACCTGCTCCCACGTCCGCTTTGGTCTTCCCCTACCCCTGGGGACCCCAATCACATGCATACCCATAATGGACCTAATAAGCTCCTCCTCCTCTCTCCTCATCACGAGCCAATACCACCTCAAACGCTTCTCTCTCATCTTTTTCGTGATGTCTCTCACTCTCAAGCTACTTCTAACGTAATGATTACGGACTCTGTCGGCTCGTGACAACGCCGTCATGTAGCACAGCATTCACATCTCACCCACTTGCATTCTCTTTTCATGGTTCTTCCTAACTGCCCAACTCTCTGAGCCATACAGCCTAGCGGGCCTAGCTTTGCCCTTCAACTTTCTTTGGACTTGGCGGTCACACAGGATTCCACTGGCCTGCCTCCACTTCAGCCATCCGACATTAATCCTACGGGTCACGTCAGAATCTATCTCCCCATTGCTTTGGAAAACTGATCCTAAATAACGAAACTCTTGCACCTCAGGTATACCCTCACTGCCAAAACGGATCTCACCCCTTGCCACTGGTTGCTAAAATTAAAAGTTAGGTACTCTGTCTTCTTCATGTTTACTTTAAGACCCCCTCTATCCATTGCTGTATTAATGTCTTGTAGGCCCATTTGTGCATCCTCTTTGGACCCCTCAAGCTTTCCCACGTCATCAGCAAATACCAGGCAGTGAGGGGCCCATTCCCCTATTCCTGTTAGCAGCTCATCCATTACTAGAGTGAATAGAAGGCACGACCACCATGAAAGAAATTTATCTTCAGACTAAAGAAGGAAATGGAGATTTGACACGTGCAAACGCACAACTAAGTTAACCCACCACCACACTGTCACACCTAAGGCTAGGCGCACACTATAGTCAAGACTGTCAGACGGCAGTCTGTATGCTCAGCTCAGGCAATGAAAACCAATGTGTAGCAAGGAGTCTGATGGTGAAAACTTGAAAACTGAGTAACACCTACGCACATAGTACATAGATTGTCGTCAAACAGTCTTGACTATGCAGTGTGCGTCTAGCCTAAGGCGGCTTTCACACCAAAGATGCAAGAGACAAGACATTTGCCTCCTGGATGCAGGAGTCATGCGTCTTTGAAAACCAACACATGAATATATGTATATGAATATGTCATCCATTGTGATGGATACCTTGCTGGCAAGATCTTTTCATGCTAGACCCATATGCCCAGATCTCCACCAGCACCCCAGCAACACCTTTGCCTTTTGCACCCATACAAGCCACTACACCCCAGAAACCGCCACCCCCAGAACCTCTTCCAATGTGGGGGTTCCCCAACCCCTTCTGCAGTGATCCAGTGCTGGGCAGACCAGTATCACATGCCTGACGTCCTCCACCTGATCCCTGCACAATCCACAGCCCTCCTCTTCACCTGTGATCTTTGCCATCCTCTGTTTCGTCTCCAGTGACCCAGCTCTTGCCCGAAACAGAAGTGAGCTCTCCCACGTATTGTCATAGATTACCTCCCTCTATATGTTAAGCTTGCTCCCATACACCCTCAGCGTTTTCTTTGCAGCCCTTCCCTCCATTCTCTGTCGCCACTGCCCTAACCCCCATTCCTTCACTTTGTCCTGTACGAGTTTTTTGCAGCATTACTGCCCCTTCCTTGCCCTCCCTGGGGTGCAGTGTTATGCCTATCTTCTTTGACATCCTTTTTACCCTCCTCTCCCAGTTGGTAGATACCCTCATGTTGTTTACCCATGCATTTACCTGCCATACTGGATTTTCCTTCTCTAGTCCCCATATCTTGCATAGGTATACCAACTTACTAATCATTTCCCTCTGTTCAAATGTAGATCATCCAATGTCTCCCTGTATTGCCTCCACTGCTGTAAACCTATTTCCCCCTAAGGCCATCATACCTAACCTTCTCTGGGCTATTTCCATACAGTCCATTACCTTTTTACTAATGCATAGGACCTCGTTTCCATATGTTAACCCTGGTACTGCTACCGCTTTCCATAGGCCCCTAACCAATTCATACCTTGAGAATGAATCAAATGCCAGTTTCCTTATTAATCCTTCTCTGGTTTTCAACTTACAAACGATGTTTTCTTCTATTGCTTTCAGGTATCCCCTATCATTTGTAAGTTTAACCCCCAAGTATGTAACCTCTGACACTACCTCTATCTCCCTCTCCCCAAGCTTTATTAGTACCTGATTGCTAGGCAGCACATTATCCTCTCCTATGATCATCAGCTTTGTTTTGTCCTGACCAAACACTAACTGAAAATCCCTACTGTACTGTTCACAGATATCCAGTTCTTCCTAGAGTTCTCCCTCTGTCTCTGTCAGCAGCCCTTTCTATTCCAAAAGGTGGCATTGACCTCATCAACTACATACCCCTCCTCTCCCCTTAGATGTGTCTCAGCCAGGCCCATGATGTCTACCGTTTCCTGCCTCATAATCTCACATAACTCAATCCACTTCCCTTTCCTCCTCACCCCTTGCACATTTGCAAATGCAATCTTCAGGCTTCCTTGTATGTCCCTATCACCCTTGCCTCCCTTGCTCCTTCCTATCTAGGAACTCCTTCACAAATCCCTGCATCTGTTTCCTCATTAATCTGGTGCCCTTTTTTGTGGGGTTATTACTACTTCCAACCCAGCATTTATCCTGCCCTATCATGGGGGCCCTGCTTTCTATGAGTTGGATGCCCAAGTCCTTCCTGAACTGCCACAGCCTTCTGTTTATCCAGGTTGCCCTTGCCCTCTCCATTTTGTTCACAGAATTTGTAGGGATAGTACACACTCTAATAGATACCCCACTTCTCTCCCTAAATCCTGCAATTAGGTCTGTCCGGGCTTCCCACACATCCACAGCATTACTTTCCCTCAATTCCTCTGCTCCAAGGCAGATGACCACCAAACATTCCATCTTCTCCCCTCTAAAGAGCTCTTTTAGGCAATCTCTATAATCCCTGATGTTCCCTCTCCCAACTGTTCACAGTCAATTGGTTTAACCCATATGATACAGCCCTATCTCCCAGGATTAGAACTGACCTGCCCCCATGCCCTTTGTCCTGCCCTATGTCCCCTTGCCTGCTCCTTATCTTTTCCTCTGCCTCCCTTTCTATCACCCTTGCTTCTGCTGCATTATCCACCACTTCACCTTTCCTTCCTAGTGTCCCATTTCTTTCATCCTTTTCCCTTGCAATAGCTAACATCATACTTTCCAATCTCCGTATCTGCCCCTGAATCTCCACCAGTTGCTGGGTCAGCAGGTCAATGTGATCCTCCATCACCTTTGCTCTGCTTGTTGTCTGGCCCATTATCCTGTCCAGCCTATCAATGCCCCTCTGTGATGCAGCCACTCATGTCCACTCCACATTCTTTGAGGTATGGGATGCTGGTGCAGTCCTTATGAAACCACCTGTAGCACCAGTCACATCAAATCATCCCTCCGTCTTCTTGCCCCTCAAACTTGCAATTTTCTGGGTAGCAATGAGTTTCAGTTTTCCCATCTTATCCTTCCCTTTACCTCCTGTCAGTACTCCTGTCAGTACCCCTGGAGCCCTGAACCTTAACTAACAATAAATACAAAACATCTACTTACACACCACCTTTAGTTACTGAAATCCACTTCAAATATAGCCAGCCAGTAGTAGACATGCTTATGCATGCTCTCTACGGAAGCACATATAAAGAGACGACGTCTTTCACACTAAAATGACACGTGCATCATATGTCCTGGAAGAAGGAGGCAAATGTTCCTTGAAAACTTGTTGGTTGGTTTTATGCTTCCTGCCTCTTTGCCTTTTTGGTCAGTGTGTGATTCCCTTGTATTAGAAGATTTGCTGTATTGCATTGGACACACCAGTTCTTGCCTGATCACTGAGGTTAAGCAACGCAACCCCAGTTAGTACTGACATTTGTGTTCGTGTGAGAACACTGGGTACTGCAAATACCCAAAAATCACTGCAACAGTTCAGGGTCTGTGCAGACCACAGTAGAACTATGCAGTGGATGGGGCTCTAGTGAACCTTGTGGTTGAAGGACCCTTAACCACTAACAAATCAATTAAAATCTGAATTAGCACATGTGCTTTCCAATGTGTAGGGAGGGATGAATCTTAAACATGTTACCTGACAATCAATAATGTGACATAACATTTATTGCTGCCTTCAAAGAGTACCAGGCACTGTATGACACTGCATCTAAAGATTATTCCAACCAGGATGTGCATGTGAGAGTATGGAAGGGCCCCTTTCATAAAAAAAAGGTGGGGAACAGCTTAGTGATTTGGTCACACCAGTTAGTACTGACATGGGTGGCCTTCTGGGAGTGGGAAAGCTGGGTACCAGTTATAGTCAAAATCGTTGCATTAGTGTAGTGTCTGTGTACTCTGCGTTAGAATACACTGTGGGAAGGGCCCTAAAACACAAACGAACAGATCAAATTCATAAAAAAATACAGTAGAACCTCTATAAGTTGACCACCCAAGGGCGGAAGAAAAGTGGTCAACATAAGGAGGTGGTCAACTTATGGAGAACTGCGTGTACTGTACTGATACATGGACATTATTGCTTTTATTGGATACAACTGTATGAAATGCTACAGTATCAAAACTATTAGTTAGTGGATTGGGATAGCTAGCCCCCAATGCCAATGATCTGGTAGTTTGGGGTTATGCCCCCTGCCCCCCAGCAGTTAGCTGTTTTACATTTCATTGCCCATTTAAACAATATTTTCAAAGGCTGCTCCTTAAAATTCTGTCATGGAAGATGGGCTGCATGATGAGACCAAAATGTTGTCTGTTGGATTGTGATAAATCCAACTTTCCTAAAACATGTCAATATTGTTTCTTGTTAAATTTTTTCCAAGCAGAATTATCCAAAGGACAGCACCCAGAGCATTAATGGATGCAGTAAATGAAACTGTTCCACAGGCTGGTGACATGTTTTACCAATAACCCTCTCTAGGATCTG
>JAAFCE010009058.1:98737-117637 GCA_013389805.1 Trigoniulus corallinus
ATCTGACCCATGGACAAATTCTTGGTTTTCTTTTGTGCTATTGTGACCCATCTTCAAAAACGGTTCGCCACCACTGGTATAGGATGTCCAAGATTGTAGTAACTATAGAGGTATTAATCCAATGAGTTATACCAATATAATGTAATAGAATGTCGCCTCCAGGATAGAACTAGTGTCCATGGAAATCAGTTTGGGTTCATGCTAGGCAGTTCCACAATGGAATGAATCTTCATTCTAAGGCAGATGATAGAAAAGTTTAGAGCAGCTAAGAAGGATCTCCTTACCATCATTATCGACGTGGAGAAGGCTTAGCAGTGTTCCACAACAGGCATTATGCAAAAGAGGGTAGAAAAAGGGTTTATTTGAATAGTTTAGGATATGTACTCGTATGATGGTTCCATTCCGCAGCCAGGGTAAGGACACCTTGGGGAAAATACTGGGGTCTCCCCAGTGAAGTTTGTGGTGCACCAAGATTCAGCACTCAAATCCATACTTTTTTATTCTAGTTATGGACGAGCTACTGACGGGAGTAGGAGAATGGACCCCTCATGGCATTTGCTGACAAGCACCGTTCAACTGCACACTGCAAGGCTTTGTTTGTTTGTTTGTTGTTGCTTTAGGGCCCATCAACTACAAAGGTCATTAGGGCCCAGAAAGACACATCACCATGGTGGGGGTGTAAAAGGCCATCCCACCATGATGGCAATAAAAAGGGCAAAAGGCCAATAAAAGTAATAACAATAAAAATGCAATAGCCTAATAATTACTCAAAAAAAGAAATACAGGCAAAAGCCAAAACAGACATATAAATAAAGGCAAAAGCAAAACATACATAACAATAAAAGTGGCAAAAGCCAAAACAGAGAGAAGAATAAATGTGGCAAAAGCCAAGACAAACACAGAAATAAAAAGGCAAAAGCCAAAACAGACGGAATAATAATTGTGGCAAAAGCCAAAACAGACATTACAATAAATGTGGCAAAAGCCAAAACGAATACAGAAACAAAAAGACAAAAGCCATATAATTCAAAAATAATTACAAAAGGTGTCTAAAAGAAATGTCATAAAATTCAAATTTTGTGAAAGAGGCCAGCCTCTTTCACAAATACTAGCGAGCTCTCCACTGCCTGACGGTTACCCCCAAGTGATGTGGAGAGCTCTGCACTGACTCCCAGTCACCATCTAAGTTCTTGGTATCTCTCACAGTGACTAAAGATATTTTTCGTGGCAACCTGGAATGAATTACACAATATAACATAGAGATCTATGGGAAATTGTGTTCCACACAATGAACACCCCTCATAACGAACATATCGCTGGAACGAATTACGTTCGTTAAGCAGGGTACCTTTCCACTGTGCTTATCCGCACATCCCCAATGCTGTACTGGGAGCAAGTTGAGTGTAGGGATATGGAGGTGTGTGGGGTGTTTGTAGGACAATTGTTCACCAGACAATATTTTGCTGGACAATGGTTCACCTAGGACAATTGTTCACTGGACAATAGTTTGCTTAGGACTCATTCAGACCATTTTCTGAGTCATCATTCTCATCACACCCTTATCCTGTCTGTGGCAGGGTGGGTTCTGCGTGTTCTTGCCCTCCAACCTGTCTATCTCCAATCACGTCCCCATCCACCCCACACACTTCCATGTCCTTATGGCCAATCCGTTCCCACGTCTGCTTTGGTCTCCTCCTGCCCTGGGTGCACCTAACAAGCTCCTCTTCTCTTCTAATTAGGTGTCCATACCACCTCAGCCTATTCTCCCTCATTATTTGGCGTTGTCCACGACCCCCAGACATTTATTTTTCTTTTCTGTTTAATATAATAAGGCGGGATAAGGGTATGATGATAATGATGGTCTCCATACAAGTGGCAAGTCTATTTTATCCCTAATGCATGAATCACATTTACGTTTTTTCGACATGATGTGGCGTTTTAATTTAGTAATAAACATCATACTAAAATACTGTACAAAGCACGACCACTGGGATCATCACCATCATCATCGTACCCTCCTCCCGTTAGTGGTGTGGTCGGGTCTGCGGGTTCTTATCATCCACCCCCGCCTATCCCCACCAAGTCCCTCTCCACCCCACATGTCTCCATGCAACGCTGCACCACCTCTCCCAGGTCCGCTTTGGTCTTCCCCTACCTCTGGGGACCCCAAACACATGCATACCCATATTGGACCTAATAAGCTCCTCCTCTCTCCTCATCATGTGCCCATACCACCTCAACCACTTCTCTCTAATCTTTTTCGCGATGTCTCTCACACCCAAGCTACTTCTAACATAATCATTATGGACTCTGTCGGCTCATGACAACCCCATCATGTAGCGCAGCATTCGCATCTCAGCCACTTGCATTCTTCTTTCATGGTTCTTCCTAACTGCCCAACACTCTAAGCCATACAGCCTAGCGGGAATAGCTTTGCCCTTCAACTTTATTGGGACCCGGCGGTCACACAGGATTCCACTGACCTGCCTTTACTTCAGCCATCCGACATTAATCCTATGGGTCACATCAGAATCTATCTCCCCATTGCTCCGGAAAACTGATCCTAAATAACGAAACTCTTGCACCTCGGGTATACTCTCACTGTCAAAACGGATCTCACCCCCTCCCCTGGTCGCTAAAATTAAAAGATAGGTACTCTGTCTTCTTCATGTTTACTTTAAGACCCCCTTTTTCATTGCTGTATTAATGTCTTTTTTGGCCCATTTTTGCATCCTCTTTGCACCCCTCAAGCTTTCCCACGTCATCTGCAAATACGAGGCACTGAGGGGCCCATTCCCCTATTCCTGTCAGCAACTCATCCATTACTCGAGTGAACAGAAGGCACGGCCACCATTAAAGAAATTTATCTTCAGACTAAAGAAGGAAATGGAGATTTGACACGTGAAAACGCACAAGCGAGTAACCAACCCCACCACCACACTGTCACACCTAAGGCTAGGCGCATACTATAGTCAAGACTGTCTGACAGCAGTGTGTATGCTCAGCTCAGGCAATGAAAACCAATGTGTAGCAAGGAGTATGATGGTGAAAACTTGAAAACTGAGTAACAGCTACTCACATAGTACATAGATTGTCGTCAAACAGTCTTGACTATACAGTGTGCGTCTAGCCAAAGGCGGCTTTCACACCAAAGATAAAAGAGACAAGACATGTGCCTCCTGGATGCAGGAGTCATGCATCTTCGAACACCAACACATATAAATAGACGACGTCTTTCACACTGAAATGACACGTGCATCATACGTCCTGGAAGCATGAGGCACATGTTCCTTGAAAACCGTTTGGTTGGTTTTATGCTTCCTGCCTCTTTGCCTTTTTGGTCAGTGTGTGATTCCGTTGTATTAGAAGATTTTCTCTATTGCATTGGACACACCAGTTCTTGCCTGATCACTGAGGTTAAGCAATGCAACCCTAGTTATTACTGACATGGGTGTTCACGTGAGAACACTGGGTACTGCAAATATCCAAAAAGCATTGCAACAGCTTATGGTCGGGGCAGACCACATTAGAACTACGCAGTGGACGGCGCTCTAATGAACCTTGTGGTTGAAGGACCTTTAACCACTAACAAATCAATGAAAATCTGAATTAGCACATGCGCTTTCCAATGTTTAGGGAGGGATGAATCCTAAACATGTTACCTCACAATCAACAATGTGACATAACATTTGTTGCTGTCTTCGAAGAGTACCAGGCTCTGTATGACACTGCATCTAAAGATTATTCCAACCAGGATGTGCATGTGAGAGCATGGAGGGGGCCCTTTCATAAAAAGAAGGTGGGGAACAGCTTAGTGATTTGGACACACAAGTTAGTACTGACATTGGTGGCCTTCTGGGAGCTGGGGAAGCTAGGTACCAGTTATAGACAAAAATCGTTGCATTAGTGTAGTGTCTGTGTACTCTGCGTTAGGTACACAGTGGGAAGGGCCCTAAAACACCAACGAACAGATCAAATTCATAAAAAAATATAGAATATTAATAGAAAAAATTATTTTTATTCTAATTTCTATACAGGATGTTTCCTTAAAAGTAGCCAATGCCTTTTTTTAAAAATCTATGAGATGTGGGATAAAATTTTTAGGAAAAAGTTCAAGTTGAAGGAGGGGGACATTCACTTTCCAAAACAGTTCAGAAATTTTGGTAGTAGTTTTTTCAGGACAATGCAAAGTTACATTTTTTTCAATAGATAGGGATAGTTTTAACTATCGCATAGCTCTAAAAAAATGTGAAATTTTGATATATTACACCCTCAAAACTGCATTAATGAGTGTGCACCAATGGCCCAGGGCTCCAGAATGTTGCCTCAGGCATGGAGTTCAGCAAATTGTCGCTTTCAACCGCTAAAACAAATTAGAACGTTTTAATATATCAATGTCATAAGAGTATGCAGCTCAGCAAATTGTCACTCTTAAGCCTAGTTCCGTGGCACGTGACGCCAATGCAAATCGCGTTCGAGCAGACGAAATGCCACAGAAACTGATGATGTAGGAACTCAACTTTTTGTCATGGTAGCACGAAATCAACAGAAAAATTGAGTTGAGAGGCAGTTAACTGCATTTCTTGCTTACAACTGTCGTGCGCATTTCACTGCCTATTACTTTTCGAAAGGCGTTTGCCATTTAAATTTCATTGGCTGTTGCATTTTTGTGCTGTGGGCGCCACCTCACCGGCATTTTGGGAAACATTTACACAACTTATGATTTCTCGCCTGCCACAGAACTGCAACACACACAATTTCGCCTAGCGCATGCAATTGACATCATAATTTTGTCGTCTCCTCAGGCGCTATTCTATTTCATGTCGCGTGCCATGGAACTAGGCTTTAGCTGCTCCAACTAGCTAACTCGGAGAACAAGCCAAGGAGTCATGATCCACGTTAGCTCAATGCCAGCTAGTTAGAGCAGTTAAGAGTGACAATTTGCTGAGCTCCATACCTGAGACATTATTCTGCAGCCCTGGGCCATTGGTGCACACTAATTAATGCAGTTTTGAGGGTGTATTTTGAATTTTAGGTAAAGGAACATGCTATATCAAGATTTCACATTCTTTTAGAGCTATGCAATGCAAAAGTGAAAACTACCCCTATCTATTGAAAAAAAATGTAACTTTGCATTGTCCTTAAAACACTACTGTAAAAATTTCTGAACTGTTTTGGGAAGTGAATGTCCCCCTGCATCAACTATAACTTTTTTCTAACTGATTTATCCCATATATCATAGATTTTTTAAAAACGAGATTTGGTTACTTTAAAGGAAACACCCTGTATATCTGTCGGGTACAAGCAGACAGAAGATGCAGGCTGCATATGCCGCTTTGGTGGGAAACATGTTTCTCCAAGGAAAACACACTAATGTCTCCCGCATCGAGGAGGCACATGTCTTGTCTCTTGCATCTTTGGTATGAAAGCCACCTAAAATTTAACTTTCGTTTTACTAAAAAAAATCGTGCAAGTCAAGGACTTACTGTATTATGCAGCTAACAAAAACATTGAAAAAAAGGAAAAATTCTGAATCAACAGCACCCAGCCTTCCCATGCGGTCACCCATCTCAGTACTACCTGGGCCCGACGTTGCTTAACTTCAGTGAACGGAGGAGAACTGGTTCTTTCAACATGGCTAACCACCCCTGTAATCATTATCTTTTTGATTACTTCAATAGAATGATAACGTTAATGGTGCCATAACGGAGTTATGAAGCGCCTGTGGCAAGTGTCTAACTTTCTCTTGCTGTAAACCCAATAATGACAAAAATCTTAGGCCCAGTGCACACATACAATTTTTACTAGCCCTTCCTCGCAATTGCGGCATGAGATACATTAGTTGCGATGAGGGAGTGAATACATAGACATCCTACCTGAGGCGCCGCCATGGCTCCGAAAACCGGAGTTGCGTCTGGAAGTGCCCGCAGCTCCCTATGAAACCGCCGCTCTCGCACATTCGGTCTCGTAGTACCTGGTGGTCTATTCAGCGATGCATGAAATTGCGCAGTTTCTTTGCGGGGTTCTTTGGTTTTGACATTTGGTGGGCAAAAAGGGCACGCCTTCTTACCAGTTGCAAGATGTGCACAGGTGACATTTCCCCACATGTGTGTATTGAATTGCTGCCCTGTGGCACCCATGCAAGCAAACATCGCATGTGTGCACCGGGCCCCTTAAACATTTTGTGCCCCAAACCCAGTTGCGCCCATGGCGGTTGCCTTCTTCGCCACGCCCTCGTTACGGCCCTGAACGTTAATAATATTACTTTGTCTCACATGTTGAAATTAAGATATTTTAGGACAGAAATGATCCAAAAATGGCATCCTAAATTAGAATTGAGACAAACTCCCTCCTTAGGCAGCTCAAGGAAATGATGATGAATTATTGATGTGCCTGTAATTAATCGTTTAATACAGAGAAACCTCTCTATGGGTACACCCCTCTAAAGGGTACACCCTTCATATCGGTACAGATTTTTCAGGTACCGATTTTTCGCCCATAGGGTTAATGCTATTACTACCCCTGTTAACGGTACACTCTCTAATGGGTACACCCCTCTGTTGCTACACCTCATACGTTACCACCTCTCCAATGGGTACACCCCTCCATTGGTACATCTAATACATGTCACCATTTTCAGAAAACCCCCTCTGTAATGGGTACATCCTGCCTCGGTGACTCAGTGGACAGGGTGCTTGGTAACTGCAGCAGTGGTTCTAAGTTCGATGCTGGACAAAGGCGGGTTG
This sequence comes from Trigoniulus corallinus, assembly GCA_013389805.1. NCBI lineage: Eukaryota > Metazoa > Arthropoda > Diplopoda > Spirobolida > Trigoniulidae > Trigoniulus > Trigoniulus corallinus. Next base: position 105,484 of record JAAFCE010009058.1, read on the forward strand.
CCTTCCTTTCTGCAAGAGAGATGCCCTGAGAATGCCTTCCTTTGGATTAGAAGTAAAACCATAGTCCCATGTTGTGTTCAATGCCATTTATACATAAAATAACTTTCTACTGTGCAACGGGTAGGTGAGGCAACATTTCCAAGTGTAGGAGCTTGCCACCTGGCATTGGAGGTATACCTGAAAGAACAGTAGGCCTACAATAAATATGCACAGGGGTTGCAGCTTTAGTCTGTATTTGGCTGTGGAAAAACGCAGTCCAAAAGATCACCCATGCATCTATTCAGACGGGCAAGATAGGTACCCGATCCTGCCATAGGCAGCAAACAAGAAGGTAGCTTGATTGTAGACAAACGTTCCTTGATTGATTTGTTTGTAAAAATTAAATTTGTGTACTTCAATAATTTTGTGAAATATTATATTATACAATGCAATTTTTGCCATTAAAAAAACACAATATAAAAAAATACATTGTTTTGATTAATTTATATACCCATACCCCTCTTACGGGTACACCCCTATGATGGGTACACTTTCGCTCGGTCCCACAGGTGTACCAATTATAGAGGTTTCACTGTAGCTTCTTTTTCAAAAAGTCAGCAGAAAATTTTCAAAAACATAGAACCAACAGCAACCAGCATTCCCAAGCGGTCACCCATCTCAGTACTACCTGGGCCCGACGTTGCTTAACTTAAGTGATGGGACAAAAACTGGTGCTTTCAACGTGGTATGACCGTTGACATCAGCACTTCTTTCGTGGACCATCGTCTTTTTATTATTTAATCGGATTAACATTCATTCAGCAGTTAAATTTGTTTGCCTGAATTTTTTTAATTAAAATACACCACTAGCAGGAATATTATCCAAAAAAAGGCACCTTACAGAATTAAGAGAAACCGCTTCATTGCTGCTGACATCTAGTGACGCGACGAATAAACTCGGGATGATTGTCAACCACAGTGAAACATCGCTATCAGTTCACCTTCCACCAACACAGGAGGCCCGTGGGTCAGACAAACCTAGAGTGCTGCCTAGGTTGGAACATTGCGAACGGGCCGCTAATTTCAGAGGTACTTCCTTGCCATGCAGTCTATCGGTCACTTAAAATGTTCATAGTCCTGGTTGATGGAGCCTTTACTACATGTTGACTTTCTCGTGGTGCCCCGTTGCAGTCATAGCAATGCATTGGCAATGGAACAAATACCAAGGGCGAGAGGGACACTTGGACAATTTAGAACTGCATTAAATTTAATGGGGAGTGGCGATGGACCCACTAGCCTTGAGCGCCTGAAACTCTGTTGCCAGGTCTGCCCACGAAAATCAACTTTTTTAAAGAAGGGAAAATTCTCTGGTTTCTTTCTGTTTTAGGGCCCTTCAACTACAAGGTCATTGATTAAAGTCCCGGCCACCCATGTCAGTACTAGCTAAGGTTGAATAGAGGACACACAAAAGGGCCTACAACACATTAAAACAGCAATGGAAAGAGGGGACCTTAAAGCCTGGTTCAGTGGCACATGCAAGAGCGGCAGAAACCGCGTGAGCAAACGAAGCAACACAGAAACGGATGACGTCGGCGCGTAATTATGTAGGGAGGGAGTTGAGGAATGGGAGGCGCAGAGCGCAGCGCTCCCGCGTGCTTATGATTGGTTGGTTGTACTGTAGACGACGCCCATTATGCCAAGACACCATTAATTTTAAAATATAGTAGATTATAATAAAAATATCCATAATCATCAACATCATCAAAAATCTCACTCTTATCCCACATAAGGCAGGGTTGGGTCTGAAGGCTCTAATCCTGGACTCCCGTCTATCCGCCACCAAGTCCCCCTCCACCCAGGGCCGGCCGTATCTATAAGGGAGCCCGGGTGCAAAATCCTTTTGGGGCCCCAAAAGTAAAAATAAAAGGATTCAGAGTAAATGGACTCCTCTTAGATGCCCTACTATCCCATTCTGAGATACTTCCTAATTTTGGAAGGTATTACATTTTTGGATGATGCCATCTGTTCTAATATGTCATCATTGCATTTATGAGTTGGTCTGAAAGCTTATGTGGATGTCCACACCTTGAAACATTTTCAGTTGGACCTGTGTCATTATATGTTTTCTTATTACACTTCTGATTATTTAAGGTATTTTGGTTTTAACCACCCCTTATTGACTCTTAACCTCTAATTCTGGGTTGTCCAACCTGTGACCCATGGTGCATCATTTCTAATTATGCATTGTAGCCTACCTGCTATGTAACACCTAACATTATCTTCACCCGTTTTGTTTTTGACAGCTTGTGGTTGGCAATCAGTTCATGGAGCAGCCAAGTGACCCAAAACACAAGAAAGGTTGTACAACCCTGGTGTAGTTCAATGGCAGGGATGTTAGGTTACGTTTGGGTTATGTTGCATTGGCAGGTTTGAATGAGGGCCGTTGCCCCTACAATGACATATTAAACCTTTAATATTAGCAATGATCTGGGTCCTGATGCGAACTGATAGTGGGGCACGGGTGCAATTCACCCTCTGTACCCTCCGGATGGCTGGCCCTGCCTCCACCCCGCATGCCTCCATTTCCATTTGCACCTCCTTGTCCCTCTCCCTCATTATTCAGCGATGTCCCCGACCGCAAGGCTACCTTATACTCATTCCTAATTCTATCATTTCTTGATACCCACTCATGTACCGTGGCATTCTGATCTCGGATACCTGCATTCTAGTGATGTGGTTCTCCCTTACTGCCCAACATTACCCTGTTCAACTTCCCTTTCACACAGGACTCTGTTTTTGAAATCGGAGACACTGTGCATGCACATTTTCTGTACATACAGCATGTGCAGTGTGTTTCTGACGGTTAAAGTGATTTTGGGCCCCATGTTCGTGCCCATATTCGCCAATGTGGACACTTCATCGGTGTAAATAGTGGCACAAGATGTAAAGCTGGGTTTACACTGTGCGCAACATACTCGCTTCATTAGACAAAAATCGCGCAGTGTAAACAGGGGCTCGCCCCGAAACTTGCTGCGCGAGGCAGCCTCGTGGAGAGCCACTTCACTGTCGGTTTTTGGACGCGCATCAAAGGGTTTCGCCACTCCAACTGCGTGTACTGTTACTCTAGAGACGCTTTTCATGCTTGCATCGCGCAATATTTCGCTCAATGTAAACAGGAAGGGCGAGACGGGCTTGATTGCCTCAATCCTGCGGAAACAGTTGCGGCAAGTATGTTTCGTGCAGTGTAAACCCAGCTTAATACGTGCAGAGATGTTTCACACATAGGACGATTGAATGACATCCGACAGGCTGTTATGTTTAAGGATATTTTTTATAGGCGTTGAACCGATAAGAGCGATATTTCTTTTTCGGTTTGGTTCCGGTTTTCGTTCCAAGCAAAAATAACGGTTTTACCGGGTTTAGGTTTTCGGTTTCATTCCGGTTCGATGCCCTGAGCTCAACTACAAGGTCATTTAAAGCCCCGTCCACAGTGTAGTTCTTATGCAGAAACTGCACAGACACTACACTATTGCGACGGTTTTTGGGTATTACCAGTACCCTGTTTTCCCAAGTGGCCACCCGTGTCAGTACTAGCTGGGGTTGCATAGATTAACTTCAGCGATCAGGCGAGAACTATATAGTGTATCCAACGCAATTTGCCACTCAAAAATCTCTGGTACCTGAACTTCATTTTGGTTAAGCCCCCTAATCGGTCCACTCTTCTGATGGGCCAAGTTTTGTATATCCCCAAGGGTGGACCCATTAAAGAAGTTTTAATGTATTTTTGTTGGCAAATTAGGATTAAAACTTTTTTTTTCATAAATTATAGGAAGTACTAATTTATATCGGCATTCCCCCTCGGTAACTGAGTCAATAGTTCTAAAGCCCATACTGGACCGAGGTGGGTTGGCGTGTTTCGGGTTAGAAGTAAAACTGAGGTTCCGTGTGGTGGACGTTGGCATTTGCCCATCAAACAACCCTCTAAACTTTGCAACGGTTTAGATGAGCCTGATAGATGCTCCCTAACACAGGTGAAATGCCCGGTTTACACAAGCAAGCAACTTGTGCAAGTACTTCTGATAGTAACTTGTGCAAGCGTTTAAATGATTAGCAAAAATGTGTGCAAGTAGTGTCTGAAAACACTATCTGGGGAGCACTTGCCAGCAAGTTATTGCACAGATGCTTACACCGTATAGTGGTTAGTGTGCTTGCTTGCAATGCTCAGAAACATAGAAAAAATCATCATTATAAGCAATTTGAACAATTGTAATGTGGTGGTTAGGCAAATGAATTTTTTGCCCTTTATGCATTGCATATGGCTTTTCCTGCACTTCGTATTGCCATTTAAACTTTACACAGTTATACACAGGGGTACAGGAGTACCCCATCAATCCTTATTCGAATAATGAAAAGCAATTAACCACTCATCTGTGACTTATCGGTATTAGGAAGTTCAACCTATCATGTGAAAATACTTTGAATCACATTGTGCTAGGATCACCCACAGAGACAGAGAGGAAGAAAAACCCTGGGGTGCACCAATACCCCTGTTGGGCATGAGCCTGATTTCTTATTGCGTTATAGTTATTGTGCAATAGGTCAGACACCATGCAATATTAAAACTGACAAAGCATTAATTTACCTGCCAAAATTTATATTTTGGTTGTAAAATGTGGTGTTGGAACAGTAGGGTAGGCAGGCATCCCCTACAGACAACTCGCCAATATTCCTGCGGGTTCCAGACGCCTGACTGGGGTGACTGGGGTGTTCCCAGTCATAGCATGTTCAATGAACGTGCGGACCCGACCCTGCCACAGGCGGGACAAAGGGTGTGAAAACGATGGTGACACCAGTTCCCCTGTGAAGCATTAAAGGGATAATCATTAAAAAGTTGAAGTTAACTTGCGCGATCACTTCCAGTTTTGAAATAAATACCTACTGGCTAGAGCACTATAGCAACACGTTTCAACAAGCAAGCTCTTACATACTGAAAGCGCTCTCTGCAATTTATAAAATTTGCTGCAAGGGGACTCTCAGCAAACGTTCAGACAAGCAAATATTGCTGAATAGTGCTTGCATGCAGTAAATTGCGACAATTTACATGCTTAAGTGAGCAGGGTGTTAACTCCGCCGTGCATGGGGCACCTTGCCCATGTGCACGGCCGTGCATGCGCGCAGCTTAAAGGGAACATCAGGCCTTGAAATGGTGGATCGGTCAGTTTTCAGAGATCTTACAAAATGAAAAATATCAGTCCAGCAGTAAAGACGCATCAACAGCACCCAGCATTTCCAAGTCGTCACCCATCTCAGTACTATGTGGGCCCGACGTTGCTTAACTTCCATGAGTAGACAAGAACTGCTGGTTTCAATGCGGTATGACGGTTTACAAAAACCTACCCTTCATCACGGTATACATATGGTATGTAGACTATTTCCTTTTTTTTCAATATTTTAATAGCTGGGGTCTAACTGGGGGCCCCCCAACCAGGCGTCTGGAACCCCCAATGGATATTGACTGGATTGTCTGTGGGGGATGTCGGCCTACCCCAATTGTTCCAACATCGCAATACACAACCGAAATAGAAAGTTTTGGCAGGTAAAATAATGTTTGGTTGATTATAATATTGCATGGTGTCTGACCTATTGCACAATAAAAATAAGCAATGCAATGCAATTTATTTCAGTTCCTGTATTATTATTTAAGAAATGGTTTCGTTTCCTTCATACTTTGGAATTTTATGTAGCGAGCAAAATTAGAGAAAACGACATCAACAAATCAAGGACCCAACGGCACCCAGCATTCCCAAGCGGTCACCCATCTCAGTACTATGCGAGCCGGACGTTGCATAACTTCAGTGATCAGATGAGAAGTGGCGCTTTCAACGTGGTATGACCGTTGACGACAGCAACAATTCCATCATGGTTTACATATGCTGACAGACCATTGTCTGCTTACTTTTTCCCCTTCTCTAATACAGTACTTTTATTTATTTGTTAGTTACCGGAATATTTCTTCTAGACACATGAGGAGTCCAAAGAGGATGAACAAAAGGGCCTACAAGATATTAAAACAGCAATGGAAAGAGGGGGCCTTAAGGTGAACATGAAGCAGAGAGGTTACTTAGTTCCCAATTGTAGTGGCCTGGGGCAACGGGGTTTCATTCGTTGTAGGGGTGAGGGGATACCAGTGATGCAAGAGGTTCGTTATTTAGGATCAGTTTTCCAAAGCAATTGGGAGATAGATTCCGGCGTGACCCATAGGTTTAATGCAGGATGGCAGAAGTGGAGACAGGCAAGTCCCGATGCAGTATTTGCACAGTTCTGGTGCAAATACCACACAGACACTTTGTGACAATGCACAATGCGACGATTTTTGGGTATTAGCGGTACGCAGTTTTCCCAAGCGGTTCACCCACGTCAGTACTAACTGGGATTGCATTGCTGAACTTTAGTGATCAGACAAGAACTGGCGTGTCCAATGCAATAAGCTGCTCCCCAGCGTTCCCAAGCAGTTACTTACGTCAGAACAATTCGGGGGTTTCGTTGCTTACTGCCACATCCTGGTAGTTGATACAGTACTTCATTTAGGTCCACACATTAGGTCCGTCACATCCTGCCGCCTCTGGTGTAACAGTACTGCAATATGATTAGTTGGCAACCACGTACACTCCCCCTCCTACTCTTGCTTTAAAATGGTAAACTGAACGGCGCACAGTGGGGCAAGAGAGCACAAAACCTGGCAAAAATTCAAAAAATGAAAGTGTCTAAGAGATAAAATTTTGGGTTGTACTGGACCCTGGATACCCTCCTACACCATGCCCTAGCTGTTTTAGAGGTGTCTGCACAGTTTTGTGCAACATAACAAGCCACATTTGAACCTCTATTTTGCAGTTAAGATGACCTGGTCTGATTGCAGTTATTTTCAGTCCTGAAAGTGTCGTTATTTACATATCTAGATTCAAAGTGGGAAATTTTTGCTATGGGGTCTTCATCGTCATGTGTGTAGCTATATTTAATTTTTGGAAAATTAATATTTCAGTGCAAGGAATTGATATAAATAAGCTTCAAAGAAGGGTGAGGTGAAATGTTGGATTTTCACACCTGAAATTGGAAATACATCTGGTTAATAATGAATCCTGCAATATCCTGCCTGGTTGCTGGCTTTTTACATTGAAATACTTATTCCAAATTACAATTCAGGTGATTTCTTCTGCCCGTTTTTGCCCCATTTCAAAATGCAGAAGGTTATCTAGGAACAACTTAACCCTTATCATGCGTCACCAGGCCTCTTATGGATCTCGTTAGCTTCCTGCCTTTTGGCATACAACCGTTTTCAGGAGATTGTTTATTCCATTGTGTAGGTTTATTTACAAAAATCGCAATTAAATTGGATAGTATGCTTGATTTACTGTGCCAGTGATTCCAGGTTCGATACTGGTTCGAGGTGGGTTGGGGCTTCTTTCACATGATTTAAGGCCCTTTAACAGTGATGGTCATTAGAGCCCTGTTGAGCATTTAGTTTTAATGCAGGATACACAGACACTACACTGTTAGGACGATATAGGGACAGTATTATCAGTATCAAGCGCTAACAAGCTGTCACCCATGTTAGTACTAACTGGGGATGCGTTGCTTAGTTGCAGTTATCAGAGAAGAAATGGTATGTTCAATGCAATACACCCACATAAAACACCCCGAGTATGACTTCCTTCAGATGAGAGGTAAATCCAACGTCCCGCATGGTGTATGATGGCATAGGCACGTAAAAGAACATTACTTTGCAACAGGTAGATAAGCCCTGGACCTGGCAGATTGCCAGAGTGCCCCAATGAACAGTAAACTGCCAATAAATAAGCAGTGCAGTTGCAGTTTTGCTCATGCAGCCAGCTGCAAAATCACCTGTCTAATATATAACTTTGTGTCCATTCAGAAGGACAAGATGGGTACTCAGGTCCCTGCCATAGGCGGGAATAGGGTTAGGAGTAGGTTTCTTAAAAAATGAAATATGCAACCTTGAACATTCGTTGAACATTCCCCCCAACAAAATGGTGTGCCAACATTACCCGTTCATGTTGCTTAGTCTGCTCACGTACGTCTGTACCACGTGCCACTGAACGAGGCTTATGTCTACCAAATGCCTTTAAAGCAATGATTCCCAAAGTGGGGCCCACGCCCCACAAGGGGACAATTCGATTGTTAAGGAGGCAATTTGAAAATGCTCTCTGACAGAATTGAGGTTAGGGAGACGAGGCTGAAGCACAGGCGGCTCATGGGGCAGGCAAGCTTAAGGGGAATTTTCAAAGGGGTGGTTAATTTCAGGAGAATTTCGTTGCCATGCAGTCTGTTGGACATTTAAAATTGTCATAGTCCTTGAGTTCCCAGGCTTCTCTGATTGTTCAGGCCTTTTCTAAATGTTGGCTTTCTTGAGGCGCTTTGCTGCAGAGTTATAGCCTACCAATGCATTGGCAAGGCTACAATTGCCAAGGGCGTAAGGAACACTCAGACTGCATTAAATTTAATGGGGGCGGTGGTGTACCTACTTGCCTAGGGCGCCTGAAACTCGGGAGCTGGGGTTTGCTCAATAATTTTCTAGTGATTTCTATCATTAATGTTTCTTTAGTAAACACTTCAATTTTTAAATATTAAAAATTATGCATATGTTAGGATGGGTGGGCCTTAAGAATTTTAGAAAGGTTTAGGTTGGGGCATATCAAAAAAATTTGGAAAATATCTGCCTTAAAGGAAATGTGCAACCTAGAACATTCGTTGAATAATACTGGAATTGATGCCAATTTTGAGGTTCTCCTGCCCCACTGTGCTGCGTTTGGAGATGCTATGGAGCTTGCAAAAATAACGTAGAACAAAGAAGATGTAATCAACAGCACCCAGCATTCCCAAGCGGTCACCCATCTCAGTACTACCTGGGCCCGACGTTGCTTAACTTAAGTGATCAGACGAGAACTGGTGCTCTCAACGTGGTATGACCGTTGACGAAAACCTACCCTTCATCACGGTATACATACAGTTCATACACTATTGTCTATCATTATTTCAACAGATATAATGTTCATACAGTAGCCGAATTTGTTCACTTCGAATATTAAAATACGCTAGCAGGGAAATAATCCGAAAAAGCTACTTACAAAATTGTAAGAAACAGCTACATTGCTGATGGCATCTAGTGGTGGTACGAATAAATTCGGGGTATTGCTCATACCCAAAAATCGTTGTTGGGGGTCTAATGACCTTGCACAAAACCTGCCTAAATCGGAATCTTGGTCAAACGGAAAATAAATTTCGGAACGGAATAATTTCCCATTTCCAATACTACCCTAAGCCAGAAAACAACCTAACGTGGAAACGGAATACGTTTTGGGATCCGTTTGCATAAATAACCTGACTAAGACAGATTATATTATGCATAACACTACAATAAAGCAACTCCTAACCCCTTTCCCGCCTATGGCAGGGTCGGGTACGCATTTGTCCCTCTGAATGGACACAGGGTGATATATTGGTCATAGTTTTTTCTGCAGCCGTTTGCCGGCGAAAGCTGCACCCCTACGCTTATTTATTGTCAGTCTAGTGTTCGTTGGGGAATGCTACCGACGCCAGGGGGCGAGCTCCTACACCTGAAAATTTTGCCTCATCTACCCGTTGCATAGTAAAGAGGGTTCTTTTACATGGAAGTGTCATCATAAACCCACACAGGACCTCGGTCTTACTTCTCCTCCGAAAGAAGGCACACTCGCAGCTTCTCTCTCGCCCGAAAGAAGCCGACCCACCACAGTCTAGTATCGAAACTAGAACTACTGGCGTAGTTGCCGAGCGTGCCAACCACTATGCCACCACGGCGGGTATGCATAACACTACAATGCAGGCATTAATTTTGAGTGTGACTGTACATGCACCAACGTTCTAGGGACCATTATGGCCATATGCACACAGAGTTACCCAATAGTCCAATAGTGAAGCAACGACAATGTACTTTAAAAGACATGTGGGGGCAGGGGCGGATCCGAGGGGGGATAGTAATGAAACCATTGCTCCTCACTGGGGCACATCCATCTACTGATGCATGATTGATGCATGAGACATTTTTTTTGCATTTGTTATTGCCGTTTCTATTCTGCCAGTCCAATTTGGAGTTGGCTAGAACACTGAACATACGACCATGTCTAAAGGTGCCCACTGACGATCACGAAATTCCAATTCCTCTCTGCCAAATTGAATGTTCCACTCCAATTACTTATCGTGAATGCATAATATCATGTGGATTGGATGGAGTGATGAGAAACGGACGGATTTCCATCTGTCCAAAAATCCTTCACTCTGCTCCAGCCGTCCATCACTCCAATCGACCATGAGTGTGAGAAAGCGATTGGTATGACCGATGTAGTCGCCCTATGGAGCGTTCGTTAGTGCCAAATCACTGTTGATTTTGGACCATTGCCATCTCGACACGTGTGGTGGATGGATGGGACCTTTTTTCTCTCTGCATAATGATAATGGCTGATGATTAAGCTGTTGATATAAGGAGCAATTCTGCAACCATGAGGACACTTGTAATAATTAATTGATCAATAACGCAAAAAATAATTCATAACAAATAAAATATTACTAAACAATTTGATGGTTGAATTGAAGTATTTAATAATAATTCAGGTTTGGTTTCATGGTGTTCAAGGGCCCCTCAACTACAAGGTCATTAGAGCGCCGCCCACGACGTAGTTTTACAGCAGAGACTGCACAGACACTACACAATTTGACGATTTTTGTGTATTAACAGTATCCCGTTTGCCCAAGCAGCCACCTATGCCACCTATGCCACCTATGCCACCTATGCCAAGCAGACACTCCACTCCACTGTTTCAACACTCAATTTGGCATGATCGTCAGTGGGCACCTTAAGGGGTAGTGGAGGACCTATTGTAAGTGCTAGCTAGATTTATACTAAGGGATTCTGAATATTTAAAAACATTTGCAGTGCATTTTTTTTGAAGTGCTTCCCCCTCCCCCCCCGGTCCGCCTTTAAGTCAGTCCCTGTGGGGGGGCGGAGTAACTTTTTAGTTTATGGACTTTTATTTTGAATATCATCATCCGAATAAAAGGTGATCATATTTTTTGAACTTTGGTTTATTAAAACATAACCTTTTGTAAAACGGAAACCTGTAAAAACGGAAAATATACAGGAATGATCAGGTTCCGTTATAGAGAGGTTTTACTGTAGTTGAAGGGCCCTAAATCACCAACAAACAACTGGAGAGTTGTGATGTGAGATGTGGTATCAATTACCAGGTTGTGGTAGTGACACTTTACTAAATGCACTGTGGCCGATTTTTGGGGGATATGTTAGATGTTTATGAGAGAAAACCCAAAACAAAGTCTTATATCCTCATGTCTTCATTATCTTACCCTTATCCCGCCTGTGGCTGGGTCGGTTCTGCGGGTTCTAGCCCTCCACACCTGCCTATCTCCCATCATGTCCTTGTCTACCCCACACTCCAAACACCCATATCCTTACTTACAACCTGCTCCCAAGTCTCCTTTGGTCTTCTTCCACTGCCCTGGAGGAATCCAACCACTTGCAATGAGACCTGCAACATAGACCTAAGGGGGTCCTCCTCCACTCTTCTCACTGCATGTCCAGGTACTGTATATGCAAATGAAAGGAAGTTTATTAATGTTCTACTCACAAGATGGGCTGCCACAATGTGTGGTGATGGTGAAGCCAAATGTGGACACAACAAGTTAAGGCTGGTTCCGTGGCACACGGCACTAATGCAAATCTCGTTCTAGCAGACGAAGTGCCACAGAAACTGATGACTTAAGCCTAGTTCCCTGAAACGTGACACCGACGAGAATAGCGCTTGAGCACACAGTATAATTATAATGTAAACCACAGGCGCTAACAGAAATTGTGCCTGGTTTGATTCCCTGGCATGAGCGAATTCATGTAAGCATTTAATAGTTTGGTGGCGCCAAAACGAAAAATTAAATAAACCAATCGCTTAAAACTGGCAGGCGACACCGACGAGAATAGCATGCTAGCTGATGACAATCCACATAAACTGATGACGTAGTTACACTACCATTCTGTAAAGTAAGCACGAAATAAATGGTGAAGTGGAGTTGAGAGTTAGTTAACTGCATTTGTCAATGGAATGTGTCGCTCG
>JAAFCE010009058.1:172048-183247 GCA_013389805.1 Trigoniulus corallinus
CTAGCTTAGGTTGCATAGCTTAACTTCAGCTATCGGGCGTTAACTATATAGTGTATCTAACGCAATTTGCCACTCAAAATTCTCTGGACCTGAACTTCATTTTCGTTAAGCCCCCTAATCGGTCCACTCTTCTGATGGGCCCAGTTTTGCATATCCCCAAGGGTGGACCCATTAAAGAAGTTTTACTGTATTTTAGTTGGCAAATTAGGATTAAAACCACTTTTTTACATAAATTATGGGAAGTACTAATTGATATCGGCAACCCCCCCCCTCGGTAACTGAGTCAATAATTCTAGAGCCCATATTGGGCTGAGGTGGGTTGGCGTGTTTCGGGATAGAAGTAAAACTGAGGTTCCGTGTGGTGAACGATGGCACTTGCCCATCAAAGAACCTTCTCAACTTTGCAACGGGTAGATGAGCCCAGTAGATGCTCCCTAACACCGGTGAAATGCCCAACGAATAGTAGACGGAAGATAAATAAGCATAGGGAGGGGTGCTGCTAGTGTTGTGTAGCTGTTGTGTTGTGCTGCTAATACCAAAAAATCATTGCATTAGTGTAGTGTCTGTTCAGTCTCCGCATTAGAACTATGCTGTGGACGGGGCTCTAATGACCTTGTAGTTGACAGGCTCAAAAACATCAACAAACAACAACAACCAACGAAACGGAGAATAACATCTCAGATGTTCCCTCTAAGGAGCCAAGTCTCGTGTGGAAATTTGATTTTAAAGCTAGGTTTACAAGAGCAAGCAACTTGTGCAAGTACTTCTGATAGTAACATGTGCAAGCGTTTACATCATTAGCAAAAATATGTGCAAGTAGTGTCTAAAAATACTGTCTGGAGAGCACTTGCCAGCAAGTTATTGCACAGATGCTTACACCATATAGTGGATAGTGTGCTTGCTTGCAATGCTCAGAAACATAGAAAAAAATATCATTATAAGCAATTTGAACAATTGTAATGTGGTGGTGAAAGCAACTGAATTTTTTGCCCTTTATGCATTGCATAGGGCTTTTCCTGCACTTCGTATGGCCATTTAAACTTTACACAGTTGCTACACAGGGGTACAGGAGTACTCCATCAATCCTTATTCGAATAATAAAAAGCAATTAACCACTCATCTGTGACTTACCTGTATTTCGATGTTCAACTTATAATGTGAAAATACTGTGAATCACATTGCGGTAGGATCACCCACAGAGACAGACAGAAAGAAAAACACTGGGGTACACCAATACCCCTGTTGGGCATGAGCCTGATTTCTTATTGCAGTATAGTTATTGTGCAATAGGTCAGACACCATGCAATATTAAAACTGACAAAGCTTTAATTTACCTCCCAAAATTTATATTTTGGTTGTAAAATGTGGTGTTGGAACACTGGGGTAGGCCGTCATCCCCCCACAGACAACTAGCCAATATTCCTGTATACATAATAGTATATATTGCTACAATTTACTTGCTTAAGTGAGCGGAGTCTTAACTCCGCCGTGCACGGGGAACTTTTCTCTGTGCGCAGGACATCTGGCCTGTGTGCATGGCCGCGCATGCGAGCAGCTTAAAGGGAACATCAGGCCTTGAAATGGTGGATCAGCAATAAAGATCCAGCAATAAAGACACATTTCCAAGTTGTCACCCATCTCAGTACTCTATGGGCCCGACGTTGCTTAATTTCAGTGGGTGGACAAGAACTGGCGGTTTCAACGCGGTATGACCATTGACAAAAACCCGTCCTTCATCACGGTATACATACAGTATGTAGACTATCTTATTGAAAAGTTTCACAAGCCACCTGGTACCTGTCCTCCCTAAGCTATGCCATACTTCAATGGGGATTCCATCTGGGCCTACAGATTTTCGACCTTTCATTTTCCTAAGTGCCCTGGTTAACTCCTCCTCAGTTACACATTCCAATGCCCCTGCTGTTGCAGGATTGGTGGCACTGTCCTCATCTATCCCCACTTCATTCAAGAGGTTTTAGAAGTACTCCTCCCACCTCTGCTTTACCATTAATGGAGAGAGCAAGACCCTACCTATTCTATCCTTCACTGTTTTGGCTCAGGAAATATCTTTTGCTGCCCTATCTCTAGCCTTGGCCAGCTTGAAACCTTCTCTCTCCCCTTCCTTAGTCTCTAACTGCTTGTAAAGAGCGTCATACTTCTGGTGTTTGGCCAGGGCAATCTTCCTCCTAGCAGTGGTCTTGGCCTGCCTATACTGTTTCTTTGATGCCTGGTCCCCTATCTCCTGCCACCTGTGGAAAGCAGTCTTCTTTTGCTTGATGGCTGCTTCTACCTCCTCATTCCACCACCATGTTTGCCTGTTACCCTGCACTGTGCCTCCCACTCTACCCTACCCCAAGATGGATTTCCCACTTTCTCTAATTTTTCAGGCAACCCTGTCCCACATGGCATCTGTTGTCCCTTCCCAATCCCAGTCTACTTGCCTGTGCACTTCTTGCACAAATTCCTCTATTTTGATGGGTAGTTTCCTCCACCTGATAACCTGCTCTCCTTTCCAAGAATGTGCCCTGCCTGCTGCTTTCACTAATAGTTCTAACATTAGTAGCCGATGGCGACATTCTTTTTGGAAATTTTCACTGGGGAGTGCCCAGCAATAACGAACCTCTGATCTATGCCTCCCTCTGACCATAAAGAAATCTATTTGTGACATCCCTTGTGGTGACTGGTATGTGATAAGGTGCTTGTCCCTCTTCCTACACCATGTATTTGCCAATGCAAGGCCAAGTGCATTTGCTGTGTCAAGGATTCGCTGCCCATCAGTGCTTACTGTTCCATTCCCCCATCCCCCATGGACCTCCCCATAACCCTGGCTGTCTTTGCCTGCATGGCCATTAAAGTCCCCCCAATAACTAATCGCTCATTTCCCTGGCATTGCCCTACTGGTATCTCCAGTGAGTGCACCAAGTCCTCAAACTCATTCCGGAAGCCATCCTTTGTGGGCTCATCCAGACCTGCCTTGGGGGCATATGCACTGATGAGGTGCAGCACTACTCCTCTCCAAAACACTGTAACTAACATGAGCCTGCTATTGACTCGTTTCACTTGGGTGACCCCTTGTTTATGCTCCTTATCCAATACTATGCCCACACGATTTTGCCCCCACCCTCACTAGCAGTATATATAAGCTTGTATCCCTCCCAAAGGGCCCTTAATCTGTTCCCTTTCCATCTAGTTTCTTGGAGGAAAGCTACCTGGATCCTCCGTCGCCTTAGTGTGTTAGCTAGTTCCCCTGATTTGCCTGTAAGGGCCCCCACATTCCACATTCCAAATCTAAGATTTACCCCTTTGCTGCCTGCACATGCCATGACTGGGGTCACCCCAGCCAGGCCTCTCGAACCTGCAAGAATGCTGGCGCTGCTGGCAGTGGGAGGATGCTGGCCGACCCCACAGAGGACACTCAGCACACCACCAGCCATGGGGTCCGAGGTCCCAACCCTCATGGCATTGCAAACTACTAGCGAACGCCTATTGGCTGACAGTGTTGAGGTCTTAATCCCCCACACTGTGAGTATGGTGCCTCATAAAATTTACAATAATAATAATAATAATACTGTACTAACTCTAACACCCCCACAACACTCCCAACACCCAAGACCCAAAACAATAACAGCAACACAACAACACCAGCAACACCAGATGCTAGCAATAGAAACAGTAGTAGTAATGAAACTTAAAAACTATTTAAAATACTAATAATAATATTAATGATAGTAATAATAATAACCTAATAATAATAATAATAATACAATGGGTTAAAGGTAATTGATGCTGTGGGGGTTGGTGTGAGGCTGCAAAGGCAGCGTGGTCGACGTCAATGCAGACGACGGGAGCAGTAGAACAACACACGAGGTTAGGCTTAAATGCCCAACCTCGCAATAACTTCCCCCTCTGTAAAAAACACCACCTCACCCACAGTCCTACCTGCTGCTGGAAATGGCAGCAGGTAGGACTCAGAAACGGTATTAAGTTTTTCAATAAGAGGAAAAAAATCACCGGACACGAGGAAAAACCAAACAATAAGCAAAGCAATGCAATTTATTTCAGTTCCTGTATTATTATTTAAAAAATGGTTTCGTTTCACACGGCCTTTGGAATTTCATTTAGCGAGCAAAATTACCAAAAACGACGTCAACGTTGCCCGACGAAGCCCGACGTTGTGTAACTTCGATGATCAGATGAGAACTGGCACTTTCAATGTGGTATGACCGTTGACGACAGCAACTATTTCATCACGGTTTACATACGCTGACAGACCATTGTCTGCTTACTTTTTCCCCTTCTCTCATACAGTACTTCTATTTATTTGTTAGTTACCGGAATATTTCTTCTAGACACATGAGGAGTCCAAAGAGGATGCACAAAAGGGCCTACAAGATATTAAAACAGCAATGGAAAGAGGGGGCCTTCAGGTGAACATGAAGCAGAGAGGTTACTTAGTTCCCAATTGTAGTGGCCTGGGGCAACGGGGTTTCATTCGTTGTAGGGGTGAGGGGATACCAGTGATGCAAGAGGTTCATTATTTAGGATCAGTTTTCCAAAGCAATGGGGAGATAGATTCCGGCATGACCCATAGGTTTAATGCAGTACGGCAGAAGTGGAGACAGCCACGTCCCAATGCAGTATTTGCACAGTTCTGGTGCAAATACCACACAGACACTTTGCGACAATGCACAATGCGACGATTTTTGGGTATTAGCGGTTCGCAGCTTTCCCAAGCGGTCCACCCACGTCAGTACTAACTGGGATTGCATTGCTGAACTTTAGTGATCAGACAGGAACTGGCGAGTCCAACGCAATAAGCTGCTCCCCAGCGTTCCCAAGCGGTTACTTACGTAAGAACAATTCGGGGGTTTCGTTGCTTACTGCCACATCCTGGTAGTTGATACAGTACTGCATTTAGGTCCACACATCTCCCGAAGGTCAAACCTACATCCAGTGTTTTGCCGTCACATCCTGCCGCCTCTGGTGTAACAGTACTGCAATATGATTGGTTGGCAACCACGTATACTCCCCCTCCTACTCTTGCTTTAAAATGGTAAACTGAACGGCACACAGTGGGGCAAGAGAGCACAAAACCTGGCAGAAATTCAAAAAATGAAAGTGTCCAAGAGATAAAATTTTGGGTTGTACTGGACCCTTGATACCTTCCT
Source organism: Trigoniulus corallinus (assembly GCA_013389805.1). Lineage (NCBI taxonomy): Eukaryota > Metazoa > Arthropoda > Diplopoda > Spirobolida > Trigoniulidae > Trigoniulus > Trigoniulus corallinus. The sequence continues at coordinate 177,217 of JAAFCE010009058.1, forward strand.
GCCCCATGCCCTAGCTGATTTAGAGGTGTCTGCACAGTTTTGTGCAACATAACAAGCCACATTTGAACCTCTGTTTTGCAGTTAAGATTACTTGGTCTGATTGCAGTTATTTTCAGTCCTGAAAGTGTCGTTATTTACATATCTAGATTCACAAATGGAAAATTTTTTCTATGGGGTCTTCATCTTCATGTATGTAGCTATATTTATTTCTTGGAAAATTAATATTTCAGTGCAAGGAGTTTATATAAATAAGCTCCAAAGAAGGAAGAGGTGAAATATTGGATTTTCACACCTGAAATTGGAAATACATCTAGTTAATAATGAATCCCGCAATATCCCGCCTGGTTTATTGCTTTTTACATTGAAATACTCATTCAAAATTACAATTCAGGTGATTTCTTCTGCCCGTTTTTGCCCCATTTCAAAATGCAGAAGGTTATCGAGGAACAACTTAACCCTTATCATGCGTCCCCAGGCCTTGCATTTTCTGGATTTCCTCTTATGGACCTCATTAGCTTCCTGCTTTTTGGCATACAGCCGTTTTCAGGAAATTGTTTATTCCATTGTGTAGGTTTGTTTACAAAAATCGCAATTAAATTGGGTAGTATGCTTGATTTACTGCGCCAATGATTCCAGGTTCGATACTTGATCAAGGTGGGTTGGGGCTTCTTTCACATGATTTAAGGCCCTTTAACAACAATGATCATTAGAGCCCTGTTGAGTGATTAGTTTTAATACAGTCTACACAGACACTACACTGTTATGACGATATAGGGACAGTATTATCAGTATCAAGTGTTCCCAAGTGGTCACCCATGTTAGTACTAACTGGGGTTGCGTTGCTTAATTGCAGTTATCAGACAAGGAATGGTATGTTCAATGCAATACACCCACATGAAACACCCCGAGTATTAATTCCTTCAGATGAGAGGTTAACCCAACGTCCCGCATGGTGTACGATGGCATAGGCACGTAAAAGAACAATACTATGCAACAGGTAGATAAGGTAAATTTCCCAGTGTAGAAGTTGGACCTGGCAGATTGGCTGAGTGCCCCAACGAACAGTAAACTTTCAATAAATAAGCAGTGCAGTTGCAGTTCAGCTCGTGCAGCCAGCTGCAAAATCACCTGTCCAATATATCACCTTTGGGTCCATTCAGAAGGACAAGATGGCTACTCAGGTCCCAGCCATAGGCGGGAATAGGGTTAGGAGTAGGTTTCTAATGTATACCAAATGCCCTTAAAAGAAAATGTGCAACCTTGAACATTCATTGAATAATACTGGAATTGATGCCAGTTTTGATGGTCTCCCTGCCCCACTGTGCAGCGTTTGGAAATATTAGGCAGATAGCAAAAACGGTGAAGAAAAAAGAACAGAGCCAACAGCACCCACCATTCCCAAGCGGTCACCCATCTCAGAACTACCTGGATCCAACGTTGCTTAACTTCAGGGATGAGACAAGAACTTGTGCTTTCACCGTGGTATGACCATTGACATAAGCATGCTGTTCATCACCGTATACATACGGTATGTTGACTGTCGCCTTTCATTATTTAAATATAATATTCATTCAGTAGCTATATTTGGTTGCTTCGAAATAATCGAAATACGCTAGCAGGGAAATAATTAAAAAAAACATCTTAAAAAATTATGAGAAACAGCTACATTGGTGCTGACATCTAGTGACGTTACGAATAAACTCGGGATGATACTTGCACACCAGCAGTTGTTATTGTTTGTTGGTGTTTTAGGGCCCTTCAACTAAAAAGGTCATTAGTGCCCCGTCCACAGCATAGTTCTGATGCAGAACCTGCACAGACAGTACAGTAATGCAACGATTTTTGGGTATTAGCAGTATCCAGTTTTCCCAAGTGACCACCCATGTTAGTACTAACTGCGTACTAACTACTTAGGCGTCACTAGGGGGTGGGGTGAGTGCGGGCCACATCGCGTGACACCACTCGCAGCATGAGAAATGGGGTGACACCAAAGCGAAGAAGCGGCTTTTTCGGGATAGGAGATGACACAACCCTAGCGACGTCACTAGCTGCAGTTATCAGACAAGGAATGGTGTGTTCAATGCAACACACCCACAAGACAAACCCCGAGTGTACCTTCCTTCAGATGAAAGGTAAACCCAAGGTCCTGCGTGGTGTATGATGGCATTGGCATGTAACAGAACAGCACTATGCAACAGGTAGATAAGGGCAAATTTCTGGGTGTAGGAGCTCGTTCGCTGGAATCAGCAGAGTGCCCCCAACGAACAGTACACCGACGATAAATAAGCAGTGCAGTTGCAGTTTTTTTCATGCAGCCGGCTGAAAAATCACTGTCCAATATATCACCCTTGTGTCTATTCAGCGGGATCTGAGGGGATCCGTCTAGTGAGTGTGAGACCTCGACTCACTTGGCAATGTTAAGATCTTTGATGAGTGTCTCCTGTGGGGTTGGACGGCACCCCCCACAGGTAGCCCTGCCACTATTACTGCGGGTTCTGGACGTCTGACTGGGGTGACCCCAGTCAGTACTGTCCCACCAAATAGGAGGGCCATGCTGAGACTAGGGACATAGAATATTGGGACCCTCTCAGGGAAAACTGGGGAATTAGTTGAAACCCTAAAGCACAGGATGATCAGCATTGCATTCCTCCAGGAGACTAGGTGGAAGGGTAATAGGTCAAGGGCCCTGGGGGAGGGATACAAGCTGATCTACACAGGAAGTGATGAGGGTCAAAATGGGGTGGGTATTATATTAAGCAGGGATTTGCAGCAGGGGATAACTTCAGTTAGGAGAGTTAGCAGCAGGTTAATGTTAGTTAGTGTAGTTTGGAAAGGTATAGGGCTTCACCTCATAAGTGCATATGCTCCACAAGCCGACCTGGGTGACACAATTATAGAAGCTTTTTGGAAGGACAGCACAATTAGACAGGGCAGGTGAAATGAGTGGCTAATTATTGGGGGTGACTTTAATGCACATGTTGGGAATGATGGTCAGGGATATGAGGAGGTACATGGGGGATGTGGATATGGTATTATCAACCTTGAGGGGCAGAAGGTCCTTGACACAACAAGAGCACATGGCCATGCAATGGCCAATACATAATTTAAAAAGCAGGGAAATCACCTAATCACTTTCCAGTTACCACAGGGAGGTCCCAAATAGACTTTTCATGGTTAGAAAGCAGCACAGGGCTGAGATCCAAGACTGCTGGGCACTACCCAGTGAGTACTTTCAGAAGGAAAGTGGCCATAAGCTGCTTATGATAGAATTACTAATGAAGGGGACAGCTAGGAGACATACCTGGAAAGGAGAATCAGTTAATAGGTGGGGGACATTGCCCACCAAGGCAGAGGAATTCCTGCAGGAGGTTCTCTGCAAGGTAGACTGGGACTGGGATGGGTCAGCCAATGCCTTGTGGGACAGGGTTGCTAGGAAGATTAGGAGTTGTGGAGAGGAACTGTTAGGTAAGGCTATAGTAGGAGTAACTTATCAGGGTAGGCAGACTTGGTGGTGGAATGAGGAGGTGGAAGCTGCCTTAAAACTTAAGAACGTAGCTTTCAATAGGTGGAGGGAAATAGGGGATCAGACCTCAAAGACAGACTTTGTTCAGGCAAAGAAACATGCCAGTAGGGCCATTGCCTTGGCCAAATACCAGAAGTATGAGGCCTTATATGAAAAGTTGGGGACAAGGGAAGGAGAGAATGCAGTTTTTAGACTGGCCAAGACCAGGGATAGAACTAGTAAAGATGTTACCAGGGCTATAACAGTCAATGATTCTAATGGTAGGGTCCTGTTCCAACCAGCAGAGGTAATCAAAAGGTGGAAGGAATACTACCATGGTCTCTCAAATGCTACCACCCATGCAGAAACCACAGACAGAAACCCAATCACTACACAGGCAGTGAACATTGTGAGGGCAGAGGAATGAAAGGTCACAAAGCGGTTGGCCCAGATAGGATCCCCATTGATGTTTGGCACACCTTGGGGGCTACAGGAATCACATATCTAGGGAAGCTTTTCAATAAGTTAGCAAATGGTGACAGGATGCCAGCGGAATGGCGTGAGAGTTGGATAGTTCCACTGTTCAAGGGCAAAGGTGATGCCCAGGACTGTGGAAACTATAGAGGCATAAAGCTAATGAGCCATTCTATGAAGCTGTGGGAGCGAGTTATAGAATGTCGCCTCAGAGTCCAGACTAGGGTCCGAGGAAACCAATTTGGGTTAATGCCTGGTAGGTGCACCATGGAACCAATCTTTATTCTTCGACAGATTACAGAGAAGCATAGAGCAGCAAGGAAGGACCTCCATGCAGTATTCATTGACTTTGAGAAGGCATATGAAAGTGTCCCTAGACAGGTGCTATGAAGTGTTTTAAAGAAGAAAGGAGTTGATGAAGGCCATATTAGGATAGTGCAGGATATGTATGAGGGCTCCATTGCTAGGGTGAGTACAGCAGGTGGTGTGCATCAAGGGTCAGCATTTAGCGCATATCTATTCACTCTAGTAATGGATGAGCTGCTGACAGGAGTAGGAGAATGGGCCCCTCAGTGCCTGGTATTCGCTGATGATGTGATGAAGCTTGAGGGGTCCAAGGAGAATGCACAAACGGGCCTACAGGAAATTAAGACAGCAATGGAGAGAGGGGGTATTAAAGTAAACATGAAGAAGACAGAGTACCTAGCTTTCAATTTTAGTGGCCAGGGGCAAGGAGGTGAGGATCGTTATTTAGGATCAGATTTCCAGAACAATGGGGAGATAGATTCAGACGTGACCCATAGGATTAATGCCAGACGGCTGAAGTGGAGGCAGGCAAGTGGTGTCCTGTGCGACCGCCGGGTCCCCATAACGTTAAAAGGTAAAGTTTACAAAACAGTCGGTAGGCCTGCTTTGCTATATGGCTCAGAGTGTTGGGCAGTTAGGAAGAACCATGAAAGGAGAATGCAGGTGGCTGAGATGTGAATGCTGCGTTACATGACAGGGGTGTCCCGAGGTGACAGAGTACATAATGATTACGTTAGAGGTAGATTGGGGGTGGGGGACATTGTGGAAAAGATGAGGGAGAGGCAGTTGAGGTGGTATGGGCATGCGATGAGGAGAGGGGAGGAGGAGCTCATTAGGTCCATTATGGGTATTCATGTGATTGGGGGCTCCAGAGGTAGGGGAAGACCAAAACGGACGTGGGAGAAGATGGTGCAGAGGGACATGGTGACATGCTGGGTGGCAAGGGACCTGGTGGGGAATAGGCGGGAGTGGAGGTTAAGAACCCACAGACCCGACCCTGCCACTGGCGGGAGGAGGGTTCAATGATGATGATGTGTCTATTCAGAAGGACACGTTTGGTATTTAGGCCCTTTTCATAGGCGGGAATAGCTTAGGAGAAGTTTTCTTAAAGCCTAGTCCAGTGGCAAATGATACAAGCAAAAACAGCACGTGCGCAACCAGGAAAAAGGTGACGTAAAGCACTGTCCCCAAGACAAACAGCACCTGTACTGATTCAGTCATAGGCGGCAGTCAGGACACCCGCTGGTTGATGTTCGCTAGGTGGTGTCCAGAGCAAACAAATAACAGGCATTTTGAAATTTGCAATAGGTGTCGTCTGCAGTAAAATCAGCCAAAGTCATATGTGCGCTTCAGGGCTGCACGCTGAACTCTCAACTGCACTTTTCCACAAATTGTGCACCTCCCCCCAACAAAATGGTGTGCCAACATCACCCATTCGTGTTGCTTCGTCTGCTCATGTACGTCTGTACCACGTGCCACTGAACCAGGCTTATGTCTACCAAATGCCTTTAAAGCAATGATTCCCAAAGTGGGGCCCACGCCCCACAAGGGGACAATTCGATTGTTAAGGAGGCAATTTGAAAATGCTCTCCCCCAGAATGGAGAATAGGGATACTTGAGGCTGAAGCACAGGTGGCTCATGGGGCAGGCAAGCCTAAAGGGAATTTTCAAAGGGGTGGCTAATTTCAGAAGTATTTCGTTGCCATGCAGTCTATTGGGCATTTAAAATTGTCATAGTCCTTGAGTTCC
>JAAFCE010009058.1:248747-274591 GCA_013389805.1 Trigoniulus corallinus
AAATGTGAACACGACAAGTTACAGGACTAGCGACATACAGAATCAATGTTGTTCAGTGCTGAACTGGGCCATATGGCCCCACCATCGCTTTCCAATGTCGACTGCTGTCAGGGGATGAACTGGCTGTCATTAAGCAAAACAAGATACAAAATTCAGGATTGAGTATTTTAAAGGTAGTTTAGAGGTGGGGGAATTCGCGGAAGAAAATGAAGGAGAGTAGATTGAGGTGGTATGGACATGTAGTAAGACCATCAAGCATATCACCTTTGTGTCCATTAACAGTGACACGATGGGTGTTGCTCTAAGTTGTTACGAAGGGGTTAAAAGTTGTTTTGCTATGTTGTTACCAGTGGTGTCACTAGGGTTGGTGTCACCCGGTGCGGTGACACCCCCCCCTCCCATGGTGTCACCTCCTCTCCCGAAAAAAGGTGCTTCTTCTGCTTTGCTGTCACCCCCTTTTCTCATGGTGCAAGTGGTGTCACCCGGTGCGGCCCGCACCCCCTCTAGTGACGCCACTGGTTGTTACTACGTTTGTATGTATTATAAGGACGTTCCTCACACGAAATGCTGTAGTGTCACTGCCACAACCTGCAGTGGCGCCACTAGGGGGTGTGGCCCGCACCGTGTGACACCACTCGCATCGTGAGAAACGGGGTAACACCAAAACAGAAGAAGCGGCTTTTTCAGGAGAGGCGGGAAACCAACCCTCACAGCGCCACTACCAACCTGGTAGATGATACCACAGCTAGGACCACAACTCTCGAGGTGGTTGCAGCGCCATCCAGCCCTTTGATGCCATAGCCAGAGAGTTAACCATATCTGGTGTAACAGAACTGTAAGGCCTGGTTCCATATACCCACGTGCTAACGCTTCTACCGTTGTAACAGACGACACAGCACAAAAAAAAATGGTGACGTCAAACTGCTACAAGGGGTGCTGCAGAGCAGCTATGCGTGTCACGCTGTGGTTAGATTGGCTGGCGGTTGAGCTGTCTGCTAGAAAAATGGCAGAGGATATACTAAGCCATGATGGTGGCGTTAAGGAATTGCGCTGGCGGTCCTTCATAACGCACTAGCACAAAACGTCATCAAGTTGTCATCCATGGCGACGTGATTAGCATTGAAGTGTGGTGATACGGAACTAGGCATAAGATAATTGGTTGAGGTAGGATGGCCAGCAACCGTTTCTGGGCTTAAAATACTGAATTGATGAGCCTTTGCAGTTATTACACTGCTAGCCAACAAAAAAAAACATGGAAAATCAGAAAGCAACAGCACCCAGCATTCCCAAGCAGTCACCTACCTCATTACTACCTGGGACCAACGTTGCTTAACTTTAGTGATCGGACGAGAAATGGTGCTTTCAACGTGGTATGACCGTTGATGGCAACACAACTGTCATCAAGGTATACATTTGTTATAAAGACCATTATCTTCTTTTTTTTTATCATTTCATTCAATTGATAGCTATAATCATATTTGGGGGCGTATGTGCTTGGGCATGTGTGACTTTGTGCTCTGCAGATTTTAGGCTATCTTTCCGGAGCTATCTTAGGCTATCTTTCTGGATATAATCATAAATAAAAACCTCTTTTTTCAAGGGGAACACTGAATTATACCAGGACAAGGTAGGGCTGTGGATTTTGGTTGCTGGAATAGAGGTGAGCGGCTGGGGGTGAGGTGGGCGTTTAGGCCTAACCTTGCACAGCGTCTTCCGACCTCATTGTTGTATGGTGCAGCACAGGTGCCATCTGTATTGACAGACGCCTGGCTGCATTGTGGTTAGTAGCCAATCCCCACACCAAAATTTAAATTTATTTTACTTATTTATTTTACTTATATTTAAAATTACTTAATTTATTTTACTTAAATTTTTAATGTAAAATTTTAGTATATTAGTATTTAAGTGAAAGTTAGGTTTTTTAACATCTCTATTAGCTTCCTTTTTTGGGAAGGTAATGGAGGTGTGTATTTTGGTCTATTAAATTTTGGTCTGTCTGGGTATTTGCCATTTGTTTTTTGGTGTAACTTTTTTGGTGTAACTTTTCATGTAACTTTTCAGGTGAGGGGTGACCCTGTGAGGCGTCGTGTGAGTGGGAGAACTCGGCTCACATGGCAATGACTATGATATTGAGTGTCTCCTGTGGGGTAGGACGGCACCCCCCACAGGTATACTTTTCACTATAGCTGCGGGTTCTAGACGGCTGACTGGGTGCCCCCAGTCAGAAGTGTCACACAAAACTAAGGGGTTAAGTTACGGTTAGGGACTTGAAATGTGGGGACCTTCTCAGGGAAAACAGGGGAACTAGTTGACACCCTTAAGCACAGACACATTAGCATAGCTTTCCTGCAGGAAACAAAGTGGAAGGGAAATTAATCAAGGGTAATGGGGGAGGGATACAAACTCATATACACGGGTAGTGAAGAGGGGCAAAACGGGGTGGGCATCATGTTAAGTAGGAAATTGCACCAGGGGATCACCTAAGTCAAGAGGGTTAGTAGTAGAATAATGTTAGTAACTGTTGTGTGGCAGGGTATAGGGCTCCACCTCATAAGTGTGTATACTTCCCAAGCAGGCCTGGGTGAAACAACTAAAGCAGATTTCTGGAGGAACTTTGATGAGGTAGTACAGTCAGTGAACAACACAATTAGAATGGGAATAGGAAATGAACGCTTAATTATTGGTGGTGACTTCAATGCCCATGTTCGAAAGGATGGACTGGGATATGAGGAAGTACATGAGGGATTAGGGTATGGGATGGGGCAGAAGGTCCTTGTATTAGCCAATACATGGTTCAAGAAGAGGGAGAAGAACTTAATGACTTACAAATCACCACAGGGGATATCACAAATAGACTTTTTTATGGTTAGGGAACAGCACAGGACTGAGATCAAGGATTGCTGGGCACTACCCAGTGAGGATTTCCAGAAGGAAAGTGGCCATAAGCTTCTCATGACAGAAGTCCTAGTTAAGGGGGGAGTCAGGAATCATACATGAAAAGGAGAATCAGTTATCAGGTGGTGGAAGTTGCCTACCAAAGCATTCGAATTCAGGCAGGAGGTTCTCAACCAGGTTAACTGGGATTGGGATGGGTCAGCTAATGCCATGTGGGACAGGGTTGTGAGGAAAATTAGGAGATGTGGGGAGGCTCTGTTATGTGTAGGTAGAATAGGAAGCACTTACCAAGGCAGGCAGACTTGGTGGTGGAATGAGGAGGTGGAAGCTGCCATCAAACTAAAGAAGGAGGCATTCCATAGGTGGAGAGAGGTAGGGGATCAGGTTTATAAGAGAGACTATGTTCAGGCAAGGCAGAACGCCAGGAGGACCAATTCACTGGCAAAGTACCAGAAGTATGAGGCTCCATATGAAAAGTTGGGGGCAAGGGAAGTAGAGAATGCAGTCTTTAGACTGGCCAGGACCAGGGATAGGACTAGTAAGGATGTTACCAGGGCAATAACAGTAAAGGATGTTACCAGGGCAATAACAGTAAAGGATACCAAGGGCAGGATCCTTTTTCAACCAGCAGAGGTGATCAAAAGGTGGGAGGAATACTACCACAGTCTCTTAAATTCTGACTCTGGTGCATTGGCCACAGGCAGGACCCCACTCACACCACAAGCTGTGGACAGGGTGAGTGAGGCAGAAATAGTCAGAGCCCTTCTGAAGATGAAAGGTCAGAAAGCAGTAGGTCCTGATAAGATCCTCATGGATGTTTGGCACTCCTTGGGCCCCACGGGAATTACATTGCTAGGGAAGCTCTTCAAGAAGTTAGCAAAGGGGGACAGGATGCCTTCTGCATGGTGAGAGAGTTGGATAGTACCACTGTTCAAAGGCAAAGGTGACGTACAGGACTGTGGAAACTATAGGGGCATAAAGCTGATGAGCCATTCTAGGAAGCTGTGGGAGCGAGTCATAGAACGTCGCCTCCGGGACTTAACTAGTGCCTGCAGAAATCATTTTGGGTTTATGCCAGGTAGGTCCACAATGGAGCCAATCTTCATTCTCCTACAGATGATTGAGAAGCATAGAGCAGCAAGGAAGGACCTTCATGCAATATTCGTTGACCTGGAGAAGGCATATGATAGTGTTCCCAGACAGTTAGTATGGGGTGTTTTAAGAAAGAAAGGCGTGGATGAGGGCCATATTAGGATAGCGCAGGATATGTATGATGGTTCTATCACTAGGGCGAGAACAGCATGGGGAAACACTGCAAGCTTCAAAGTAGAGGTTGGTGTGCATCAAGGGTCAGCTCTTAGCCCATACCTATTTACCCTAGTAATGGATGAGCTACTGATGGGAATAGGGGAGTGGGCCCCCCAGTGCCTGGTATTTGCAGATGATGTGGGAAGGCTTGAGAAGTCCAAGGAAGATGCACAAAAGGGCCTACAAGACATGAAAGCAGCGATGGAAGAAGGGGGCCTTTCAATTTTAGTGGCCAGGGGCAAGGAGGTGAAATTCACTGTGGGGGAGAGGAGATTCCAGTGGTGCAAGAGTTTCACTATCTGGGATCAGTTTTCCAGGGCAATGGGGAAATAGATTCTGAAGTGACCCGTAGGATTAATGCAGGGTGGCTGAAATGGAGACAAGTAAGTGGGGTCCTGTGTGATCGTCAGAACCCAATAAAGTTGAAGGGCAAGGTTTACAAAACCGTTGTTAGGCCTGCTATGCTGTATGGGTCAGAGTGCTGGGCAGTTAGAAAGGACCATGAAAGGCAAATACAAGTGGCTGAGATGCGAATGCCGCACTACATGTGTGGGGTGTCTAGATCCGACCGATTGAGAAATGATTACGTTAGAGGTAGGTTGGGGGTGGAAGACATTGCGGAAAAGATGAGAGAGAATCGGTTGAGGTGGTATGGGCATGTGATGAGGAGGGGAGAGGAGGAGCTAATTAGGTCCATTGTAGGACTGCAGGTGGTTGGGGGCACCAGAGGTAGAGGGAGACCAAAGTGAACGTGGGAGCAGGTGGTGCTGGCAGACATGGAGGTGTGCGGGGTGGAGAGGGACCTGGTGGACAACAGGCGGGAGTGGAGGTTTAGAACCCGTAGACCCGACCCTGCCTCAGGTGGGAGAAGGGTGAGATGATGATGATAGCTATAATCATATTTCTTTGCCGAAAATATTTCTTCTGTATTAAGATATTTTCGGGCCGAAATGATCGACAAAGGCATTTTGCACAAATAAGAGAAACTACTTCACTGCTGCTGACATCTTGTGATGGTATAAATAACCTCGGAATGATTGTTAACCGCTTGGTTTACGAAGTTTAGCTACGTACCACCTAGATGCTTCTTTTTCTTAAAAACTATAAAAGCTACTGGCATGCCGTTTGGCAACGTTGTAGAGTACCACATTCTCTACATTCTGACCGCTACGCATAATCTTTTAAGCTACGGAAATACTTGTAGCTTCGCATACGTATCACGTACGGTGACATCATGAAAATTCATGTGGAGCACTACCCGTAGCAGTGATTTGAACAACATGTGTAGCGCTACAAAGATGGAGGCTTCCATGTTGCTATATAACGCACTTAAGAGGACTAACCTATTTCAATTCCTTTAATAAAATACTATATTCTTAATGTTGGCACCCCCACAGACAAACTTTGTCAATACTCCTATGGGTTCCAGACGCCTGGCTGTGGTGACCCCAGCCCCAGTCAGAGTATGTTCAGTGGAACCTCAGACCCGACCCTGCCACGGGCGGGATAAGGGTATGATGAAGAATTTCTTAATGTTCTTAAAATGAAATTAATTCTTTAATTAAAAACTATACAATTTTTTATTTGTTCTGCTTCATTTTTGGGTACTGTCAATAAGTATTGCAGTCCACCATATTCGTTGCAATATCTTCCGTGGAGGCCGCCATGTTGCACTACGCAAAGAATCCTACTCGAAAAGGTGTAGCGTTTGTAGCACTACAACTGCACTACGAAGTTTTGGCTACAGTTTTAAAGAATACGATCCCTACGCTACAAAGTTGCTATGTAGCTTTTTTGAACAGCAATTTTCGTATTCTTTGCTACATAGTGCGATACGTAGCATTAAAGATTATGCAGAGTACTGTCAAGGAGTCTAATACAAGGAGTGACAGCTCCACCCTTTTCGTGTCCTCATACCGAAAGAGTGCCACCTAGTAGATGGTTTGCTGAAACTATTTCTTTACATGTATTAGCTTGCTTATTTACAACTATATAAATAATAATTAGAATGATTTAAAAGTAGTTATCAAGTGCCAGGTGTATATATATCACCTTCATCATCATCATCATCTCACCCTCCTCACGCCTGTAGTGGGGTCGGGTCTGCGCGTTCTTATCCTCCACTCTCGCCTATCCCCCACCAAGTCGCTCTTCATCCTGCACGTCTCCATGCCCCTCTGCACAACTGCTCCCACGTCCGTTTTGGTCCTCTCCTACCCCAGGTGCCCCCAATCACATGGAGACACATAATGGACCTAATATGTTCCTCCTCCTCTCTCCTCATCTACCATCCTACCATCTATCCATCCATCCTACTATCTCAACCGCTTCTCCCTAATCTTTTCCACGTTATCTCCCACCGCCAAGCTATTTCTAACGGAAACATTTGGGAAATACAGTATATATCACCTAAGGATATATCACCAGGATGGAGCAAAGGAGTAGTAGTAGTGTGTGCTGCTGTAAATTGCTAAAACTCCAAGAAATCCACTCCAGCACTCCACATCATCATCTCACCCTTCTCCAAGTCCCACAATGGACAAAATATGCGTCATTTAATGCTCTCATTAATATTTGACTTTATTGGGACCCAGTGGTCGCACAGGACCCCACTTGCCTGTCTCCACTTCAGCTATCCTGCATTAATCCTATGGGTCACGTCAGAATCTATTTCTGCATTGCTCTGGAAAACTGATCATATATAAAGACACTCTTGCACCACTGGAATTCCCTTTCCCCACAACGAATCCGACCGCCTTGCCCCTGGCCACTAAAATTCAAAGCTACGTGCTCAGTCTTCTTCATGTTCACCTTAAGACCCCCCTCTTTCCATTGCTGTCTTAATGTCTTCTAGTAAGTGTATATATAAAGAAATTATTTTTTCAATAAAAACATTTGAAACTAAGAAATTTATTTATATGTTCAAATTAGCAGCAATCAGTTGACATTATTTACTAAGAACAATCAAAGAAAGTGCATAATTGCATGTTTAAGATGCTTGAAATACATGTAGCATCTCTGTTGTAGCAAACCATCCACTTGGGGCGCCACCATATAAAACTATGACATAAAAGTCAATGGGAAAGGGGCGGAGCTGGTACTCCTTATAGACTCCTTGGTACTGTGCTTATCAGCACATCCCCAATGCTGTACTGGGAGCAAGTTGAGCGTAGGGATATGGAGGTGTGTGAGGCGTTTATAGGACAATTGTTCACAGACAATATTTTGCTGGACAATAGTTCGCCTAGGACGATTGTTCGTGGGACAATAGTTCGCCTAGGACTTATTCGGACCTTTTCCTGAGTCATCAGTATTATCACACCCTTATCCAGCCTGTGGCAGGGCGGGTTCTGCAGGTTCTAGCCCTCCACTCCTGTCTATCTCCAATCAGGTCCCCGTCCACCCCACACACTGCTATGTCCTTATGGCCAATCCGTTCCAACGTCTGCTTCGGTCTCCTTCTCCCCTGGGTGCACCTAACGAGCTCCTCTTCCCCTCTTCTAATTAGTTGTCCATACCACCTCAGCCTATTCTCCCTCATTTTTTGGCGATGTCCACGACCCCCAGACATTTATTTTTCTTTTCTGTTTAATATAATAAGGCGGGATAAGGGTATGATGATGATGATGGTCTCCATGATGGTATCACAAATGCGTGAATCACATTTACGTTTTTTCGACATGATGTGGCGTTTTAATTTGGTAATAAACATGATAGCCCTACTAAAATACTATACAAAGCGCAACCACCGGGATCATCACCATCATCATCGTACCCTCCTCCCGTCTGTGGCATGGTCGGGTCTGCGGGTTCTTATCATCCACCCCCGCGTATGCCCACCAAGTCCCTCTCCACCCCACATGTCTCAATGCCCCTCTGCACCACCTCTCCCACGTCCGCTTTCGTCTTCCCCTACCCCTATGGACCCCAATCACATGCATACCCATAATGGACCTAATAAGCTCCTCCTCTCTCCTCATCACGTGCCCATACCACCTCAACCGCTACTCTCTAATCTTTTTCGCGATGTCTCTCACTCCCAAGCTACTTCTAACGTAATAATTACGGACTCTGTTGGCTCGTGACAACCCCGTCATGTAGCGTTGCATTCGCATCTCAGCCACTTGCATTCTTCTTTCATGGTTCTTCCTAACTGCCCAACACTCTAAGCCATACAGCCTAGCGGGCCTTGCTTTGCCCTTCAACTTTATTGGGATCCGGCGGTCACACAGGATTCCACTGGCCTGCCTCCACTTCAGCCATCCGACATTGATAGTATGGGTCACGTAAGAATCTATCTCCCCATTGCTCTGGAAAACTGATCCTAAATAACGAAACTCTTGCACCTCGGGTATACTCTCACTGCCAAAACGGATCTCACCCCCTTGCCCCTGGTCACTAAAATTAAAAGCTAGGTACTCTGTCTTCTTTATGTTTACTTTAAGACCCCCTCTTTCCATTGCTGTATTAATTTCATGTAGGCCCATTTGTGCATCATCTTTGGACCCCTCAAGCTTTCCCACGTCATCAGTAAATAACAGACATTGAGGCCCCCATCCCCCTATTCCTGTCAGCAGCTCATCCATTACTAGAGTGAACAGAAGGCACGGCCACCATGAAAGAAATTTATATTCAGACTAAATAAGGAAATGGAGATTTGACACGTGCAAACGCACAACTGAGTTACCCCACCACCACTCTGTCACAGCTAAGGCTAGGTGCACACTATAGTCAAGACTGTCGGACGGCAGTGTGTATGCTCAGCTCAGGCAACGAAAACCAATGTGTAGCAAGGAGTCTGATGGTAAAAACTTGAAAACTGAGTAACAGCTACTCACATAGTAGTTAGATTGTCGTCAAACAGTCTTGACTATACAGTGTGCGTCTAGCCAAAGGCGGCTTTCACACCAAAGTTGCAAGAGACAAGACATGTGCCTCCTGGATGCAGGAATCTTGCGTCTTCTAACACCAACACATATAAAGAGACGACGTCTTTCACACCGAAATGACACTTGCGTCGTACGTCCTGGAAGCGTGAGGCACATGATCCTTGAAAACCGGTTTGTTGGTTTTATGCTTCCTGCCTCTTTGCCTTTTTGGTCAGTGTGTGATTCCCTTGTATTAGAAGATTTGCTCTATTGCGTTGGACAAGCCAGTTCTTCCCTGATCACTGAGGTTTAGCATCGCAACCCCAGTTAGTAATGACATGGGTTTTCACGTGAGAACACTGGGTACTGCAAATACCCAAAAATCATTGTTACAGCGTAGGGTCTGTGCAGACCGCATTAGAACTATGCAGTGGACGGGGCTCTAATGAACATTGTTGTTGAAGGACCCTTAACCACTAAAAAATCAATGAAAATCTGAATTAGCACATGTGCTTTCCAATGTGTAGGGAGGGATGAATCCTAAACATTTTACCTCACAATCAATAATGTGACATAACATTTATTGCTGCCTTCAAAGAGTACCAGGCACTGTATGACACTGCATCTAAAGATTATTCCAACCAGGATGTGCATGTGAGAGCATGGAAGGGCCCCTTTCATAAGAAAAGGTGGGGAACAGCTTAGTGATTTGGACACACCAGTTAGTACTGACATGGGTGGCCTTTTGGAAGCGGGAAAGCTGGGTACCACTTATAGTCAAAAATCGTCGCATTAATGTAGTGTCTGTGTATTCTGCGTTAGAATACACAGGGGAGCGGCAAGTTGCGTTGGACACACCAGTTCTCGTCTGATCACTGAAGTTAAGCAACGCAAGCCCAGTTAGTAGTGACACGGGTGGTCACTCAGGAAAGCTGGGTACTGCTAATACCCAATAATCGTCACATTAGTGTAGTGTCTGTGCAGTCTATGCATTAGACCTATGCAGTGGACGGGTCTCTAATGACCTTGTAGTTGACGGGACCTTAAACACCAACAATCAATCAATCAATTAGAATACACAGTGGGAAGGGCCCTAAAACACCAACGAACAGATCAAATTCATAAGAAATATAGAATATTAATAAAAAAATTTATTTTTATTCTAATTTCTATACAGGATGTTTCCTTTAAAGTAGCCAATACCTTTTTTTAAAAAATCTAGGAGATGTGGGATAAAATGGTGAGTAAAAAGCTATAGTTGAAGGAGGGGGACATTGACTTCCCAAAACAGTTCAGAACTTTTGGCAGCAGTTTTTTTCAGGACAATGCAAAGTTACATTTTTTCAATAGAGAGCTCTAAAAAAATGTGAAATTTTGATATATAGTAACTTGTTCCTATGCCTAAAATTAAAAATACACCCTCAAAACTGCATTAATGAATGTGCACCAATGGCCCAGGGCTCCAGAATGTTGTCTCAGGCATGGAGTTCAGCAAATTGTCACTTTCAACCGCTAAAACACATTAGAACGTTTTAATATAGCAATGTCATAAGAGTATGCAGCTCAACAAATTGTCACTCTTAAGCCTAGTTCCGTGGCGACGCCAATGCAAATCGCGTTCGAGCAGACGAAATGCCACAGAAACTGATGATGTAGGAACTCAACTTTTTGTCATGGTAGCATTAAATCAACAGAAAAATGCAGTTGAGAGGCAGTCAACTGCATTTCTTGCTTACAACTGGCGTGTGCATTTCATTGGCTATTACTTTTTGAACAGTGTTTCCCATTTAAATTCCATTGGCTGTTGGAATTTTCTGCTGTGGGCGCCAGCTCACTGGCATTTTGGGAAACATTTACACTACTTATGATTTCTCGCCTGCCACAGAACTACAACACACACAATTTCGCCTAGCACCAGCAATTGACATTATAATTTTGTCGTCTGCTCAGGCGCTATTCTCTTTCATGTCGCGTGCCATGGAACTAGGCTTTAGCTGCTCCAACTAACTAACTCGGAGCACAAGCCAAGGAGTCATGATCCACATTAGCTGAATGCTAGCTAGTTAGAGCAGTTAAGAGCGACAATTTGCTGAGCTCTATACCTGAGACATCATTCTGCAGCCCTGGGCCATTGGTGCACACTAATTAATGCAGTTTTGAGGGTGTATTTTTAATTTTAGGTATAGGAACATACTATATCAAGATTTCACATATTTTTAGAGCTATGCGATGCAAAAGTAAAAACTACCCCTATCTATTGAAAAAACTGTAACTTTGCATTGTCCTGAAAACACTACTGTGAAAATTTCTGAACTGTTTTGGAAAGTGAATGTCCCCCTCCATCAACTATAACTTTTTTCTAACCATTTTATCCCATATATCATAGATTTTTTAAAAACGAGATTTGGTTACTTTAAAGGAAACACCCTGTATATCTGTCGGGTAGAAGCAGACAGAAGATACAGGCTGCATATGCCTTTTTGGTGGGAAGCATGTTTCTCCAAGGAAAAGATACTAATTTCTCCCGCATCCAGGAGGCACATGTCTTGTCTCTTGCATCTTTGGTGTGAAAGCCGCCTAAAATTTAACTTTCGTTTTACTAAAAAAAACTCGCGCAGGTCGAGCACTTACTGTATTATACAGGTAACAAAAACATTAAAAAAAGGAGAAATCTGAATCAACAGCACCCAGCATTCCCAAGCAGTCACCCATCTCAGTACTACCTGGGCCCGACGTTGCTTAACTTCAGTGATCAGATGAGAACTGGTGCTTTCAACGTGGTATGACCATTGACAACAGTGCTACTTGCATCACAGGATACATGTGCTACTCACACCTATTATCATTATCTTTTTGATTACTTCAATAGAATGATAACCCCGTGCCGTAACGGGGTTATGAAGCGCCGGTGGCAAGTGTCTAACTTTCTCTTGCGGGAATCCCAATAATGACAAAAATCTTAGGCCCGGTGCACACATGCGATATTTACTCGCGTGGCCTCGCAATTGCGGCACGAGATACATTAGTTGCGATGGGGGAGTGCACACATAGACATCCTACCAGCGGCGCTGCTGCAGCTCCGAAAAAACCAGAGTGGCGTCTGGAAGTTCCCGCAGTTCCCTACGAAACCGCCGCACTCGCACATTCGGTCTCGTAGTACCTGGTGGTTTATTCAGCGATGCACACATCCGCGCGGTTTCTTTGCATGGTTCCTTATTTTTGACATTTGGTGGGCAAAAAGGGCACACCTTCTGGACAGTTGCCAGATGTGCACTGGCGACATTTCCCCACATGTGTGCATTGAATTACTGCGGTGTCCCTGCGTGACCCACGCAAGCCAACATCGCATGTGTGAACCGGGCTTCATAAACATTTTGCTCCCCAAACCCAGTTGCGCCCGTGGCGGTTGCGTTCTTCGCCACGCCCTCATTATGGCCCTGAACGTTAATAATATTACTTTGTCTCACATGTCAAAATTAAGATATTTTAAGAACAGAAATGATCCAAAAAAGGCACCCTAAATTAGAATTGAGAGAAACTCCCTCCTTAGGCAGCTTAAGGATATGATGATGAATTATTCGCGTGCCTATTCTTAATCGTTTAATACAGTGAAACATCTCTATGGATACACCCCTCTAAAGGGTACACCCCTCATATCGGTACAGATTTTTCAGGCACCGATTTTTCTCCCATAGGGTTAATGCTATTACTAACCCTCTTAACGGTACACTCTCTAATGGATACACCCCTCTCTTGGTACACCTCATACATGTCACCACTTTTCAGAAAACCACCTCTCTAATAGGTACAACTCTCCATTGGTAAACTAATACATGTCACCAGTTTCAGAATACCCCCTCTGTAATGGGTACATCCTGCCTCGGTGACGCAGTGGACAGGGTGCTTGGTAACTGCAGCAGTGGTTCTAGGTTCGGTAGTGGACCAACGCGGGTTGCCTTCTTTTCTGCAAGAGAAATGCCCCGAGTGAGCCTTCCTTTGGATTAGAAGTAAAACCATAGTCCATGTGATTTTCAATGGCATTTATACATAAAAGAACTTTCTACTGTGCAACGGGTAGGTGAGGCAACATTTCCAGGTGTAAGAACTTGCCACCTGGCATTGGTGGAATACATCAAAGAACAGTAGGCCTACAATAAATATGCACAGAGGTTGCAGCTTTAGTCTGTATCTGGCTGTGGAAAAACGCAGTCCAAAAGATCACCCTTGCATCTATTCAGATGGGCAAGATGGGTACCCGACCCTGCCGTAGGCAGCAAATAAGAAGTCAGCTTGATTGTAGACAAACGTCCCTTGATTGATTTGTTAGTAAAAATTAAATTTGTGTACTTCAATAATTTTGTGAAATATTATACAACGCATTTTTGCAGTTAGAAAAGCACAATATAAAACAATATATTGTTTTGATTAACTTATATACCCATTCCCCTCTTATTGGTACACCCCTCTGATGGGTACACTTCGGCTTGGTCCTGCAGTTGTACCAATTAGAGAGGTTTCACTGTAGCTTCTTTTTCAAAAAGTCAGTAGAAAATTTTCAAAAACATAGAACCAACAGCACCCAGCATTCCCAAGCGGTCACCCATCTCAGTACTAACTGGGCCCAACGTTGCTTAACTTCCGTGATCACACGAGAACTGGTGCTTTCAACGTGGTATGCCCATTGACAACCACACCTCTTTCATTAGGGTATAGATACGCTACCTGGACCATCGTCTTTTTATTATTTAATTGGATTAACATTCATTCAGCAGTTAAATTTGTTCGCCTCAATTTTTTTAATTAAAATACACCACTAACAGGAATATTATCCAAAAAAGGTACCTTTCAGAATTAAGAGAAACTGCTTTATTGCTGCTGACATCTTGTGACGCTACGAATAAACTCAGGATGATTGTCAATTACAATGAAACACCGCTATCGGTTCACCTTCCACGAACATAGGCGGCCCATTGAGCAGACAAACCTAGGCTGCTGCCTAGGGCGGAACATTTCGAAGGGGCAGCAAATTTCAGAGGTACTTCCTTGCCATGCAGTCTATCGGTCACTTAAAATGTTCATAATCCTGGTTGATGGAGCCATTACTACATGTTGACTTTCTTATGGCGCCCCGTTGCAGAGTCATAGCAATGCATTGGCAATGGAACAAATACCAAGGGCGAGAGGGACACTTGGACAATTTAGAACTGCATTAAATTTAATGCGGGGGTGGTGATGGACCCACTAGCCTAGGGCGCCTGAAACTCACTTGCCGGGTCTGCAACGGAAAATTCTCTGGTTTGTTTCTGTTTTAGGGCCCTTCAACTACAAGGTCATTAATTAAAGCCCCGGCCACCCATGTCAGTACTAGCTAAGGTTGAATAGCTTTGGGCATGAGTCCGAAGAGGACACACAAAAGGGCCTACAACACATTAAAACAGCAATGGAAAGCCTGGTTCAGTGGCACGCGCAAGAGTGGGAGATACCGCGTGAGCAGACAAAGCAACACAGAAACGGATGACGTCGGTGCGTAGTTATGTAGGGAGTGAGTTGAGGAATGGGAGGCGCAGAGCGCAGCGATCCTGCGCGCTTATGATTTGTTGGTTGTACTGTAGACGACGCCCATTATGCCATGACACCATTGTTCGCTTATTACGCCGCCTAGCGGACATTCTCAAAATCAACCGGTGCGAGTCCTATCTGCTGCTTACCACTGAACGAGTACTCGTGCAGTTCGTCTTGATGACGGTGCTCTACATCCCTATTTTGTTGGTTACGTGCGCGCTCTTTTCGCTGGTAGCATTTGCCACTGAACCAGCCTTAAGGTGAACATGAAGAAGTCGGAGTACCTAGCTTTCAATTGTAGTGATGAGAAGCAAGGGTATGAGATTCGTTGTGGGGTTTCGGGTGGGTCACAGGTTCGCCACCACTGCATTAATACCATTATTAACTACCTTAGTTTCTGAATTATTAACGGGGTCCCAGCAGAAGACAAATCATTTAAAGCGTGGGCTACCATGTTATGTAGCTTGCATTTCGTTGATGATGTTTTCATTCAAAATCCTGGATCAGTCCAGTCAGCATTTGGAAAATTTATGTAGCGAGCAACAACAGTGCAGAAGAAAATAAAAACATTGAAACATCAGCATCAAGCATTCCCAAGCGGTCACTCATCTCAGTACTACATGGGCCGGACGTTGCTTAACTTCAGTGATCAGACGAGAACTGGTGCTTCCAACGTGGTATGACCGTTGACAAAAGAGTTTCTCTTATTACGGTATAGATACGCTACCTAGACCATTGTCTTTTTTTATTATTATTATTTCATTGGATTAACATTCATTCAGTAGCTAAATTTGTCCACCTCAAATATTAAAATTCAAATATACTTAGCTGGGAAATTATCCAAAAAAGGCACCTTATAGAATTAAGACAAACTTTTTCTTTGCTGCTGACATCTAGTGATGTTACGAATAAACTCGGGATGATTGTTAACTAAAGTGAAACCCCTCTTTCGGGTTACCTCCCACGAAGGTCCACTTTTTTAAAGAATGGAAAATTCTTTGGTTTGTTTTTGTGCTTCGGGGCCCTTCAACCAGGGCATCGAACCGTTATGGTTTTGCGTTCTTGTTTTGGTTATGGTTCATGTCAAATAAATATATAGGTTCTGTTACGGTTTTCGTTCCAGTAAAAAAAGAACGGTTATTCCGGTTTACGTTTTTCAGTTTCACTCCGAATATTAATTTTAAAAAAATAACATGTATTCACCATATTTTTAAAATACAGTAGATTATAATAAAAATATCCATTGTCATAATCATCATCATCTCACCCTTATCCCACCTAAGGCAGGGTTGGGTCTGTGGGTTCTAATCCTGCACTCCCGTCTATCCCCCACCAAGTCCTCCTCCACCCAGGGCCAGCCTTCTCTATAAAGGGGCCCGGGTGCAAAATCCTTTTGGGGCCCCAAAAGTAAAAATAAAATGATTCAGAGTAAATGGACTCCTCTTAGATGCCCTACTATCCCATTCTGAGATCCTTCCTAATTTTGAAAGGTATTACATTTTTGGATGATGCCATGTGTCCTAATGTGTCATCATTGCATTTATGAGTTGGTCTGAAAGCTTACATGGACGTCCACACCTTGGAACATTTTCAGTTGGACCTGTGTCATTACATGTTTTTTATTACACTTCTGATAATTAAAGGTATTTTGGTTTTAACAACCCCTTATTGACTCTTAACCTCTAATTCTGGGTTGTCCAACCTGTGGCCCTTGGTGCATCATTTCTAAGTATGCATTGTAGCCTACCTGCTATATAACACCTAACGTTATCTTCATCCGTTTTGTTTTTAATAGCTTGTGGCTGGCAATCAGTTCATTGAGCAGCCGAGTGACCCAAAACACCAGAAAGGTTGTACAACCCTGGTGTAGTTCAATAGCAGGGTTGTTAGGTTACGTTTAGGTTATGTTGTATTGGCAGGTTCGAATGAGGGCCGTTGCTCCTACAATGACGTAATAAACCTTTAAAATTAGCAATGATCTGGGTCCTGATGCGAACTGAGAGTGGGGCCCGGAAGCAATGCACCCTCTGCACCCCCCCCGGATGGCCGGCCCTGCCTCCACCCCGCATGCCTCCATTTCCATTTGCACCTCCTTGTCCCTCTCCCTCATTATTCAGCGATGTATCTACTGCAAGGCTACTTTATACTCATTCCTAATTCTATCACTTCTTGAGACCCACTCATGTACCGCAGCATTTTTATCTCGGATACTTGAATTCTAGTGGCGTGGTTCTCCCTCATTGCCCAACATTACCCTGTTCAACTTCCCTATCACACAGGACTCTGCTTTTGAAATCGGACACACTGTACATGCACATTTTCTGTACATACAGCATGTGCAGTGTGATTCTGATGCTTAGAGTGATTTTGGGCCCCATGTTCATGCCCATATTCGCAAATGTGGACACTCCATTAGTGTAAATAGTGGCGCAAGATGTAAAGCTGGGTTTACACTGCACGCAACATACATGCGCAACTGTTTCATTAGAAAAGACTCGCACAGTGAAAACGGGGGCTCGCCCCGAAACTTGCTGCACGAGGCAGCCTCGTGGTAAGCCACCGCACTGTCGGTTTTTGCACACGCATCAAAGGGTTTCGCCACTCCCACAGCGTGTACTGTTACTCTAGAGACGTTTTTCATGCTTGCATTGCACAATATTTCGCTCAATGGAAACACGGAGGGCGAGACAGGCGAGATTGCCTCAAGCCTGTGGAAACAGTTGCGGTGAGTATGTTTCGCGCAGTGTAAACCCAGCTTAATTCATGCAGAGATCTTTCACACAAAGGACGATTGAATGACATCTTACAGGCTGTTATGTTTAAGCAGGTTTTTACAGGTGTTGAACCGATAAGAGCGATATTTCTTTTTCGGTTCAGTTCCAGTTTTCGTTCCGAGCAAAAATAACGGTTTAACCAAGTTTAGGTTTTTGGTTTCGTTCCGGGTCGATGCCCTACCCTCAACTAGAAGGTCATTTAAAGCCCCGTCCACAATGTAGTTCTTATGCAGAAACTGCACAGACACTACACTAATGCGACGGTTTTTGGGTATTAGCAGTACCCAGTTTTCCCAAACGGCCACCCATGTCGGGCGAGAACTATATAGTGTATCTAACGCAATTTGCCACTCAAAATTCTCTGGTACCTGAACTTCATTTTGGTTAATCCCCCTAATCGGTCCACTCCTCTGATGGGCCAAGTTTTGTATATCTCCAAGGGTGGACCCATTAAAGAAGTTTTAATGTATTTTAGTTGGCAAATTGAGGATTAAAACTACTTTTTTTCATAAATTATAGGAAGTACTAATTTATATCGGCAACCCCCCTTCTCGGTAATTGAGTCAATAATTCTAGAGCACATATTGGGCCATGGTTGGTTGGAGTGTTTCGAGTTAGAAGTAAAACTGAGGTTCCGTGTGGTGGACGATGGCACTTGCCCATCAAAGAACCTTCTCAACTTTGCAACGGGTAGATGAGCCTGGTAGATGCTCCCTAACACCGGTGAAATGCCCGACGAATAGTAGACAGAAGATAAATAAGCATAGGGGGGGTGCTGCTAGTGTTGTGTAGCATCGCAACAGAGTAGTGTCTGTGTTGACTCTGCATTAGAACTACTGTACACTGTGGACAGGGCTCTAATGACCATTGTAGTTGAAGTGCCTTAAAGCACCAACGAAACGGGACACACCAGTTCTCGTCTGAGTACTGAACTAAAGCAACGCAACCCCAGCTAGTACTGACATGGGTGGCTGCTTGGGAAAACTGGGTGCTGCTACTACCCAAAAATCGTCGCATTAGTGTAGTGTCTGTGCAGTCCCTGCATTAGAACTACGCTGTGGACGGGGCTCTAATGACCTTGTAGTTCACGGGACCAAAATCATCACCAAACAACAACAACCAACGAAACGGAGAATAACATCTCAGATGTTCCCTCTAAGGAGCCAAGTCTCATGTGCAAATGATAGTTCTGATAGTAACATGTGCAAATGATAGTTCTGATAGTAACATGCGCAAGCTTTTACATGACTAGCAAAAATATGTGCAAGTAGTGTCTAAAAACACTATCTGGAGAGCACTTGCCAGCAAGTTATTGCACAGATGCTTACACCATATAGTGAATAGTGTGCTTGCTTGCAATGCTCAGAAACATAGAAAAAAATATCATTATAAGCAATTTGAACAATTCTAATGTGGTGGTGAAAGCAAATGAATTTTTTGCCCTTTATGCATTGCATAGGGCTTTTCCTGCACTTCGTATGGCCATTTAAACTTTACACAGTTGCTACACAGGGGTACAGGAGTACTCCATCAATCCTTATTCGAATAATAAAAAGCAATTAACCACTCATCTGTGACTTACCTGTATTTCGATGTTCAACTTATAATGTGAAAATACTGTGAATCACATTGCGGTAGGATCACCCACAGAGACAGACAGAAAGAAAAACACTGGGGTACACCAATACCCCTGTTGGGCATGAGCCTGATTTCTTATTGCAGTATAGTTATTGTGTACTTGGTCAGACACCATGCAATATTAAAACTGACAAATCTTTAATTTACCTGCCAAAATTTATATTGTGGTTGTAAAATGTGGTGTTGGAACACTGGGGTAGGCCGTCATCCCCCCACAGACAACTAGCCAATATTCCTGTATATATAATAGTATACATTGCTACAATTTATTATCTTAAGTGAGCAGAGTCTTAACTCTGTCGTGCACGGGGAAGTTTTCCCTGTGCACGGGACATCTGGCCCGTGTGCATGGCCGTGCACGCGAGCAGCTTAAAGGGAACATCAGGCCTGAAATGGCGGATTGGTCAGCTTTCAGAGATCTTACAAAAAAGGAACAAAAGCAGTCCAGCAATAAAGACACATTAACAGCACCCAGCATTCCCAAGTGGTCACCCATCTCAGTACTATATTGGCCTGACGTTGCTTAATTTCAGTGAGTGGACAAGAACTGGCGGTTTGAACACGGTATGACCGTTAACAAAAACCCGCCCTTCATCACGGTATACATATGGTATGTAGACTATTTCCTTTTTTTCAATATTTCAATAACTGGGGTCTGACTGGGGTCACCCCAACCAGGCGTCTGGAACCCCCAAAGGATATTGACTGGATTGTCTCTGGGGGATGTCGGCCTACCCCACTTGTTCCAACATCGCATTACACAACTGAAATAGAAAGGTTTGGCAGGTAAATTAATGCTTTGTTTATTATAATATTGCATGGTGGCTGACCTATTGCACAATAAGAATAAGCAAAGCATCATCATCATCATCTCACTATTATCCCGCCTGTGGCGGGGTCGGGTCTGCGGGTTCTAACCCTCCACTCCCGTCTATCTCCCACCAGGTCCCCATCCACGCCTCACGCCACCATATCCCTAGTGACGACCTGCTCCCACGTTAACTTTGGCCTATCCCTGCCCCGGGTGCTCCTGGCCACCTGCATTCCTGGATTTGTTTGTTTGTTTGTTGATGCTTTAGGGCCCATCAACTACAAAGGTCATTAGGGCCCAGAAAGACACATCACCATGGTGGGGGTGTAAATGGTCATCCCACCATGATGGCAATAAAAAGGGCAAAAGGCCAGTAAAAGTAATAACAATAAAAAAGGCAAAAGCCAAAACAGACATATAAATAAAGGCAAAAGCCAAAACAGACATATAAAGGCAAAAGCCAAAACATACATAACAATAAAAGTGGCAAAAGCCAAAACAGAGAGAATAATAAATGTGGCAAAAGCCAAGACAAACACGGAAATAAAAAGGCAAAAGCCAAAACAGACAGAATAATAATTGTGGCAAAAGCCAAAACAGACAGTACAATAAATGTGGCAAAAGCCAAAACGAATACAGAAACAAAAAGGCAAAAGCCATATAATTCAAAAATAATTACAAAAAGGGCCTAAAAGAAATGGCACATAATTCAAATTTTGTGAAAGAGGCCAGCCTCTTTCACAAATACTAGCGAGCTCTCCACTGCCTGAGGGTTATCCCCAAGTGATGTGGAGAGCTCTGCACTGACTCCCAGTCGCCACCTAAGTTCTTGGTATCTCTCACAGTGACTAAAGATGTGTGCCACTGTGAGAGGCTCCCAACAGAAGTCACACCATGGCTGATCCTCACCCTGTAGAATGTAGGAGTGGGTGAGGAAGGTGTGACCGATTCGCAGCCGAGCAAGCACAACCTCCTCCCTCCGCGATTGGCGGCACGAGGACACCCAGTGCACTGGAGCTGCATTCCTGGAATGGCCCTAACAAGCTCCTCACCTCCTCTTCTCATACTGTAACCATACCACCTCAGCTTATTTTCCCTCATCTTTTTGGCAATGTCCACCACCCCCAGGCTACCTCTAACATACGTGTTCCTAATTCTATCTGCTCTTGACTCCCCACTCGTGTACCACAGCATTTGCATCTCAGCTACTTGCATTCTAGTTACATGGCTTTTCCTCACTGCCCAGCACTCTGAACCATATAGCATAGCTGGCCTAACCACTGTGTTGTAGAACTTCCCGTTCAACTTGATTGGGACCCTCCTATCGCACAGGACTCCACTTGCCTGTTTCCATTTCAACCACCTTGCATTGATTCTACGGGTCACATCCAAGTTTATCTCTCCATTGCTTTGAAATGTTGATCCTAAGTACTTTACCTCCTGCACCTTTTTCACCTGTTCACCCCTTGTATGTATGTCCGTGCCGTTTTCTTGACCCTCCCAATTAAAAGCTAAGTACTCAGTGTTATTCATGTTAATCTTTAGCCCTCCCTTTTCCATTGCTCCTCTTATATCATTTAGTCCCTTCTCTATCTGCTCTCTGCTGTCACTAATGTTCCCTATATCGTCAGCAAAAGCCAAGCACTGTGGGGCCCATTTTCCTACACCCATCAGCAGTTCATCCAATACCAGTATGAAGAGATATGGACTAAGTGCTGAACCTTGGTGCACCCCAACCTTCACTGGGAAGCCCCCAGTGTTACCCCAAGGCGTCCTTACCCTGGCTATGGAGCCATCATACATATCCTGGACTATTGTAATAAACCCCTCTTCTACCCCCCCCTTTCTGTAATACTTCCCAAACAACCTTTCGTTGGACACTGTCATAGACCTTCTCCAGGTCGATGAAAATGGCGCGGAGATCTTTCTTTGCTGCCCTATACTTTTCCACCATCGGCCTGAGAATGAAAATTGGCTCCATTGTGGACCTACCTGGCATAAACCCAAACTGATTTGCACGGACACTAGTACTATCCCTGAGGCAACACTCCATTACTCTCTCCCAGAGCTTCATGGAGTGGCTCATTAGCTTTATACCTCTATAGTTGCCACCCTCTTGCACATACCCTTTACCCTTGTAGAGTGGTAGTATCCAACTCTCACGCTATGCAGATGGCATTCTATCTCCACTAGCTATCTTATTGAAAAGTTTCACCAGCCACCTGGTACCTGTCCTCCCTAAGCTATGCCATACTTCAATGGGAATTCCATCTGGGCCTACAGCTTTTTGACTTTTCATCTTCCTAAGTGCCCTGGTTACCTCCTCCTCAGTTACACATTCCAATGCCCCTGCTGTTGCAGGATTGGTGGCACTGTCCTCATCTATCCCCACTTCATTCAAGAGGTTTTGGAAGTACTCCTCCCACCTCTGCTTTACCATTGTTGGAGAGAGCAAGACCCTACCTATGCTATCCTTCACTGTTTTGGCTCAGGAAATATCTTTTGCTGCCCTATCTCAAGCCTTGGCCAGCTTGAAACCTTCTCTCTCCCCTTCCTTAGTCCCTAACTGCTTGTAAAGAGCCTCATACTTCTGGTGTTGGGCCAGGGCAATCTTCCTCCTAGCAGTGGTCTTGGCCTGCCTATACTGCATCTTTGATGCCTGGTCCCCTATCTCCTGCCACCTGTGGATCTTTGCCATCTTTTGCTTGATGGCTGCTTCTACCTCCTCATTCCACCACCATGTTTGCCAGTTACCCTGGACTGTGCCTCCCACTCTACCCTGCCCCAAGATGGTTTTCCCACTGGCTCTAATTTTTCAGGCAACCCTTTCCCACATGGCATCTGTTGTCCCTTCCCAATCCCAGTCTACTTGCCTGTGCACTTCTTGCACAAATTCCTCTGTTATGATGGGTAGTTTCAACCACCTGATAACCTGCTCTCCTTTCCAAGAATGTGCCCTGCCTGCTGCTTTCACTAATAGTTCTAACATTAGTAGCCGATGGCCACATTCTTTTTGGAAATTTTCACTGGGGAGTGCCCAGCAATCACGAACCTCTGATCTATTCCTCCCTCTGACCATAAAGAAATCTATTTGTGACATCCCTTGTGGTGACTGGTATGTGATAAGGTGCTTGTCCCTCTTCCTAAACCATGTATTTGCCAATGCAAGGCCAAGTGCATTTGCTGTGTCAAGGATTTGCTGCCCATCAGTGCTTACTGTTCCATACCCCCATCCCCCATGGACCTCCCCATAACCCTGGCTGTCTTTGCCTACATGGCCATTAAAGTCCCCCCAATAACTAATCGCTCATTTCCCTGGCATTGCCCTACTGGTACCTCCAGTGAGTGCACCAAGTCCTCAAACTCCTTCCGGAAGCCATCCTTTGTGGGCTCATTCAGACCTGCCTTGGGGGCATATGCACTGATGAGGTGCAGCACTACTCCTCTCCAAAGCACTGTAACTAACATGAGCCTGCTATTGACTCGTTTCACTTGGGTGACCCCTTGTTGATGCTCCCTATCCAATACTATGCCCACACCATTTTGCCCCCCCCTCACTAGCAGTATATATAAGCTTGTATCCCTCCCCAAGGGCCCTTGATCTGTTCCCTTTCCATCTAGTTTCTTGCAGGAAAGCTACCTGGATCCTCCGTCACCTTAGTGTGTTAGCCAGTTCCCCTGATTTGCCTGTAAGGGACCCCAAATTCCACATTCCAAATCTAAGATTTACCCCTTTGCTGCCTGCACATGCCCTGACTGGGGTCACCCCAGCCGGGCCTCTCGAACTTGCAAGAATGCTGGCGCTGCTTGCAGTGGGAGGATGCTGGCCGACTACACAGAGGACACTCGGCGCACCACCAGCCATGGGGTCCGGGGTCCCAACCCCCATGGCATTGCAAACTACTAGCGAACGCCTATTGGCTGACAGTGTTGAGGTTTAATCCCCCACACTGTGAGTATGGTGCCTCATAACAGTTACAATAATAATAATAATAATACTGTACTAACTCTTACGCCCCCACAACACTCCCAACACCCAAGACCCAAAACAATAACAGCAACACAACAACCAAGGCACCTGCTGCTGGAAACGGCAGCAGGTAGGACTCAGAAACGGTTATAAGTTTTTCAATAAGAGGACAAAAATCACTGGTCATGAGGAAAAACTAAACAATAAGCAATGCAATGCAATTTATTTCAGTTCCTGTATTATTATTTAAAAAATGGTTTCGTTTCACCCAGCCTTTGGAATTTTATGTAGCGAGCAAAATTAGCAAAAACGACATCAACAAAACAACGGCACCCAGCATTCCCAAGCGGTCACCCATCTCAGTAATACGTGAGCCCGACGTTGCTTAACTTCAGTGATCAGACAAGAACTGGTGCTTTCAACGTGGTATGACCGTTTACGACAGCAACTATTTCATCACAGTTTACATATGCTGATAGACCATTGTCTGCTTACTTTTTCCCCTTCTTTAATACAGTACTTCTATTTATTTGTTAGTTACAGGAATATTTATTCTAGACACATGAGGAGTTGAAAAGGATGCACAAAAGGGCCTACAAGATATTAAAACAGCAATTGAAAGAGGGGGCCTTAAGGTGAACATGAAGCTGAGAGGTTACCTAGTTTTCAATTGTAGTGGCCTGGGGCAACGCGGTTTTTTTATTCGTTGTGGGGGTGAGGGGCTACCAGTGATGCAAGAGGTTAAATATTTAGGATCAGTTTTCCACAGCAATGGGGAGATAGATTCCGGCATGACCCATAGGTTTAATGCAGGATGGCAGAAGTGGAGACAGGCAAGCGTTCACAAGCGTTCACAAGCGTTCGCAGCGTTCACAAGCGGTCACCTACATCAGAACAATTTGGGGGTTTCGTTGCTTACAGCCACAACCTGGTAGTTGATACAGTACTGCATTTAGGTCCACACATCTCCCGAGGGTCAAACCTACATCCAGTGTTTTGTCGTCACATCCTGCTGCCTCTGGTGTAACAGTACTGCAATATGATTGGTTGGCAACCACGTATACTCCCCCCTCCTACTCTGGCATTAAAATGGTAAACCGAACGGCGCACAGTGGGGCAAGAGAGCACAAAACCTGGCAGAAATTCAAAAAATGAAAGTGTCCAAGAGATAAAATTTCGGTTTGTACTGGACCCTGGATACCTTCCTGCACCATGCCCTAGCTGATTTAGAGGTGTCTGCACAGTTTTGTGCAACATAACAAGCCACATTTGAACCTCTGTTTTGCAGTAAAAATTACTTGGTCTGATTGCAGTTATTTTCAGTCCTGAAAGTGTCGTTATTTACATATCTAGATTCACAAGTGGGAAATTTTTTCTATAGGGTCTTCATCTTCATGTATGTAGCTATATTTAATTCTTGGAAAATTAATATTTCAGTGCAAGGAGTTTATATAAATAAGCTTCAAAGAAGGAAGAGGTGAAATATTGGATTTTCACACCTGAAATTGGAAATACATCTAGTTAATAATGAATCCCACAATATCCCGCCTGGTTTCTTCCTTTTTACATTGAAATACTCATTCAAAATTACAATTCAGGTGATTTCTTCTGCCAGTTTTTGCCCCATTTCAAAATGCAGAAGGTTATCGAGGAACAACTTAACCCTTATCATGCGTCACCAGGCCTTGCATTTTCTGGATTTCCTCTTATGGACCTCATTAGCTTCCTGCTTTTTGGCATACAGCCGTTTTCAGGAAATTGTTTATTCCATTGTGTAGGTTTATTTACAAAAATCGCAATTAAATTGGGTAGTATGCTTGATTTACTGTGCCAATGATTCCAGGTTCGGTACTGGATCGAGGTGGGTTGGGGCTTCTTTCACATGATTTAAGGCCCTTTAACAACAATGGTCATTAGAGCCCTGTTGAGTGTTTAGTTTTAATGCAGTCTACACAGACACTACACTGTTATGACGATATAGGGACAGTATTATCAGTATCAAGTGTTCCCAAGCAGTC
>JAAFCE010009058.1:277905-292961 GCA_013389805.1 Trigoniulus corallinus
TGTGCAACATAACAAGCCACATTTGAACCTCTGTTTTGCAGTAAAAATTACTTGGTCTGATTGCAGTTATTTTCAGTCCTGAAAGTGTCGTTATTTACATATCTAGATTCACAAGTGGGAAATTTTTTCTATAGGGTCTTCATCTTCATGTATGTAGCTATATTTAATTCTTGGAAAATTAATATTTCAGTGCAAGGAGTTTATATAAATAAGCTTCAAAGAAGGAAGAGGTGAAATATTGGATTTTCACACCTGAAATTGGAAATACATCTAGTTAATAATGAATCCCACAATATCCCGCCTGGTTTCTTCCTTTTTACATTGAAATACTCATTCAAAATTACAATTCAGGTGATTTCTTCTGCCAGTTTTTGCCCCATTTCAAAATGCAGAAGGTTATCGAGGAACAACTTAACCCTTATCATGCGTCACCAGGCCTTGCATTTTCTGGATTTCCTCTTATGGACCTCATTAGCTTCCTGCTTTTTGGCATACAGCCGTTTTCAGGAAATTGTTTATTCCATTGTGTAGGTTTATTTACAAAAATCGCAATTAAATTGGGTAGTATGCTTGATTTACTGTGCCAATGATTCCAGGTTCGGTACTGGATCGAGGTGGGTTGGGGCTTCTTTCACATGATTTAAGGCCCTTTAACAACAATGGTCATTAGAGCCCTGTTGAGTGTTTAGTTTTAATGCAGTCTACACAGACACTACACTGTTATGACGATATAGGGACAGTATTATCAGTATCAAGTGTTCCCAAGCGGTCACCCATGTTAGTACTATCTGGGGTTGCGTTGCTTAATTGCAGTTATCAGACAAGGAATAGTATGTTCAATGCAATACACCCACATGAAACACCCCGTGTATGAATTCCTTCAGATGAGAGGTAAACCCAACGTGGCATAGGCACGTAAAAGAACACTACTATGCAACAGGTAGATAAGGTAAATTTCCCGGTGTAGAAGTCGGACCCCGCAGATTGGCAGAGTGCCCCAACGAATAGTAAACTGCAATTAAATTAGCAGTGCAGTTGCAGTTTTGCTCATGCAGCTAGCTGCGAAATCACCTGTCCAATATATCAACTTTGTGTCCATTCAGAAGGACAAGATGGGTACTCAGGTCCCTGCCATAGGCGGGATTAGGGTTAGGAGTAGGTTTCTTAAGTATGCCAAATGCCCTTAAAAGAAATGTGCAACCTTGAACATTCATTGAATAATACTGGTATTGATGCCAGTTTTGATGGTCTCCCTGCCCCACTGTGCGGCGTTTGGAAATTTTAGGCAGCTAGCAAAAACGGCGAAGAATAATGAACAGAGCCAGCAGCACCCAGCATTCCCAAGCGGACACCCATCTCAGTACTACCTGGATCCGACGTTGCTTAACTTCAGGGATCAGACGAGAACTTGTGCTTTCAAAGTGGTATGACCATTCACCATCAGCACGTCGTTCATCATTATTTAAATATAATATTCATTCAGTAGCTATATTTGGTCGCTTCGAAAAAATCAAAATACGCTAGCAGGGAAATAATTAAAAAAAAAAATCTTAAAAAATTATGAGAAACAGCTACATTGGTGCTGACATCTAGTGACGTTACGAATAAACTCGGGATGATACTTGCACACCAGCAGTTGTTATTGTTTTTTGGTGTTTTAGGGCCCTTCAACTACAAAGGTCATTAGTGCCCCGTCCACAGCATAGTTCTGATGCAGAACCTGCACAGACACTACAGTAATGCGACGATTTTTGGGTATTAGCAATATCCAGTTTTCCCAAGTGACCACCCATGTTAGTACTAACTGGAATTGCGTTGCTTAATTGCTATCAGTGGCGTCACTAGGGGGTGGGGTGAGTGTGGGCCACATCGGGTGACAACACTCGCAGCATGAGAAATGGGGTGACACCAAAGCGAAGAAGCGGCTTTTTCGGGATAGGTGATGACACAACCCTAGCGACGTCACAGGCTGTAGTTATCAGACAAGGAATGGTGTGTTCAATGCAACACACCCACACGACAAACCCCGAGTGTACCTTCCGTCAGATGAGAGGTAAACCCAAGGTCCTGCATGGTGTACGATGGCATTGGCATGTAACAGAACAGCACTATGCAACAGGTAGATAAGGGCAAATTTCTGGGTGTAGGAGCTCGTTCGCTGGAATCGGCAGAGTGCCCCCAACGAACAGTACAACAACGATAAATAAGCAGTGCAGTTGCAGTTTTGTTCGTGCAGCCGGCTGAAAAATCACTGTCCAATATATCACCCAAGTGTCTATTCATTGGGATCTGAGGGGATCCGTCAAGTGAGTGTGAGACCTCCACTCACTTGGCAATGTTAAGATCTTTGATGAGTGTCTCCTATGGGGTTGGACAGCACCCCTCCACAGGTAGCCCTGCTACTATTACTGCGGGTTCTGGACGTCTGACTAGGGTGACCCCAGTCAGTACTGTCCCACCAAATAGGAGGGCCATGCTAAGACTAGGGACATGGAATATTGGGACCCTCTCAGGGAAAACTGGGGAATTTGTGGAAACCCTAAAGCACAGGATGATCAGCATTGCATTCCTCCAAGAGACTAGGTGGAAGGGTAATAGGTCAAGGGCCCTGGGGGAGGGATACAAGCTCATCTACACAGGTAGTGATGAGGGTCAAAATGAGGTGGGTATTATATTAAGCAGGGATTTGCAGCAGGGGATAACTTCAGTTAGGAGAGTTAGCAGCTGGTTAATGTCAGTTACTGTAGTTTGGAAAGGTATAGGGCTTCACCTCATAAATGCATATGCTCCACAAGCAGGCCTGGGTGACACAATTATAGAAGCTTTTTGGAAGGATTTTGATGAGGTGGTTCAGTCAGCTGACAGCACAATTAGACAGGGCAGGGGAAATGAGTGGCTAATTATTGGGGGTGACTTTAATGCACATGTTGGGAATGATGGTCAGGGATATGAGGAGGTACATGGGGGATGTGGATATGGTATTATCAACCTTGAGGGGCAGAAGGTCCTTGACGCAACAAGAGCACATGGCCTTGCAATGGCCAATACATGGTTTAAAATGCAGGGAAAGCACCTAATCACTTTCCAGTTTCCACAGGAGAGGTCCCAAATAGACTTTTTCATGGTTAGAAAGCAGCACAGGGCTGAGATCCAAGACTGCTGGGCACTAGCCAGTGAGTACTTTCAGAAGGAAAGTGGCCATAAGCTGCTTATGATAGAATTACTAATGAAGGGGACAGCTAGGAGACATACCTGGAAAGGAGAATCAGTTATTAGGTGGGGGACATTGCCCACCAAGGCAGAGGAATTCCAGCAGGAGGTTCTCAGCAAGGTAGACTGGGACTGGGATGGGTCAGCCAATGCCATGTGGGACAGGGTTGCTAGGAAGATTAGGAGTTGTGGAGAGGAACTGTTAGGTAAGGCTATAGTAGGAGTAACTTATCAGTGTAGGCAGACTTGGTGGTGGAATGAGGAGGTGGAAGCTGCCTTAAAACTTAAGAACATAGCTTTCAATAGGTGGAGGGAAAATGGGGGATCAGACCTCAAAGACAGACTATGTTCAGGCAAAGAAACATGCCAGGAGGGCTATTGCCTTGGCCAAATACCAGAAGTATGAGGCCTTATATGAAAAGTTGGGGACAAGGGAAGGAGAGAATGCAGTTTTTTTACTGGCCAAAACCAGGGATAGAACTAGTAAAGATGTTACCAGGGTTATAACAGTCAATGATTCTAATTCTAGGGTCCTGTTCCAACCAGCGGAGGTAATCAAAAGGTGGGAGGAATACTACCATGGACTCTTAAATGCTACCACCCATGCAGAAACCACAGACAGAATCCCAATCACTACAAAGGCAGTGAACATTGTGAGGGCAGAGGAATGAAAGGTCACAAAGCGGTTGGCCCGGATATTATCCCCATTGATGTTTGGCACTCCTTGGGGGCTACAGGAATCACATGGCTAGGGAAGCTTTTCAATAAGTTAGCAAATGGTGACAGGATGCCAGCTGAATGGCATGAGAGTTGGATAGTTCCACTGTTCAAGGGCAAAGGTGATGCCCAGGACAGTGGAAACTATAGAGGCATAAAGCTAATGAGCCATTCTATGAAGCTGTGGGAGCGAGTTATAGAATGTCGCCTCAGAGTCCAGACTAGGGTCCAAGGAAACCAATTTGGGTTTATGCCTGGTAGATGCACCATGGAACCAATCTTTATTCTACGACAGATTATAGAGAAGCATAGAGCAGCAAGGAAGGACCTCCATGCAGTATTCATTGACTTCGAGAAGGCATATGATAGTGTCCCTAGACAGGTGCTATGAAGTGTTTTAAGGAAGAAAGGAGTTGATGAAGGCCATATTAGGATAATGCAGGATATGTATGAGGGCTCCATTGCTAGGGTGAGGACAGCAGGTGGTGTGCATCAAGGGTCAGCATTTAGCCCAT
The DNA here is from genome assembly GCA_013389805.1 of Trigoniulus corallinus. Classification (NCBI taxonomy): domain Eukaryota; kingdom Metazoa; phylum Arthropoda; class Diplopoda; order Spirobolida; family Trigoniulidae; genus Trigoniulus; species Trigoniulus corallinus. The sequence continues at coordinate 282,348 of JAAFCE010009058.1, forward strand.
ATCTATTCACTCTAGTAATGGATGAGCTGCTGACAGGAGTAGCAGAATGGGCCCCTCAGTGCCTGGTATTCGCTGATGTTGTGAGGAAGCTTGAGGGGTCCAAGGAGAATGCACAAAAGGCCCTACAGCACATTAAGACAGCAATGGAGAGAGGGGGTCTTAAAGTAAACATGAAGAAGACAGAGTACCTAGCTTTCAATTTTAGTGGCCAGGGGCAAGGAGGTGAGATCCACTGTGGCAGTGAGGGTATACCAGTGGTGCAAAAGTTTCGTTATTTAGGATCAGTTTTCCAGACCAATGGGGAGATAGATTCAGACGTGACCCATAGGATTAATGCCAGACGGCTGAAGTGGAGGCAGGCAAGTGGCGTCCTGTGCTACAGCCAGGTCCCCAAAACGTTAAAAGGTAAAGTTTAAAAAACAGTTGGCAGTCCTGCTTTGCTATATGGCTCAGAGTGTTGGGCAGTAAGGAAGAACCATGAAAGGAGAAAGCAGGTGGCTGAGATGTGAATGCTGCGTTACATGACAGGGGTGTCCCAAGCTGACAGAGTACATAATGATTACGTTAGAGGTAGATTGGAGGTGGGGTACATTGTGGAAAGGATGAGCAAGAGGCGGTTGAGGTGGTATGGGCATGCGATGAGGAGAGGGGAGGAGGAGCTCATTAGGTCCATTATGGGTTTTCATGTGATTGGGGGCTCCAGAGGTAGGGGAAGACCAAAACGGACGTGGGAGAAGATGGTGCAGAGGGACATGGTGACATGCGGGGTGGCGAGGGACCTGGTGGGGAATAGGCGGGAGTGGAGGTTAAGAACCCGCAGACCCGACCCTGCCACTGGCGGGAGGAGGGTTCAATGATGATGATGTGTCTATTCAGAAGGACAAGTTTGGAACTTAGGCCCTTTTCATATGCGGGAATAGCTTAGGAGAAGTTTTCTTAAAGCCTAGTCCAGTGGCAAGTGATACAAGCAAAAACAGCACGTGCGCAACCAGGAAAAAGGTGACGTAAAGCACTGTCCCCAAGACAAACAACACCTGTACTGATTCAGTCATAGGCAGCAGTCAGGACACGTGCCGGTTGGTGTTTGCTAGGTGGTGTCCAGAGCGAACAGATAACAGGCATTTTGAAATATGCAATAGGTGTCGTCTGCAGTAAAATCAGCCAAAGTCATATGTGCGCTTCAGGGCTGCAAGCTGAACTCTCAACTGCACTTTTCCACAAATTGTGCGCCTCCCCCCAACAAAATAGGGTGCCAACATCACCCGTTCGTGTTGATTCGTCTGCTCATGTACGTCTGTACCACGTGCCACTGAACCAGGCTTATGTCTACCAAATTCCTTTAAAGCAATGATTCTTAAAGTGGGGCCCACGCCCCACAAGGGGACAATTCGATTGTTAAGGAGGAAATTTGAAAATGCTCTCCCCAAGAATTGAGAATAGGGAGACTTAAGGCTGAAGCACAGGCGGCTCATGGGGCAGGCAAGCCTAAAGAGAATTTTCAAAGGGGTGGCTAATTTCAGAAGTATTTCGTTGCCATGCAGTCTATTGGGCATTTAAAATTGTCATAGTCCTTGAGTTCCCAGACTTCTCTGATTGTTCAGGCCTTTTCTAAATGTTTGCTTTCTTGAGGCGCTATGTTGCAGAGTTATAGCCTACCAATGCATTGGCAAGGCGGCAAATGCCAAGGGCGTGAGGAACGTTCAGACTGCTTTAAATTTAATGGGGGCGGCGGTGTACCTACTTGCCTAGGGCGCCTGAAACTCACCAGCTGGGGTTTGCTCAATAATTTTCTTGTGATTTCATTAATGTTTCTTTAGTAAACACTTCAATTTTTGAAAATTAAAAATTATGCATATGTTAGGAGGGGGGGCCTTAAGAATTTTAGAAAGGCTTAGGTGGGGCATATCAAAAAAGTTTGGAAAAGCTGCCTTAAAGGAAATGTGCAACCTAGAACATTCGTTGAATAATACTGGAATTGATGAAATTTTGAGGTTCTCCTGCCCCACTGTGCTGAGTTTGGAGATGCTATGGAGCTTGCAAAAATAATGGAGAAAAAAGAAGATATAATCAACAGCACTCAGCATTCCCAAGCGATCACCCGTCTCAGTACTACCTGGGCCCGACGTTGCATAACTTCAGATATCAGACAATAACTGGTGCTTTCAACGTGGTATGACCGTTGATGAAACCCTATTGTTCATCACAGTATATATACAGTATGTAGACTATTCTCTATCATTATTTCAACAGATATAATATTCATACAGTAGCTGAATTTGTTCACTTCGAATATTAAAATACGCTAGCAGGGAAATAATCTGAAAAAGCAACTTACAAAATTGTGAGAAACAGCTACATTGCTTCTGACATCTAGTGGTGGTAAGAATAAATTCAGCATACTGCTCATACCCAAAAATCGTTGTTGGGGGTCTAATGACCTTGTACAAAACCTGTCTAAGCCGGAATCCTGGTCAAACGGAAAATAAATTTCGGAATGGAATAATTTCCCATTTCAATACTATGCTAAACCAGAAGTTTTGGGAACCGTTTGCATAAATAACCTAACTAAGATGGATTATTTTATGCATAAAGGCTGGTTCAGTGACACGCGCAAGAGTGGCAGATACGGCGTGAGGAGACGAAGCAACACAGAAACGGATGACGTCGGCACGTAATTATGTAGGAGGGTAGTTGAGGATTTGGAGGAAAAGCGCAGCCCCTTCGTGTTCTTATGATTGGTAGGTTGTACTGTAGACGACACCCATTACGCCATGACACCATTGTTCGCTCATTACTCCGCCTAGCAGACATTGTCAAAATCAACCGGCGCACGTCCTATCTGCCGCTTGCCACTGAATGAGTACTCGTGCAGTTCGTCTTGGTGACGGTGCTCTATGGGAGCAGCAAGTTGCGTTGGACACACCAGTTCTCGTCTGATCACTGAAGTTAAGCAACGCAAGCCCAGTTAGCACTGACATGGGTGGTCGCTTGGGAAAGCTGGGTACTGCTAATACCCAATAATCGTCACATTTGTGTAGTGTCTGTGCAGTATATGCGTTAGAACTATACAGTGGACGGGTCTCTAATGACCTTGTAGTTGACGGGACCTTAAACTCCAACAAACAACAACGGTGCTCTAAGTCACTATTTTGTTCGTTGCGTGCATGCTCCTTTCGCTGGTAGTGCTTGCCACTGAACCAGCCTTTACACTACAATGCAGGCATTAATTTTTAGTGTGACTGTACATGCACCAACGTTCTAGGGACCATTTCGGCCGTATGCACACAAAGTTACCCAATAGTCCAATAGAGAAGCAACCACAATGTGCTTTAAAAGACATGTGGGTGCAGCGGCGGATCCGAGGGTGGGAGAGCAATGAAACCATTGCAACCTTTTGACTGATGAGACATTTTTTTTGCATTTGGTATTGCCGTTTCTATTCTGCCAGTCCAATTTGCAGTTGGCTAGACCACTGAACATAGGACCTTGTCTAAAGGTCCCCACTGACGATCATGAAATTCCAATTCCTCTCCGCCAAAATGAATGTTGCACTCCAATTACTTATCGTGAATGCATAATATCATGTGCATTGGATGGAGTGATGAGAAACGGACGGATTTCGATCTGTCCAAAAATCCTTCACTCTATTCCATCCGTCCATCACTCCAATCGACCAAGAGTGCGAACAAGTAATTGGATGGACCGATGTAGTGGCCCTATGGAGCGTTCATGAGTGCCAAATCACTGTTGATTTTGGACCATTGCTATCTCGACACTTGTGGAAGATGGATGGGACCTTCTTTCTCTCTGCATACTGATGATGGCTGATGATTAAGCTGCTGATATAAGGAGCAATTCTTCAACCATGAGGACACTTGTAATAATTACTTAATCAATAACACAAAAAATAATAACAAATAAAATATTACTAAACAATTTTATGGTTGAATTAAAGAAATTAATAATAATTCAGGTTTGGTTTCATGGTGTTCTAGGGCCCCTCAACTACAAGGTCATTAGTGCGCCGCCCACGATGTAGATTTACGGCAGAGACTGCACAGACACTACATATTGTGACGACTTTCAGGTATTAACAGTATCCGGTTTTCCCAAGCAGCCACCTATGCCAGTGCTAACTCGGGATGCATTGCTTAACTTCAGTGATCAGACGATAACTAGCCGCCCCGCTATTAATTCAGGAGTGATGTGTTGATCCGTCAATGACCCTACAACATTTCTCTTCACCTCACCAGCTCTAGACACTCCACTGTCTCACCACTGCATTTGGCATGATCGTCAGTGGGCACCTTAAGGGGCAGTGGAGGACCTATTGTTAGTGCTAGCTAGATTTATACTAAGGGATTCTGAATATTTAAAAATATTTGGGGTGCAATTGTTTGAAGTGCTCCACCCGGTCCGCGTTTGGATCAGTCCCTGTGTGGGGGCGGAGTAACTTTTTAGTTTATGGACTTTTATTTTGAATATCATCATCCTAATAAAAGGTGATCATGTTTTTTATACTTTGGTTTATTGAAACACAACCCTTTGTAAAACGGAAACCTGTGAATACGGAAAAAAATATGGGAACGATCAGGTTCCGTTTCAGAGAGGTTTTACAGTAGTTGAAGGGCCCTAAATCACCAACAAACAAGTGGAGAGTTTTGATGTAAGATGTAGTATCAACTACCATGTTGTGGCAGTGACACTTTACTAAATGCACTGTGGCCGATTTTTGGCGGATATGTTAGATAATTATGAGAGAAAACCCAAAACAAAGTCTTATGTCCTCATGTCTACATTATCTTACCCTTATCCCACCTGTGGCTGGGTCGGTTCTGAGGGTTCTAGCCCTCCACACCTGCCTATCACCCATCAGGTCCTTGTCCACCCCACACACCAAACACCCATATCCTTACTTACAACCTGCTCCCACGTCTCTTTTGGTCTTCTTCCACTGCCCTGGATGCATCCAACCACCTACAACGAGACCTACACAATGGACCTAAGGGGGTCCTCATCCACTCTTCTCACTGCATGTCCAGGTACTGTATATGCAAATGAAAGGAACTTTATTAATGTTCTACTTACAAGATGGGCTGCCACAGTGTGTGGTGATGGTGAAGGCAAATGTGAACACGACAAGTTACAGGACTAGCGACATACAGAATCAATGTTGTTCAGTGCTGAACTGGGCCATATGGCCCCACCATCGCTTTCCAATATCGACCGCTGTCAGGGGATGAACTGGCTGTAATAAAGCAAAACAAGATACAAAATTCAGGAATGAGTATTTTAAAGGTAGTTTAGAGGTGGGGGAATTCGCAGAAAAAAAATGAAGGAGAGTAGATTGAGGTGGTATGGACATATAGTAAGACCGTCCAGCATATCACCTTTGTGTCCATCAACAGCGACACGATGGGTGTCGCGCTACCATAGGAGGGAAAAGGGTTAAAAGTTATTTTGCTGTGTTGTTACCAGTGGCGTCACTAAGGTTGGTGTCACCCGGTGCGGTGACACCCCCCCTCCCATGGTGTCACCTCTCCCAAAAAAAGGCGCTTCTTCTGCTTTGGTGTCACCCCCTTTTCTCATGGTCTGAGTGATGTCACCCGGTGCGGCCCGCACTCCCCGCACCCCCCTAGTGACGCCACTGGTTGTTACTACGTTTGTATGTACTATAAGAACGTTCCTCACACAAAATGCTGTAGTGTCACTGCCACAACCTGCAGTGGCGACACAGCACAAAAAATGGTGACGTCACACTGCTAATTGGGGCATCGCAGAGCAGCTATGCATAGCGGTAGTTGCGTCCCAGAAGTCACGCTGTGTTTTGATTGGCTGGCAGTTGAGCTGTCTGCTTAGAAAATGGCTGAGGATATACTGAGCCATGACGGGGGCATGCGGTGACTCCAAATGAAGCGCTGCACTCAAGGAATTGCGCCTGCGGTCCTTCATAACGTACTAGCACAAAACGTCATCAGTGGTGGCGTGATTAGCATTAAAGCAAGACCTCCTATACAGAAGGCCTTCTCACTGATTCGTGACGTCATCCTAGGTAGTGCTAAGACCTACTGAAAATAATGATGAATGCTGACGCTTGCCCTCACAAAGCAATGAGATATTTATTAATAAAATATAAAACAGAATTTAAATGCACATGTAAATATTGGTTTGACTGAATGGACAGCATGAAAATATTAATTTATTTTTAATTTTTTGTAAGAAACACATGCATTTAAAACACATATTTTAATGTTTAATTTTCAATTTTAACCTCTTGTAGACTTCCTCTCAATATTATTATTTTGAATTTTTTTAATAGCTGTGCAAGTGTCTAAACCATAGGGAAGATTTGCTTATGTGTGGATTGTAGTGCTTCAATAGCACACTTATTAGAAAATTTTTAAAAGTAATTTCACATCAAAAGTCATAAAAGGAGGTTGTTGTTGTTGTAGCTTGTTAGGATTTTAGGGCCCATTGACATCAATGGTTATGACGGCCCAGCAGGGGTGGATCCAGAGGGGGAGCAATGCAGCAATTGTTCCCCCTAAGTGCTTCAATGGGGTACATATTTCAATTCATGCATGATTCAACTTTGCAACTGATGAGACATTTTTGAATTTCCTATTCCCATTTCTACACTGCCAGGCCAATCTACAGTTGGCTAAACCACTGAAGATAGGAAATTGTCTAAAGGGCAGTAGAGGACCTATATAATATATAGACATGGTATGTATTCTAAGGGACTCTGAATATTTAAAAATATTTGGGGCACCAATTTTTGAAGTGCTACCCCCTTGATCAGCCCCTGGATCCGCCCCTGGGTGCTCAAAAAAAACATTCACCATGGCGGGAGAATATTCAGAGGGACAAGATGGGTACCCAACTCTATCGTAGGCAGCAAAAGGGTTAGGAGCTTATGTATAGATGTCAGGCATACAAGTATACAGAACATATCTAACCTAACATGTATACCTAACATCACTAACCTAACCTAACATATATGGCTAACACAGCTCACCTAACATATATACCTAACATAACTAACCTAATCTAACATATATAACCCAACATACCTAACATAACATGTATGCCTAACTTTTCTACCCCCTATGATTATTCTTTTTTTTAAAATATATATGACACATCTTGGCTGCCATATTCTTAGTTTGAATGATTTGCTTTGTGTAAAACATTAGTAAAAACATAGTGTATCTAATTTATATAAGCCTATGGGTTCAATATTAAATCTGCTTACCATTTAATGCTTGGTCAATCTGGAAGCCTTTCTGTTACTAGCTATAATCCATTTTGTCACCATTTTGGGGTTTTGAAAAACTGAAGACATTAGCTTTAGTTCCACTGCTGTAATTTCCCTGGCATCCAGGCACAACACAATTACATGGCACAATCCAAATATTATATGATTTACATATGAAAATGATTTGAGTTAAAAATTCAACTCAAATATCAATTTAAAAAAGACGCTTGAAATGCACACAATATGGTCTTTAACATAGTGTGCTAGCACTACTTAGGCCTTCTTATCTAGGAGGCTTTGGTTGAAGTGTGGTGATACGGATCTAGGCATAAGATAATTGGTTGAGGTAGGATGGCCAGCAACCGTTTCTGGGCTTAAAATACTGAATTGATCAGCCTTTGCAGTTATTATGCTGCTAGCAAACAAAAAAACATGGAAAAACAGAAACCAACAGCACCCAGCATTCCCAAGCGGTCACCCATCTCAGTACTACCTGGGCCCGACGTTGCTTAACTTCAGCAATCAGACAAGAACTGGCACTTTCAACGTGGCATGACCGTTGATGGCAGCGCAACTGTCATCAAGGTATACATTCGTTATAAAGACCTATATCTTTTTTTTTTTTTATCATTTCATTCAATTGATAGCTATAATCATATTTCTTTGCCGAAAATATTTCTTCTGTATTAAGATATTTTCGGGCCGAAATGATCGACAAAGGCATTTTGCACAAATAAGAGAAACTACTTCACTGCTGCTGACATCTAGTGATGGTACAAATAACCTCGGAATGATTGTTAACCGCTTGGTTTACGAAGTTTAGCTAAGTCATCATCATCATCTCACCCTTCTCCCGCCTGAGGCAGGGTCGGGTCTGCGGGTTCTAATCCTCCACTGCCGTCTATCCCCACCAAGTTCCCCTCCACCCCATACGCCTCCATGTCCCTTTGCACCACCTGCTCCGACGTCCGTTTTGGTCGTCCTCTACCCCTACTGCCCCCAACAACCTGCAGTCCCACAATGGACCTAACACGCTCCTCCTCTCCCCTGCTCATCACATGCCCATACCACCTCAAACGCCTTTCTCTCATCTTCTCTGCAAGGTATCCCACCCCCAAGCTACCTCTGACATAATTGTTTCGGATTCTGTCGGATCGTGACACCCCAAACATGTAGCGAAGCATTTGCATCTCTGCCACTTGCATTTGTTTTTCATGGTTCTTCCTAACTGCCCAACACTCTTAGCCGTACAGCATAGCGGGTCTAACGACAGTTCTGTAAACTTTGCCTTTCAACTTTATTGGGACCCTGCGGTCACACAGGACCCCACTTGCCTGTCTCCACTTCAAAAATCCTGCATTAATCCGACGGGTCATGTCAGAATCAATCTGATCCTAGATAGCGAAATTCCTGCACCACCGGGATCCCCTCTCCCCCACAACGTAACTCATCCTCTTGCCCCTGGCCACTAAAATTGAAAGCGAGGTACTAAGCCTTCCTCATGTTAACCTTAAGGCCCCCTCCTGCCATTGCTGTTTTAATGTCTTATAGGCCCTTTTGTGCATCCTCCTTGGACTCCTCGAGTCTTCCCACATCTTCTGCAAATACCAGGCACTGGGGGCCCATTCCCCGATACCCGTCAGCAGCTCATCCATCACCAGAGTGAATAGGTATGGGCTAAGTGCTGACCCTTGATGCACACCAACCTGCACGTTGAAGCTTGCAGTGTTACCCCATGCTGTCCTCACCCTAGTGATGGAACCATCATACATATCCTGCACTATCCTAATGTGGCCTTCATCAACCCCGTTCTTTCTTAGGACATTCCATACTACCTGTGTAGGGAAATTATCATATGCCTTCTCCAGGTCAATGAATATTGCATGAAGGTCCTTTTTCGCTGCTCTATGCTTCTGTATCATCTGTCATAGAATAAAGATTGGTTCCATGGTGGACCTACCAGGCATAAACCCAAATTGATTTCCCCGGACACTAGTTTGATCTCTGAGGCGACATTCTATGACACGCTCCCACAGCTTCATAGAATGGCTCATCAGCTTAATGCCCCTATAGTTTCCACAGTCCTGAGCATAACCTTTGCCCTTGAACAGTGGAACTATCCAACTTTCCCACCAGGCAGTTGGCATCCTGTCACCATTTGCTAACTTGTTGAAAAGCTTCCCTAGCCATGTAATGCCAGTTTTCCCCAAGGTGTGCCAAACATCCAGTGGGATCTTATCTGGGCCTACTGCTTTTTGACCTTTCATTTTTTGAAGGGCTCTTATTATTTCATCATCACTCACGCTGTCCACTGCCTATGGAGTGCATGGATTGCTGTCTGCCACTCCTGCACATGCGGCTGAAATTAAGAGGCTGTGGTAGTACTCATCCCACCTTTTGATTACTCGGCTGGTTGGAAGAGGAACCTACCATTGGAATCCTTTACTGTTAGGGCCCTGGTAACATCCTTACTAGTTCTATCCCTGTTCTTGGCCAGTCTAAAAACTGCATTCTCTCCCTCCCTTGTTCCCAGCATTTCATATAGTGCCTCATACTTCTGGTACTTAGCTAGGGCAATGGTCCTCCTGGCATGTTTCCTTGCTTGAATGTAGTCTGTCTTGGAAACCTGATCCCCTATTTCCCTCCATCTATGGAAAGCTGCCTTCTTTAATTTTATGGCAGCTGCCACCTCCTCATTCCACCACCATGTCTGCCTACCCTGGGAAGTGCCTCCTACTCTACCTATTCCAAACAGTGCCTCCCCACATCTCCTAATTTTCCTAGCCACCCTGTCCCACATGGCGTTGGCTGACCCATTACAGTCCCAGTCAATCTTGCTGAGAGCCTCCTGCCTGAATTCCTCTGCCTTGTTGGGCAACTTAGCTAAGTACAGTCCGCATAATCTTTTAAGCTACGGAAATACTTTTAGCTTCGCATATACGTATCGCGTATGGTGACGTCATGAAAATTCATGTAGAGCACTACCTGTAGCAGCTATTTGAACAACATCTGTAGCGCTACAAAGACCCGCCATGGTGGCGTAGTGGTTAGCTCACTCGGCAACTACGCTAGTAGTTCTAGGTTCGATAGTGGACCATGGTGGGTTGGCTTTTTTCGGGCGAGAGAGAAACCGCGAGTGTGCCTTCTTTCGGATGAGAAGTAAAACCGAGGTCCCATGTGGGTGTACGATGGCCCTTGCACATAAAAGATCCCTCTCTACTACGCAATGGGTAGATGAGGCAAAATTTCCAGGTGTAGGAGCTCGCCCCCTGGCGTCAGTAGCATTCCCCAACGAACACTAGACCCACTATAAATAAGCGTAGGGGTGCAGCTTTGGCCGGCAACCGGCTGCAGAA
>JAAFCE010009058.1:338905-357843 GCA_013389805.1 Trigoniulus corallinus
ATCTGGGCCTACTGCTTTTTGACCTTTCATTTTTTGAAGGGCTCTTATTATTTCATCATCACTCACGCTGTCCACTGCCTATGGAGTGCATGGATTGCTGTCTGCCACTCCTGCACATGCGGCTGAAATTAAGAGGCTGTGGTAGTACTCATCCCACCTTTTGATTACTCGGCTGGTTGGAAGAGGAACCTACCATTGGAATCCTTTACTGTTAGGGCCCTGGTAACATCCTTACTAGTTCTATCCCTGTTCTTGGCCAGTCTAAAAACTGCATTCTCTCCCTCCCTTGTTCCCAGCATTTCATATAGTGCCTCATACTTCTGGTACTTAGCTAGGGCAATGGTCCTCCTGGCATGTTTCCTTGCTTGAATGTAGTCTGTCTTGGAAACCTGATCCCCTATTTCCCTCCATCTATGGAAAGCTGCCTTCTTTAATTTTATGGCAGCTGCCACCTCCTCATTCCACCACCATGTCTGCCTACCCTGGGAAGTGCCTCCTACTCTACCTATTCCAAACAGTGCCTCCCCACATCTCCTAATTTTCCTAGCCACCCTGTCCCACATGGCGTTGGCTGACCCATTACAGTCCCAGTCAATCTTGCTGAGAGCCTCCTGCCTGAATTCCTCTGCCTTGTTGGGCAACTTAGCTAAGTACAGTCCGCATAATCTTTTAAGCTACGGAAATACTTTTAGCTTCGCATATACGTATCGCGTATGGTGACGTCATGAAAATTCATGTAGAGCACTACCTGTAGCAGCTATTTGAACAACATGTGTAGCGCTACAAAGACCCGCCATGGTGGCGTAGTGGTTAGCTCACTCGGCAACTACGCTAGTAGTTCTAGGTTCGATAGTGGACCATGGTGGGTTGGCTTTTTTCGGGCGAGAGAGAAACCGCGAGTGTGCCTTCTTTCGGATGAGAAGTAAAACCGAGGTCCCATGTGGGTGTACGATGGCCCTTGCACATAAAAGATCCCTCTCTACTACGCAATGGGTAGATGAGGCAAAATTTCCAGGTGTAGGAGCTCGCCCCCTGGCGTCAGTAGCATTCCCCAACGAACACTAGACCCACTATAAATAAGCGTAGGGGTGCAGCTTTGGCCGGCAACCGGCTGCAGAAAAAACTATGTCCAATATATCACCCTGTGTCCATTCAGAGGGACAAATGGGTACCCGATCCTGCCATCGGTGGGAAAAGGGTTTGGAGTTGCTTTTTTAGTTGTTGTGTAGCGCTACAAAGATGGAGGCTTCCATGTGGCCATATAATGCACTTAAGAGGACTAAACTATTTCAATTCCTTTAATAAAATACTATGTTCTTAATGTTGGCACCCCCACAGACAAACTTTGTCAATACTCCTATGGGTTCCAGATGCCTGGCTGGGGTGACCCCAGGGGTGACCTCAGACCCGACCCTGCCACAGGCGGGATAAGGGTGTGATGAAGATGTTCTTATTATTCTTAAAATTTCTTATAATTTCTTAAAAATATTCTTAATTTTTATTTGTTCCGCTTAATTTTTGGGTACTGTCAATAAATATTGCAGTCCAACATATTCATTGCAATATCTTCCGTGGAGGCCGCCATGTTGCACTATGCAAAGAATCCTACTCGAAAAGGAGTAGCGTTTGTAGCACTACAACTGCACTACGAAGTTTTGGCTACAGATTTAAAAGAATTCGATCCCTACGCTACGAAGTTGCTACGTAGCTTTTTTGAACACCAATTTTTGTATTCTTTGCTACGTAGCACGATACGTAGCATTAAAGATTATGCAGAGTACTGTCAAGGAGTCTAATACAAGGAGTGACAGCTCCGCCCTTTTCATGTCCTCATACTGAAAAAGCGCCACCTAGTAGATGGTTTGCTGAAACTACTTCTTTACATGTATTAGCTTGCTTATTTACAACTATATAAATAATAATTAGAATGATTTAAAAGTAGTTATCAAGTGCCAGGTGTATATATATATATCACCATCATCATCATCATCATCTCACCCTCCTCACGCCTGTAGTGGTTTCGGGTCTGGGCGTTCTTATCCTCCACTCTCGCCTATCCCCCAACAAGTCCCTCTCCATCCTGCACTTCTCCATGCCCCTCTGCACCTCCTGCTCCCACGTCCGTTTTGGTCTTCCCCTACCCCAGGTGCCCCCAATCACATGCAGACACATAATGGACCTAATATGTTCCTCCTCCTCTCTCCTCATCTACCATCCTACCATCTATCCATCCATCCTACTATCTCAACCGCTTCTCCCTAATTTTTTCCACGATATCTCATACCTTCAAGCTATTTCTAACAGAAACATTTGGGAAATACAGTATATATCACCTTAGGATATATCACCGGGATGGAGCAAAGGAGTAGTAGTAGTGTGTGCTGCTGTAAATTGCTCAAACTCCAGGAAATCCACTCCAGCACTCCATATCATTCGCACCCTTCTCCCACCTGAGGCAGGGTCAGATCTGCAGGTTCTAATCCTCCACTACCACCTATCCCCCACCAAGTTCCTCTCCACCCAGCACACTTCCATGTCCCTTTCCACCACCAGCTCCCTCGTCCGTTTTGGCCTTCCTCTATCTCCAGTGCCCCCAATTACCAAGGCCCACAAGTCCCACAATAGACCTAATATGCCCCTCATAAAATGCCCTCATTAAATGCCCGACATTATTGGGACCCAGTGGTCGCACAGGACACCACTTGCCTGTCTCCACTTCAGCTATCCTGCGTTAATCCTATGGGTCACGTCAGAATCTATTTCTGCATTGCTCTGGAAAACTGATCATATATAAAGACACTCTTGCACCACTGGAATTCCCTTTCCCCCACAACGAATCCGACCGCCTTGCCCCTGGCCACTAAAATTCAAAGCTAGGTGCTCAGTCTTCTTCATGTTCACCTTAAGACCCACTCTTTCCATTGCTGTCTTAATGTCTTGTAGTAAGTGTATATATAAAGAAATTATTTTTTCCATTAAAAACTTTTGAAACAGCAATTTATTTATATGTTCAAATTAGCATCAATCAGTTGACATTATTTATTAAGAACAATCAAAGAAAGTGCATAATTGCATGTTTAAGATGCTTGAAATACATGTAGCATCTCTGTTGTAGCAAACCATCCACTTAGGGCGCCACCGTATAAAACTATGACACAAAAATCAATGGGAAAAGGGCGAAGCCGGTACTCGCTATAGAATCCTTGGTACTGTGCTTATCCGCACATCCCCAATGCTGTACTGATAGCAAGTTGAGCGTAGGGATATGGTGTGTGTGGGGTGTTTATTAGACAATTGTTCACCAGACAAATATTTTGCTGGACAATAGATCACCTAGGACAATTGTTCGCTGGACAATAGTTCACCTAGGACAATTGTTCGCTGGACAATAGTTCGCCTAGGACTTATTCGGACCTTTTCCTGAGTCATCATTATCATAACACCCTTACCCCGCCTGTGGCAGGGCGGGTTCTGCAGGTTCTAGCCCTCCACTCCTGTCTATCTCCAATCAGGTCCCCGTCCACCCCACACACTGCCATGTCCTTATGGCCAATCCGTTCCCACGTCTGCTTCGGTCTCCTTCTCCCCTGGGTGCACCTAACGAGCTCCTCTTCCCCTCTTCTAATTAGGTGTCCATACCACCTCATCCTATTCTCCCTCATTTTTTGGCGATGTCCACGACCCCCAGACACTTACTTGTCTTTTCAGTTTAATATAATAAGGCGGGATAAGGGTATGATGATGATGATGGTCTCCATAAAAGTGGCAAGTCTTTTTTATCACTAATGCATGAATCACATTTACGTTTGTTCGACATGATATGGCGTTTTAATTTGGTAATAAACATGATACTAAAATACTGTACAAAGCACGACCACCGGGATCATCACCATCATCATCGTACCCTCCTCCCGTCTGTGGCGTGGTCGGGTCTGTGGGTTCTTATCATCCACCCCCACCTATCCCCACCAAGTCCTTCTCCACCCCGGATGTCTCCACGCCCCTCTGCACCACCTGCTCCCACGTCCGCTTTGGTCTTCCCCTACCCCTGGGGACCCCAATCACATGCATACCCATAATGGACCTAATAAGCTCCTCCTCCTCTCTCCTCATCACGAGCCCATACCACCACAACCGCTTCTCTCATCTTTTTCGTGATGTCTCTCACTCCCAAGCTACTTCTAACGTAATCATTACAGACTCTGTCAGCTCGTGACAACCCCGTCATGTAGCACAGCATTCGCATCTCTTCCTAACTGCCCAACACTCTGAGTCATACAGCCTAGCGGGCCTAGCTTTGCTCTTCAACTTTATTGGGACCCGGCGGTCACACAGGATTCCACTGGCCTGCCTCCACTTCAGCCATCCGACATTGATCCTATGGGTCACGTCAGAATCTATCTCCACATTGCTTTAGAAAACTGATCCTAAATAACGAAAGTCTTGCACCTCGGGTATACCCTCACTGCCAAAACGGATCTCACCCCCTTGCCCCTGGTCGCTCAAATTAACAGATAGGTACTCTGTCTTCTTCATGTTTACTTTAAGACCCCCCTCTTTCCATTGCTGTATTAATTTCTTGTAGGCCCATTTGTGCATCCTCTTTGGATCCCTCAAGCTTTCCCATGTCATCAGCAAATACCAGGCACTGAGGGGCCCATTCCCCTATTCCTGTCATCAGCTCATCCATTACTAGAGTGAATAGAAGGCACGACCACCATGAAAGAAATTTATCTTCAGACTAAAGAAGGAAATGGAGATTTGACACGTGCAAACGCACAACTGAGTTACCCGACCACCACACTGTCACACCTAAGGCTAGGCGCACACTATAGTCAAGACTGTTGGACGGCAGTCTGTATGCTCTGCTTAGGCAATGAAAACCAATGCGTAGCAAGGAATCTGATAGTGAAAACTTGAAAACTGAGTAACAGCTATGCACATAGTACTTAGATTGTCATCAAAAAGTCTTGACTATACAGTGTGCGTCTAGCCTAAGCTGGCTTTCACACCAAAGATGCAAGAGACAAGACATGTGCCTCCTGGATGCAGGAGTCATGCATCTTCGAACACCAACACATATAAATAGACCACGTCATTCACACTGAAATGACACGTGCATCGTACGTGCTGGAAGCATGTGGCACATGTTCCTTGAAACTGGTTGGTTGGTTTTATGCTTCCTGCCTCTTTGCCTTTTTGGTCAGTGTGTGATTCCCTTGTATTAGAAGATTTGCTCTATTGCGTTGGATACACCAGTTCTTGCCTGATCACTGAGGTTAAGCAATGCAACCCCAGTTAGTAATGACATGGGTGTTCACGTAAGAACACTGGGTACTGCAAATACCCAAAACATAACATAACATTTATTGCTGCCTTCAAAGAGTACCAGGCACTGTATGACACTGCATCTAAAAATTATTCCAACCAGGATGTGCATGTGAGAGCATGGAAGGGCCCCGTTCATAAAAAAAAGTGGGGAACAGCTTAGAGATTTGGACACACCAGTTAGTACTGACATGGGTGGCCTTTTGGAAGTGGGAAAGCTGGGTACCAGTTATAGTCACAAATCGCCACATTAGTGTAGTGTCTGTGTACTCTGTGTTAGAACACACAGTGGAAAAGGCCCCTAAACCACCAATGAACAGATCAAATTCATAAAAAAATATAGAACATTAATAAAAAAACTGTTTTAATTCTAATTTCTATACAGGATGTTTCCTTTAACGTAGCCAATGCCCTTTTTAAAAAATCTATGAGATGTGGGATAAAATGGTGAGGAAAAAGTTATAGTTGAAGGAGGGAGACATTGACTTCCCAAAACAGTTCAGAAATTTTGGCAGTAGTTTTTTTCAGGACAATGCAAAGTTACATTTTTTCAATAGATAGCTCTAAAAAAATGTGAAATTTTGATATATAGTAACATGTTCCTATGCCTAAAACTGCATTAATGAGTGTGCACCAATGGCGCAGGGCTCCAGAATGTTGTCTCAGGCGTGGAGTTCAGCAAATTGCTATTTTCAACCGCTAAAACAAATTATAACGTTTTAATATAACAATGTCATCAGAGTATGAAGCTCAGCAAATTGTTGCTCTTATGCCTAGTTCCGTAGCATGCAAAACCGACACAAATTGCATTCGAGCAGACGAAATGCCACAGAAACGGATGACGTAGGAACTTAACTTTTTTGTCACGGTAGCACGAAATCAACAGAAAAGTGGAGTTGACAGGCAATCAACTGAAGTTCTTGCTTACAACAGTCACGCGTATTTCATTGGCTATTACTTTTCGAACAGCATTTGCCATTTAAATTTCATTGGCTGTTGGATTTTTGTGCTGAGGGCGCCACCTCACCGGCATTTTGGGAAACATTTACACTACTTATGATTTCTCGCCTGCCATGGATCTACAAAATGCACAATTTCGTCTAGCACCTGTGATTGACATCATAATTTTGTCGTCTGCTCAGGCGCTATTCTCTTTCATGTCGCGTTCCATGGAACTAGGCTTTAGCTGCTCCAACTAGCTAACTCGGAGCACAAGCCAAGGAGTCATGATCCACGTTAGCTCAATGCTAGCTAGTTAGAACAGTTAAGAGTGACAATTTGCTGAGCTCCATACCTGAGACATCATTCTGCAGCCCTGGACCATTGGTGCACACTAATTAATGCAGTTTTGAGGGTGTATTTTTATTTTAGGTATAGGAACAAGCTATATCAAGATTTCACATTTTTTTAGAGCTATGCGATGCAAAAGTGAAAACTACCCCTATCTATTGAAAAAAATGTAACTTTGCATTGTCCTGAAAACACTACTGTCAAAATTTCTGAACTGTTTTGGGTAGTGAATGTCCTCCCTCCTCACTATTTTATCCCATATATCATAGATTTTTAAAAAACGAGATTTGGTTACTTTAAAGGAAACACCCTGTATATACATGTCGGGTAGAAGCTGTCAGAAGATGCAGGCTGCATATGCCTCTTTGGTGGGAAGCATGTTTCTCCAAGGAAAAGACACTAATGTCTCCCGCATCCAGGAGGCACATGTCTTGTCTCTTGCATCTTTGGTGAGAAAGCCGCCTAAAATTTAACTTTCGTTTTACTAAAAAAAAAATCGTGCAAGTTCGAGGACTTTCTGTATTATGCAGCTAACAAAAACATTGAAAAAAAAGGAAAAATTCTGAATCAACAGCACCCAGCATTCCCAAGCGGTCATCCATCTCAGTACTACCTGGGCCCGACGTTGCTTAATTTCAGTGATCGGACGAGAACTGGTGCTTTCAACGTGGTACGACCGTTGACAACAGCACTAGTTGCATCACAATATACATGTGCTACTCACACCTATAATCATTATCTTTTTGATTACTTCAATAGAATGATTACGTTAACAGTGCCGTAACGGGGTTATGAAGTGCCTGTGGCAAGTGTCTAACTTTCTCTTGCCGGAAACCCAATAATGACAAAAATCTTAGGCCCGGTGCACACATGCCATTTTTACTCGCTTGGCCTCGCAATTGCGGCATGAGATACATTAGTTGCGATGGGGGAGTGCACACATAGACATCCTACCTGTGGCGCCACCATGGCTCTGAAAACCGAAGTTGCATCTGGAAGTGCCCGCAGTTCCCTACGAAACCGCCGTGCTCGCACATTCAGTCTCATAGTACCTGGTGGTCTATTCATCGATGCACACATCCACGTGCTTCCTTAGTTTTGACATTTGGTGGGCAAAAAGGGCACACCTTCTGGACAGTTGCCAAATGTGCACTGGCGACATTTCCCCACATGTGGGCATTGAATTGCTGTGGTGTCCCTGTGGCAGCCACTCAAGCAAACATCGCATGTGTGCACCGGGCCCCTTAATAATTTTGCACCCCAAACCCAGTTGCGCCCGTGGCGGTTGCCTTCTTCACCACGCCCTCGTTATGGCCCTGAACGTTAATAATATAACTTTGTCTCAAATGTTGAAATTAAGATATTTTATGACAGAAATGATCCAAAAAAGGCACCCCAAATTAGAATTGAGAGAAACTCCCTCCTTAGGCAGCTTAAGGAAATAATGATGAAATATTGGCGTGCCTGTTGTTAATCGTTTAGTACAGTGAAACCTCTCTATGGATACACCCCTCTAAAGGGTACACCCCTCATATCGGTACAGATTTTTTAGACACCGATTTTTCGCCCATAGTGTTAATGCTATTACTACCCCTCTTAACGGTACGCTCTCTAATGGGTACACCCCGCTGTTTGTACACCTCATACATGTCACCACTTTTCAGAAAACTACCTCTCCAATGGGTACACTCCTCCATTGGTACATCTAATACATGTCACAATTTTCAGAATACCCCCTCTGTAATGGGTACATCCTGCCTCGGTGACGCAGTGGACAGGGTGCTTGGTAACTTCAGCAGTTGTTCTAGGTTAGATACTGGACCAAGGCGGGTTGAGTTCTTTTCTGCAAGAGAGATGCCCCGAGTATGCCTTCCTTTGGATTAGAAGTAAAACCATAGTCCCATGTGGTGTCCATTGGCATTTATACATAAACGAACTTTCTACTGTGCAATGGGTAGGTGAGGCAACATTTCCAGGTGTAGGAGCTTGCCACCTGGCATTGGTGGAATACCTCAAAGAACAGTAGGACTACAATAAATATGCACAGGGGTTGCAGCTTTAGTCTGTATCTGGCTGTGGAAAAACGCAGTCCAAAAGATCACCCTTGCATCTATTCAAATGGGCAAGATGGGCACCCGATCCTGCCGTAGGCAGCAAACAAGAAGGTAGCTTGATTGTAGACAAACGTCCCTTGATTGATTAGTTTGTCAAAATTAAATTTGTGTACTTCAATAAATTTTTGTGAAATATTATATTATACAATGCAATTTTTGCCATTAGAAAACACAATATAAAACAATATATTGTTTTGTTAATTTATATACCCATATCCCTCTTATGGGTACACAATTTGCCTCGGTCCCGCCAGTGTACCAATTAGAGAGGTTTCACTGTAGCTTCTTTTTCAAAAAGTCAGCAAAAAATTTACAAAAACATAGAACCAACAGCACCCAGCATTCCCAAGCGGTCACCCATCTCAGTACTAACTGGGCCCGACGTTGCTTAACTTCAGTGATCAGACGAGAACTGTAGCTTTCAAATTGGTATGACCATTGACAACAGGGCATCTTTCATTATGGTATAGATACACTATGTGGACCCTCGTCTTTTTATTATTTAATTGGATTAACATTCATTCAGCAGTTAAATTTGTTTGCCTCAAATCTTAAAATTAAAATACAGTTGAACTCCAATTATCCGAATCAATTTGGACTGAACCCCATTCGGATAATTGGATTTCTTCAGAAAAAAGGGTCTAAATGGGAAAAAGTGGGAGAAAAAACTTATTTTTAAATAAAAAGAGCTTTTAATTAATTAAATGAAAAGAGTACACTAACATATTAAGAGTACTTAAAAGGGCTGTACATTAGTACAGTATGTACGTGTACCATACTGTAAATGAAAGTCTTTGCTTTCTGAACATCTTGGTCAAAGTAAGCTGTTTGACTGTTAGGATCCGTTTTAAGGCAGCCATGTCGTGCATTGTTTTGAAAACCGCAGTACGTTTCCTCATAATTTTTTTTCTGAAATTCTGAAAGCGATTCGGATAATTGGCGATTCGGATAATAGGAGTTCGGAAAATTGGAGTTCTACTGTACACCACTAGCAGGAATATTATCCAAAAAAGGCACCTTACACAATTAAGAGAAACTGCTTCATTGCTGCTGACATCTAGTGACGCTACGAATAAATTCAGGATGATTGTTAACTACAGTGAAACCCCTCTTTCGGTTTACCTCCCACGAAGGTCCACTTTTTTAAAGAACGGAAAATTCTTTGGTTTTTTTTGTGCTTCGGGGCCCTTCAACCAGGGCATCCAACCGTTATGTTTTTGCGTTCACGTCAAATAAATATATCGGTTCTGTTATGGTTTTCGTTCCAGTAAAAAAATACCGGGTATTCCGGTTTATGGTTTTCGGTTTCACTCCGAATTGTAATTTTAAAAAAATAATATGTATTAAACATAATTTTAAAATACAGTAGATTATAATAAAAATATCCATCATCATCACCCTTATCCCACCTAAGGCAGGGTTGGGTCTGTGGGTTCTAATCCTGCACTCCCGTCTATCCCCCACCAAGTCCCCCTCCACCCAGGGCCGGCCTTCTCTATAAAGGGGCCCGGGTGCAAAATCCTTTTGGGGCCCCAAAAGTAAAAATAAAATGATTCAGAGTAAATGGACTCCTCTTAGATGCACTACTATCCCATTCTGAGATCCTTCCTAATTTTGAAAGTATTACGTTTTTGGATGATGCCATGTGTCCTAATATGTCGTTATTGAATTTATGAGTTGGTCTGAAAGCTTACGTGGACGTCCAAACCTTGGAACATTTTCAGTTGGACCTGTGTCATTAAATGTTTTTTTATTACAATTCTGATTATTAAAGCTATTTTGGTTTTAACAACCCCTTATTGACTCTTAACCTCTAATTCTGGGTTGTCCAACCTGTGGCTCATGGCGCATCATTTCTAATTATGCATTGTAGCCTACCTTCTATATAACACCTAACGTTATCTTCACCCGTTTTGTTTTTGACAGCTTGTGGCTGGTAGTCAGTTCTTGGAGCAGCCGAGTGACCCAAAACACCAGAAAAATTGTACACCCCTGGTGTAGTTCAATGGCAGGGTCGTTAGGTTACGTTTAGGTTATGTTGCATTGGCAGGTTCGAATGAGGGCCATTGTCCCTACAATGACGTATTAAACCTTTAATATTAGCAATGATCTAGGTCCTGATGCGAACTGATAGTGGGGCCCGGGTGCAAAGTACCCTCTCCACCACCCGAATGGCTGGCCCTGCCTCCACCCCACATGCCTCCATTTCCATTTGCACCTCCTTGTCCCTCTCCCTCACAATTCAGTGATGTCCCCCACTGCAAGGCTACCTTATACTCATTCCTAATTCTATCACTTCTTGAGACCCCACTCATGTACCGCAGCACACACAGGACTCTGCCCTCACAGGACACACAGAACTCCTGTAAAACACAGGAGTCTGCTTTTGAAATGGGATTTTCATGCAGATTTTCTGTACATACAGCATGTGCGGTGATTTTCTGATGGTTAGAATGATTTCGTGCCCCATGTTTGTGCCCCTATTCACCAATGTGGGCACTTCATTGGTGTAAATAGTGGTGGAAGATGTAAAGCTGGGTTTACACTGCACGCAACATACTCACGCAACTGTTTCATTAGAAAAGACTCGCGCAGTGTAAACGGGGGCTGGCCCCAAAACTTGCTGCGGGAGGCAGTCTCGTGGTGAGCCACCACACTGTCGGTTTTTGGACGCGCATCAAAGGGTTTCGCCACTCCCACTGCGTCTACTGTTACTCTAGAGACGTTTTTCATGCTTGCTCTTCGCTCAATGTAAACAGGGAGGGCGAGATGGGCGAGATTGCCTCAAGCCTGCAGAAACAGTTGCAGTGAGTATGTTTCATGCATTGTAAACCCAGCTAAATACGTGCAGAGATGTTTCACACATTGGACGATTGAATGACATCTGACAGGCTGTTATGTTTAAGCAGGTTTTTACAAGTGTTGAACCGATAAGAGTGAGATTTCCTTTTCGGTTCGGTTCCGGTTTTCGTTCCAGGCAAAAATAACGGCTTTACAGGGTTTAGGTTTTCGGTTTTGTTCCAGTTCGATGCCCTGCCCTCAACTACAAGGTCATTAAAGTCCCGTCCACAGTGTAGTTCTTATGCAGAAAGTGCACAGACACTACACTAATGCGACGGTTTTTGGGTATTAGCAGTGCCCAGTTTTCCCAAGTGGCCACCCATGTCGGGCGAGAACTATATAGTGTATCTAACGCAATTTTCCGCTCAAAATTCTCTGGTGCCTGAACTTCATTTTGGTTAATCCCCCTAATCGGTCCACTCTTCTGATGACCCATTAAAGAAGTTTTAATGTATTTTCGTTGGCAAATTAGGATTAAAACTACTTTTTTTTGATAAATTATAGGAAGTACTAATTTATATCGGCAATCCCCCCCTCGGTAACTGAGTCAATAGTTCTAAAGCCCATATTGGACCGAGGTGGGTTGACGTGTTTCGGGTTAGAAGTAAAACTGAGGTTCCGTGTGGTGGACGATGGCATTTGCCCATCAAACAACCCTCTCAACTTTGCAACAGTTTAGCTGAGCCTTGTAGATGCTCCCTAACACCCGTGAAATGCCCGACGAATAGTAGACGGAAGATAAATAAGCATAGGGGGGTGCAGCTAGTGATGTGTAGCATTGCAAAAGCGTAGTGTCTGTGTTGACTCTGCATTAGAACTACTGTACGAAGCGGACAGGGCTCTAATGACCATTGTAGTTGAAGTGCCTTAAAGCACCAACGAAACGGGACACACTAGCTCTTGTCTGATTACTGAAGTTGAGCAACGCAAACCCAGCTAGTACTGACATGGGTGGCTGCTTGGGGAAACTGGGTTCTACTAATACCCCAAAATCGTTGCATTAGTGTAGTGTCTGTGTAGTCTCTGCATTAGAACTACGCTGTGGATGGGGCTCTAATGACCTTGTAGTTGACGGGCCTAAAAACATAAACAAACAACAACAACCAACGAAACGGAAAATAACATCTCAGATGTTCCCTCTAAGGAGCCAAGTCTAATGTGCAAATTTGATTTTAAAGCTAGGTTTACACGAGCAAGCAACTTGTGCAAGTACTTCTGATAGTAACTTGCGCAAGCGTTTACATGATTAGCAAAAATGTGTGCAAGTAGTGTCTGAAAACACTATCTGGAGAGCACTTGCCAGCAAGTTATTGCACAGATGCTTACACCGTATAGTGGATAGTGTGCTTGCTTGCAATGCTCAGAAACATAGAAAAAAAACATCATTATAAGCAATTTGAACAATTGTAATGTGGTGGTTAAAGCAAATGAATTTTTTGCCCTTTATGCATTGCATATGGCTTTTCCTGCACTTCGTATGGCCATTTAAACTTTACACAGTTGCTACACAGGGGTACAGGAGTACCCCATCAATCCTTATTCGAATAATAAAAAGCAATTAACCACTCATCTGTGACTTATCGGTATTAGGAAGTTCAACCTATCATGTGAAAATACTGTGAATCACATTGCGCTAGGATTATCCACAGAGACAGAGAGGAAGAAAAACCCTGGGGTACACCAATACCCCTGTTGGGCATGAGCCTGATTTCTTATTGCATTATAGTTATTGTGCAATAGGTCAGACACCATGCAAAATTAAAACTGACAAAGCATTAATTTACCTGCCAAAATTGATATTTTGGTTGTAAAATGTGGTGTAGGAACAGTGGGGTAGGCCGGCATCCCCCACAGACAACTAGCCAATACTCCTGTGGGTTCCAGACGCCTGACTAGGGTGTTCCCAGTCATAGCATGTTCAATGAACCTGCAGACCCGACCCTGCCACAGGCGGGGCAAAGGCTGTGAAGACGATGGTGACACCAGTACCCCTGGGTAGCATTAAAGGGTTAATCACTAAAAAGTTGAAGTTAACTTGCACGATCACTTCCAGTTTTGAAATAAATACCTACTGGCTAGAGCACTATAGCAACCCGTTTCAACAAGCAAGCTCTGACTTGCTGAAAGCGCTCTCTGCAAATTATAAAATTTGCTGCAAGGGGACTCTCAGCGAACGTTCAGACAAGCAAATATTGCTGAATAGTGCTTGCATGCAGTAAATTGTGACAATTTACTTGCTTAAGTGAGCGGAGTGTGACCTCCGCCGTGCACGGGGCACCTTGCACGTGTGCACAGCCATGCATGCGCGCAGCTCAAAGGGAACATCAGGCCTTGAAATGGTGGATCGGTCAGTTTTCAGAGATCTTACAAAATGAAAAAAGCAGCCCAGCAGTAAAGACGCATCAACAGCACCAAGCATTTCCAAGTCGTCACCCATCTAAGCACTATGTGGGCCCGACGTTGCTTAACATCTGTGAGTAGACAAGAACTGGTGGTTTCAACACGGTTTGACGGTTTACAAAAACCCACCCTTCATCACAGTATACATATGGTATGTAGACTATTTCCTTTTTTTAATATTTTAAGAGCTGGGGTCTGACTGGGGGCCCCTCAACCAGGCGTCTGGAACCCCCAAAGGATAATGACTGGATTGTCCATGGGGGATGTCGGCCTACCCCACTTGTTCCAACATCGCAATACACAACCGAAATAGAAAGTTTTGGCAGGTAAAATAATGCTTGGTTGATTATAATATTGCTAGGTGTCTGACCTATTGCACAATAACAATTGCAACCTATTGCAATGCCATTTATTTCAGTTCCTGTATTATTATTTAAAAAATGGTTATGTTTCCCCCAGACTTTTGGAATTTTAAGTAGCGAGCATTCAGCGAGGTTTCATTCGTTGTGGGGATCAATTTTCCAGAGCAATGGGGAGATAGATTCCATCTTGACCCATAGGTTTAATGCAGGATGGCGGAAGTGGAGACAGGCAAGTCCCGAAGCAGTATTTGCACATTTCTGGTGCAAATGCCGCACAGAAACTACACTACTGCAACGATTTTTGGGTATTAGCAGTACGCAGTTTTCCCAAGCGGTCCACCCACGTCAGTACTAACTGGGATTGCATTGCTGAACTTCAGTGATCAGACGAGAACTGGCGTGTCCAACGCAATAAGTTCTCGCCCAGCGTTCCCAAGCGGTTACCTACGTCAGAACAATTCGGGGGTTTCGTTGCTTACTGCCACATCCTGGTAGTTGATACAGTACTGCATTTAGGTCCACACATCTCCCGAAGGTCAAACCTACATCCAGTGTTTTGCCGTCACATCCTGCCGCCTCTGGTGTAACAGTACTGCAATATGATTGGTTGGCAACCACGTATACTCCCCCCTCCTACTCTTTCTTTAAAGAGGTAAACTGAACGGTGCACAGTGGGGCAAGAGAGCACAAAACCTGGCAGAAATTCAAAAAATAAAAGTGTCCAAGAGATAAAGTTCATTTATTTTATGCATTCAGTGGCATGCGCAAGAGTGGCAGATACCGCGTGAGGAGACGAAACAACACAGAAACGGATGACGTCGGCACATAATTATGTAGGGAGGGTAGTTGAGGATTTGGGGGAAAAGCGCAGCACTCCTGCGCACTTATGATTGGTAGATTGTACTGTAGACGACGCCCATTATGCCATGACACCATTGTTCGCTCATTACACCGCCTAGAGGACATTGTCAAAATCAACGGGCACACGTCCTATCTGCCTCTTGCCACTGAACGAGTACTCATGCAGTTCGTCTTCGTGACGGTGCTCTACGTCACTATTTTGTTGGTTGCATGCACGCTATTTTTGATGGTAGTGCTTGCCACTGAACCAGCCTTTACACTACAATGCAGGCATTAATTTTGAGTGTGACTGTTCATGCACAAACGTTCTATGGACCATTACGGCTATATACACATAGAGTTACCCAATATTGCAACAGTGAAGAAACGTCAATGTACTTTAAAAGACATGTGGGGGCAGGGGTGTAACCGAGAGGGGAGTGCAATGAAACCATTGCTCCTCACTGGGGCGCATCCGTCTACTCATGCATGATTCAACTTTTCACTGATGAGACATATTTTTGCATTTGTTATTGCCGTTTCTATTCTGCCAGTCCAATTTGCAGTTGGCTAGACCACTGAACATAGGACCTTGTCTGCTCCTCACTGGGGCACATCCGTCTACTCATGCATGATTCAACTTTTCACTGATGAGACATTTTTTTGCATTTGTTATTGCCGTTTCTATTCTGCCAGTCCAATTTGAAGTTGGCTAGACCACTGAACATAGGACCTTGTCTAAAAGTGCCCACTGACGATCACGAAATTCCAATTCCTATCCGCCAAAATGAATGTTGCACTTCAATTACTTATCGTGAATGCGTAATGTCATGTGGATTGGATTGAGTGATGAGAAACGGACGGATTTCCATCTGTCCAAAAATCCTTCACTCTGCTCCAACCTTCCATCACTCCAATCGACCATGAGTGTGAAAAAGTGATTGGATGGACCGATGTAGTGGCCCTATGGAGCGTTCACGACTGCCAAATCACTGTTGATTTTTGACCATTGCAATCTCGACACGTGTGGTAGATGGATGGGACCTGTTTTTCTCTCTGCATACTGATAATGGCTGATGATGAAGCTGTTGATATAAGCAGCAATTCTTTAACCATGAGGACACTTGTAATAATTACTTAATCAATAACACAAAAAATAATAACAAATAAAATATTACTAAACAATTTGATGGTTGAATTAAAGTAATTAATAATAATTCAGGTTTGGTTTCATGGTGTTCTAGGGCCCCTCAACTACAAGGTCATTAGAGCCCCACCCACGATGTAATTTTATTTCAGAGACTGCATTTTCAGGTTTTAACAGTATCACGTTTTCCCAAGCAGCCACCTATGCCAGTGCTATCTCAGGATGCATTGCTTAACTTCAGTGATCAGTCGAAAACTAGCCGCCCCTCTATTAATTCAGGAGTAATGTATTGATCCGTCAATGACCCTACAACATTTCTCTTCACTCCAGCCGCTCCAGACACTCCACTGTCTCACCACTCCATTTGGCATGATCGTCAGTGGGCACCTTAAGGGGCAGTGGAGGATTTATTGTAAGTGCTAGCTAGATTTATACTAAGGGATTCTGAATATTTAAAAATATTTGGGGTGCAATTGTTTGAAGTGCTCCCCCCTCCCCCGGTCCGCCTTTGGATCAGTATCTGTGTGGGGGCAGAGTAACTTTTTTGTTTATGGACTTTTATTTTAAATATCATCATCCTAATAAAAGGTGATCATATTTTTTTTACTTTGGTTTATTAAAACACAACCCTTTGTAAAACGGAAGCCTGTGAAAATGTAAAAAAATATGGGAACGATCAGGTTCAGTTTTAGAGACGTTTTACTGTAGTTCAAGGGCCCTAAATCACCAACAAAAAACTGGAGAGTTGTGACAGGAGAGTTGTGACTGAAGAGTTGTGACAACTATCAGGTTGTGGCAGTGACACTTTACTAAATGCACTGTGTCCGATTTTCGGTGGATACGTTAGATGATTATGAGAGAATACCCAAAACAAAGTCTTATGTCCTCATGTCTTCATTATCTTACCCTTATGCCGCCTGTGGCTGGGTCGGTTCTGTGGGTTCTAGCCCTCCACACCTGCCTATCTCCCATCAGGTCCTTGTCTACCCCACACACCAAACACCCATATCCTTACTTACAACCTGATCCCACGTCTCCTTTGGTCTTCTTCCACTGCCCTGGATGCATCCAACCAGCTGCAATGAGACCTGCAAAAGAGACATTAGGGGTCCTCCTCCACTCTTCTACCTGCATGTCCAGGTACTGTATATGCAAATGAAAGGAAGTTTATTAATGTTCTACTTACAAGATGGGCTGCCACAATGTGTGGTGATGCTGGAGCCAGATATGAACACGACAAGTTACAGGACTAGCGACATACAGAATCAATGTTGTTCAGCACTGAACTGGGCCATATGGCTCCACCATCGCTTTCCAATGTCGACCTCTGTCAGGGGATGAACTGTCTCTAAATAAGTAAAACAAGATTCAAAATTCAGGAATGAGTATTTTAAAGGTAGTCTAGAGGTGGGGGAATTCCCAGGAAAAAATGAAGGAGAGTAGATTGAGGTGGTATGGACATGTAGTAAGACCGTCCAGCATATCACCTTTGTGTCCATTAGCAGCAACACGGTGGGTGTCGCGCTACCATAGGCGGGAAAAGGGTTAAAAGTTGTTTTGTTGTGTTGTTACCAGTGGCGTCACTAGGGTTGGTATCACCCGGTGCGGTGACACCCCCCATCTCATGGCGTCACCTCCTCTCCCGAAAAAAGGCGCTTCTTCTGCTTTGGTGTCACCCTCTTTTCTCATGGTGCGAGTAGTGTCACCCACTGCACCCCACACTCCCCGCACCCCCTAGTGACGCCACTGGTTGTTACTGCGTTTGTATGCACTATAAGAACGTTCCTCACATGAAATGCTGTAGTGTCACTGCCACAACCTGCAGCGGCCTGGCGGCCTGCACCGGTTGACAACACTCACATCATCCAGCATATCACCTTTGTGTCCATCAACAGCGACACGATGGGCGTCGCGCTACCATAGGCGGGAAAAGGGTTAAAAGTTGTTTTGCTGTGGTGTTACCAGTGGCGTCACTAGGGTTGGTGTCACCCGATGGGGTGAAACCCCCATCCCGAAAAAAAGGCGCTTCTTCTGCTCACCTTCCTCACATGAAACGCTGTAGTGTCACTGCCACAACCTGCAGTGGCGTCACTAGGGGGTGTGGCCCACACCAGGTGACACCACTCGCATCATGAGAAATAGGGTAACACCAAAACAGAAGAGAAGCAGCTTTTTTGGGAGAGGGAGGAAAACAACCCTAGCAACGCCACTACCACTCTGGTAGATGATACCACATATAGGACCACAACTCTCGAGGTGGTAGCAGCGCCATCCAGCCCTTTGATGCCATAGCCAGAGAGTTAACCATATCCATCTGTAATGCCTGTTCTGTATACCCACGCACTAACACTTTTACCGTTGTAACAGACGACACAGCACAAAAAAAATGGTGACGTCACACTGCTACTTAGCACGGCGCAGAGCAGCTATGCGTGTCACGCTGTGTTTTCATTGGCTGGCGGTTGAGCTGTCTGCTTGAAAAATGGCGGTGGATATACTGAGCCATGATGGCGCCGTGCGTTGACTGTAAATAAAGCTCTGCACTTAAGGAATTGCACAGGCGGTCCTTCATAACACACTAGCACAAAGAGTCATCAAGTTGTCATCAGTAGCGAC